>ML675629.1:44467431-44678053 GCA_007922155.1 Mesoclemmys tuberculata
GCAGCCCTCTGGGACCAGAGGACTCCATTGAGGGACTTTAAGGCTCACCAAGAGTTACTGAAGAGGGTGGCCGCAAACCTCAACTTAGAGGTTAAGGAGTAGTCGGAGGAGGAGGACCCTCTCTTTGGGGACTATGGAATGCAAGGTCCCTCTTGGGTAGCCCTGCCGGTGCACAACAGGGTCGTGAAACTGGCCAAGGCCCTTTGGCAAACTCCTGCCTCGGTAGCCCCCTACTTCCAAGGGCGCCGAAAAGAAGTTCTGTGTGCTGGCGGAGGGGTTATAGTTCATGTTCATGCACCTGGCCCCAGGTACTCTGGTGGTAGAGGCTGCCAACCAGAGAGACAGACAAAGGTCTCAGGGCAGCACACCCATGAACAAGGATAACAAAAAACTGGACTTGTTTGGGCATAAGATGTACTCTACTGGGGCCCTGCAGCTGTGTATTGCCAGCCATCAAGTGTTGATGGAGAGGTAATCTGAACTTCTGGAGCTCTCTCCGGAGGCTCGCGGAGTCCTTGCCCCAGGACCAAGCAGCAGACTTTGCAACAGTCCTGGATGAGGGATGCATTGTGGCGGGCGCAGCCCTGGCATCAGCCAGCGATGCAGCAGACACGGCCAGTAGGGCCATGGCGTCTGCAGTGGCTATGAGGAGATGCTCCTAGTTACAGTCCTTGGGGCTCTCCCAGGAGGTGCAACAGTTAGTCCAGGACCTGCCTTTTGATGGTTCGGCTCTGTTCTCTGTCAGAACTGATGGGAAGTTGCGTGCTCTTAAAGACTCCCATGATGCCCTGTGTTCTCTAGGCCTGTATACAGTTGCCCTAACAGCCCCGCCAGCAGCCCAGACCACCGCCTAGACCCTATCCGCCCGGCCGGGATTTAGATAGGAGTAGAAGGTATGGCAGGCGTAGTAGACAAGCCTCCTCCTCTGAGACCCAGCAGGGATCCTCCAAGGGCCCAAATGATAAAAAGGGCCATTTTTGATGGTGTGCCCGAGGGTGGCACCTCCCCCCCCTTCTCTGGATCCATCCCGACGTTTCCTGGGCAGGCTGCACCTGTTCTTCAGCGAAAGGGCGAGCATTACCTCAGATCGCTGGGTCTTGGACATAGTACAGAGAGGTTACGCCATCCAGGTCGCGGCCTGTTCACCAAACAAGCCACATCCCCCCCCCCGTTCCTCTTCAAGGACCCTTCTCACGAGCAACTACTCATACAGGAGGTCAACAACCTCCTCGACCTGGGGGCGGTGAAATTGGTTCCCCCATGGGAAGCAGGGAGAGGATTTTATTCCCGTTACTTCCTCATCCCAAAAGCAAAAGGGGGACTGAGACTCATTCTGGACCTTCGTGGCCTAAACAGATTAATAAAGAAACTGAAGTTCCACGGGATCTCCCTCCCTGCTATGATCCCAGCTCTGGATCCAGGGGATTGGTTTGCTGCCCTCGACCTGAAGGACGCATACTTCCACGTATTGATCCTTCCTGGCCACAGGTGCTTCCTCTAGTTTGTGGTATCTGGTTGCCACTATCAGTTTACAGTCCTCCCATTTGGCCTTTCATCTGCCCCCAGGGTGTCTACCAAATGTATGGCAGTGATGGCTGCCCATCTCAGGCGACGGGGAGTCCAGATCTTCCTGTACCTGGATGACTGGCTGTTAAAGGGCAGGTCCAGGACAGTATATCCCTTACCTGTGCCACTTGCAACAGGCTGGGTCTGCTCATCAACGAGCAGAAGTCCACGCTGTCCCCAGTACAGCGGATGAAATTCATAGGGGATGTGGTGAGAGCCAGGGCTTTCCTCCTGCAAGCCAGGTTTGAGGCTATGGTGGCAATTATCGCCCAGCTGTACAGGTGCCCTACAACAATGGCCAGGCACTGCCTGCAACTGTTGGGTCACATGGTAGCCTGCACTTACGTGGTGAGGCTAGCGCGCCTCAAACTCAGGCTGCTCCAGGCATGGTTAGCATCAGTGTATGTGCCCAGGAGGCACTCCCTGCACAGGGTGGTCACAGTTCCCCCTGCGGTGTTGGGTTCCCTGAATTGGTGGCGGAACCTCAGGGTGGTGTTGAAGGGAGTTCCTTTCAGGGATCTGGTCCTGTCGGTCCCCCTGATCACTGATGCCTCAGATGTGGGGTGGGGAGCCCACATCAGCATCAACCTGAGCACCCAAGGCCTCTGGATGGAGGAAGAGAAAATCCTCCATATCAGTGTGAGGGAACTCAGAGCAGTCAGACTGGCTTGCAGGGTGTTCCTCAGGTTCCTAATGGGTAGAGTGGTACAAGTGCTGATGGATAATACCACAGCCATGTTCTGTATCAACAGACGGGGGGCAGGGTCTTCAGGACTGTGCCGGGAGGCAGTTCGACTTTGGGACTTTGCAGTGAGGCATGACTTCCATTTATCTGCCTCTCACCTCCCAGAGGTCAGGAATGACTAGGCAGACTGCCTCAGCAGGTTGTTTCTACCCTGCCACGACTGGTTGCTGCATCCAGATATAGCGGCTTCCATCTTCCGCAAGTGGGGTGTTCCCTGACTGGACCTGTTTGCATCATCCTGGAACAAGAAGTGCCCGAGGTTTTGCTCTATCCGGGGTCGCAAGCTGGGCTCCATCTCCAGCGCGTTCCTCGTGTACATGTTTCCCCTCGTTCCGCTCCTGCCTAGGGCCTTCTTGAAAATTAAGAGGGACAGAGCGGACCTGATACTGATTGCCCCGGCATGGCCGAGGCAACACTGGTACAGCATGCTCTTGGACCTCTTGATTGCCGACCCTGTGGAGCTCCCGAGACTGCATGACCTGCTGTCCCAGGAACATGGCCAGTTGCTGTACCCAGGCAGACCTGGACTCCCTGCACCTGACGGCCTGGAGACTCTGTGGATGTCGGAGAGAGAGAGAGAGAGCCTGCTTGGCGCTGGTCCAACAAATTCTGCTGGGCAGCAGAAAACTTTCAACACAGGTCATGTACCAGGCCAAGTGGAGAAGGTTTACCTTCTGGGCAGAGTCCAGAGGGTTGCTCCCGAACCTTTCGCCAATTCAGGCCATCCTGGTGCTAAAACTTCAAGGCCTGGCCTTAGCCTCTCTGAAGGTCCACCTGGCAGCCATCTCGGTCTTCCATCAGCCATTAGAGGGGAGATCTGTATTCTCCCACCCGATGTCTATTAGGTTCCTCAAGGGGATGGAGAGGCTGTACCCGCCGGTCTGTAACCTGGTGCCTCCCTGGGATCTGAACCTGGTCCTCTACAGACTGCTGGGGTCCCCCTTTGAACCTATGTGTTTATGTCCACTACTGGTCCTGTCATGGATGGTAGCTTTCCTGGTGGCTATTACTTCAGCTAGGAGGGTCTCTGAGATTAGGGTGCTGACCTCGGAGCCCCCCTATACAGGGTTCTTTAAGGATAAGGTGCAGCTGAGATCCCACCCAGTGTTCTTGCCCAAGGTGGTCTCGCATTTTCATTAAAATCAAGATATCTTCCTCCCGTGTTTTTTCCAAAACCACATGGTTCAGAGGAGTGGAGGTGGAATTCCCTGGATGTGAGGTGAGCCCTGGCCTACTACATCGACCGGACAAGGCCCTTCCGGAAGACGACACAGCTCTTCGTTGCCGTGGCGCACTGGATGAAAGGATCCCCAGTCTTCACCCAGTGTATCTCCAAGTGCGTCACCTCCTGCATCAAGTGCTGCTACGAGCTGGTGGAGGTACAACTCCCCGGAGTTGTCACAGCGCACTCGACTAGGGCACAGGCCTCATCAACGGCCTTCCTGGAGTAAGTGCCCCTGCAGGACATCTGTAAAGCTGCCACCTGGTCATCGGTGGACACCTTTACGTCCCACTATGCCACCATGGAGCAGGCGAGCGAGGATGCGGGGATTTGGCAGAGCCATGCTGAGGGCAGCTCACTGGTAACTCCTACCCACATACAAGGTATTGCTTTTTAACCACCTATACTGGAATGTATATGAGCAATCACTTGAAGGAGAAAACATGCTTACTTCCCAGTAACGGTTGTTCTTCAAGATGTGTTGCTCATATCCATTCCACACCCACCCTCAGTCCCCCCGTCAGAGTTGGCAGAAAGAAGGGACTGAGGGGCCGTAGGGTCGGTGGTGCATTATGTACCGCGGCATGAGGGCAGTACTCCAGGGGGGCATCGGAGCTGACCCTACGGGGTCTGCTAAGGGGAAAAAAGTTCTAGGAACCCATGCACGGTGGCGTGCACTCACCTATACTGGAAAGGATATGAGTATCACATCTCGAAGAACAACAGTTACTGGTAAGTAACCATGTTTTTTGTGGTTATGTCCCAGTCCAGCTTCTTAAAAGGAGTTTGAGGTTTTAAGGGGACAGGCTTCCTGGGTGTTGGCAAATTTCAGTGGAGGGTTACTCCCGGAACAGACTATTTATGTGCAGAGGTATGCTTCTAGAATGAAAGGAAACTTTCATGTAGGTAATCTGTAATCCTTTGCAGAAGGTTTCTGGGGAGGGCAGCCTTAATTTTTCTGCCACGGTAGGAGATGTTACCCTGCCATGCTGCTATTAAATGAGGAGGCATCATCACGGAACACAGGATAGCAGCATAAGGGCCAGTCTTGTACCCTGATGCTTGCAGCGAATCTTCCCTTTTGGCCTGCATTACCCTCAGAAGACTGATATCACACATGATCATCTAGGAAGATAGCACAAATTTAAACTACCTGACCCATACAGTCACTCCATGTTATTCCTCTGCTGTGGCCGGTGTCCCATGGCGCTTCCTCAAGACAATTCCTAGTACTGGTATTGTTGCTATGGGTGTTATGGATTGGGACACTGGTTGCCTTACTGCTGCTACACTCCACCTGCAGTGTCCTCTAATTTGTATTGCCCCCTTCCTTGGGATGTTGCAGGGGAGCCTGGTGATCCCTCTCCTTGCTCAATTGTGGATTGTGAAGTTTAGTGCTAATGAAACCTCTCCATAATTGATGCAGGGGCCCCTTGTTTACCATGTCTGGAATGCCTCTCTGACCCGTCTGCTACATACAGATTGGAATGTGGATCTGGCTTCACCTTGTGAACATGAAGGGGAGTTCTTTTTACATTGTAACATTTCTTTTACTACTTTGGGTCAACTAACAATGGCAACCTTGTCCTTTGCTTGTCTTACAGTCAACACTTCAGCCTTCAGCCCCCCTTTCAGAACTCCTGCTGAAAGACTTTCCCAGATTAGGGGGAGGGGGGGAAGCACGGGCTGACATGTTCACTGAATTAATGAACACCTCTGCAGCTGCTGACGTAGAGCTGAGAGCCTGGAGTATGTCCTTGTCTGAAAAACTAGACATGTACATGGAACACAGAAGATCAGCACAAGAGCAAGAGTGTGATATGCAACAGGAGATGTTGCATATTATGAGGGATCAGTCTGACATACTGAGGCGTCTGGTAGAGCTCCAGGGCGAGTAGTGGCAGGACAGACTCCCTCTGTAGCCCTTCCAAAACGCTCCACTTTATCAGCCCCCACCCCCAAGTGCTCTAGGAGGAGGCTGAGCAGGGTGCAGTATGTGCTGCACTCCACACTGGTGGAGAGGAACAGAAAGACGTGATGGCCCCTATAACAAATGCACGCAACCACAGTTGCTTGCACAGTGACACTTTACAATGTTAACTTATCCTCCTTTCCCCACACGGAAACAGGTCACAAATAAAAATGTGTAGCCTAAAAAACATCTTTCTTTATTCATTCGTAGCTTGGGTGGGGAAGAAAGAGGAGGGGGACTCTGCTGTGCCTTTCTTTCCCTTCCCCCATCCTCGCTCCAGAGACATTACTGCAGTTCATTGCAGAACCGATTTTTCAATGCTTTCGGTAGGCAAAGTGCTCTGTGGTTTGGCTCTGTGCGTAGCGCTGGAATCTGGCTGCTCAAAATTTGCAGCCAGCCTATCAGCCTCCGTGGTGCAACTCTGGGGAACTTTTCACCCTTTGTTTCACACAAATTATGGCATACACAGCATGCAGATATAACTGATGGGATGTTCTTTTCACTGATGTCAAACCTAGTGAGTAGACCTCTAAATCTGGCTTTTAAATGCCCAAATGCATATTCCACCACCATTCTGCATTTGCTGAGCCTTTTAGTGAAACACTGTCCAGGTGCCCGGTGTAGGGCTTCATTAGCCAAGGGAGCAAAGGATAGGCAGGATCTCCCAGGATTACTATTGGCATTTCATCATCCTCAATATTTATTTTTTTGTCAGGGAAAAAAGTGCCTGCTTGCATTTTATTGAACAGACCAGAGTTTCTAAAGATGCGTGCATCATGCACCTTTCCAGGCCACCTTACATTGATACCAGTGAAATGTCCCTTGTGATCCACAAGAGCCTGCAGCACCATTGACCAGTATCCCTTCCGGTTTATGTGCTCTGTGGCAAGGTGGTCAGGAGATAGGATAGGGATATGCATGCCATCTATTGTCCGTCCCCCCCAGTTTGGGAACCCCATTGCAGCAAACCTATGTCCTGCATGTTTCCCAAAGTCACTATCCTTCGTACCAGAAGTCTATTAATAGCCCTGCATACTTGCGTCACAGCATTGCCAACGGGATTTACCAACGCCGAATTGATTCCCAGCTGACTGGTAGCAGTCTGGGGTTACCAGCTTCCACAGAGTGATGGCCACTCACTTCTCCACTGTCAGAGCTGGCCTCAAGCAAGTATTCATGTACTTCAGGGCTGGGGAGAGCTACGTGCAAAGGTTAAAAAAAGTGGCCTTTCGCATGTGAAAGTTCGGCAGCCACTGCTCATCATCCTGCACCTTCATAACGATGCAATCCCACCAGTCTCTGCTTGTTTCCTGGGACCGGACATGGTGCTCCACAGACTGAAGATGATGCATGACAGCCTGCAGCAAATGGGAATTGTTTTGCTCTATGGCTTGTAGCAGAGCGGCCTCAGGAACATGCTGAGAATGATAGTGCAGTTAGGTATGAAACCCACTCATCTGGCAACGGCATATGCACCGCATAGAAAAACAGCATGAAAAAGCATTTGCAGTTTGTTTGGGACAAGAAGGGAGGAGGAGGACGACAAGCTTCCCGAAATCCAATGCAACTAGTTGCACTGTGGGATAGCTACCCACGGCGCACTGCTTTGAATGTCGACCCAAGCATGGTGAGTGGGTATGCAAGAGCTCGATGGAAGGAGTGACGTGTAATCATACTACTGCGACTTCTGCAGTTCGGCGGGTGACAATTGATTTACTTTAAATCAACTTCACGCTGCAGTGTAGACATACCGTTAGTCTGTCTGCCACTGACTGACATAATTAGTACATAGCAGGGTTCCTGGCCATACATCTTTGCAGCACTCAGCACCAGCTTTTAAAGAGCAATTTTGATGGTGTAGTTGAGGGCCATGAACAGATTTACATCATCTCTTGTCTTCCTTCCCTTTGATTCTTTGTCTGTCCTACAGCATGTGGTGTATGATTAGGTCTGATTGCCAGTTGCTGGACCACAATCTGTGGTGGATACTCCATCCAGTTCTGTACCACCTCACCATTTCCCCCACCCCTACTTTTAGAGACCCATCTCCAAAGAGTTCTACTGGAAGAATTAGATTCCCTTCTCAAGATTGGAGCCATACAGGAGGTTCCATAGGAACTTTCCCTGATTTCCTCAAGACTCATGCTGGACCTTGATCAGGTCTGGAAGAATATTCAAGTTCAGGAAGCTCACTGGGGGTGGAATTATCGCCTTTTCCCCTCTTCTTTATCCCAAGGGTCATGGAATGGAGCTCTTGACTTAAAGGACACTTACTTTCATGTGATAATCAAAGATTCTTGCATAAAGTACCTGACTCTCTTTGGGTGGGGACAAAATACCAATTCAGAGTGCTTTCAGCTTGTATAGAGCCATGTGAGTCTTTGCAAAGTGCATGGAGATGGTTATTGTACCCCTCAGAGATCTGTTTACCCATCCCTGAACAACTGGCTCCAAAAGTCCAGCTTAATGATACAATGCATGTACAACCTCTTCAAGTATTTTAGCACTGTTAATCAATTAGGAGAAATTCTTGCTTCAGTTTGCATAAAGGATCAGCTTAATTGGAGCAATACTGTACTCCATGTAGGCCAAAGCCTCTCTTTCAGAAGAAACTTTTCATAACTGAGACTCTCTGATAACTTCTGGGAAAAACTGGTACAGACCAAGCAGTTCATAGAGTAGTGGGCTTGGTACTTCATCAACCTATACCATGGCCTTTGTTCATTAGAACACAAAATGCTTATAGCAGTGAGTGGCAGGCTATTACACACTAAATGTACACGGAGGAGATTGATCATCCCTTCTCAAGTGTGTGGTCCAACAGTTTAATTGTGGAGAAAACAGGGACACAATCTTCAGAGGAGACCCTTTGCTCTCCCTTTTCTTGCCATCAGAGCCTCGGATGCTTCCAATCTGGGCTGGTTTATACATCACCAAGACTTCAAAATACATGATCTAAGGAACATCTGGGAGTCCAGACACCATAGCGGAGCGCTGAATATCAGGGCAGTGTAATGGGTCATTAAAGCCTTTTGCCCAGTCCCGCAGCTATGTGTCCAGGTGTTTGACAACACCATTTCCATGTATTAAATCAGCAAACAGGGAGGAGTGCATTCCCAGCTTTTATCTGCAGAGGTAAGAAAACTTCGGATGTAGTACATCCAGAACCAAATCCACCTGTAGTTCTTCTTGCTCCGGGTGGTGGTGGGGAAAAGGGTGAATGTGAAGGCAGACTTGCTCAGGACGAGGACTCTGGATCAAGCATCAACAGAAGTGGTCATTGAAACTGGTGGTGGCTATTGCAGTTTTTTGTGAATGGAGCCACCCAGTAATCGATCTCTTAGAATTGGAACAGAGCATCAGCGTGTGTTACACAAGAGCACACAAACAAAAGCTCCTTCTCAGATGCATTTCTGCTGGACTAGAACCAAACATATTTTGTATGCCTTCCATCCCGTTCCCCTGATACCCAGGTGTGGCAGGGTGCTGCGTGAAAACAGCCTGAGCCAGCCCTCTGGCACTGGAGCCGTAATTGAGGGAGAACTGGAGCTCGCTCATGGAGTGGGCCAAAAGGGAGCAGCTGCTGGGCTTGTTAACAAGGCGGTATGAAGGCTCACAGAAAGGAAGTGCGGGGGAGGAGGGAAGCCAGAAAGGGAGAAGCCACAGAGGGAGGAGGGTAAGCTCCCGTAGGTTGGTGGCTGAGACTGTGAGGCCCCTGAGCCTGGTAAGCTGAGCTGGACTTGTTTGTGCATAGAAAGAGGGGGGTAAGCAACTTGTAAATAAATGGCACTGGTGGGAGCACAAAGCCGACATCTCTGAGTGGTTTGTGGGCGCAGAGGACCTGACCAGAGGAGGGCCCTGTGCAAACCCGCTACCCCAGGGTCATAAGAAAGATCAGGCTGGACAGAGCCAACATTATATGGCCTTGTCAGCCCTGGTATCCAGGTCTAATGCAGGTGACCAGAGAATATCTGTGCTTGCTTATCAAGGAGAGGGATTCTGCAACTCAATCTAGATACATTTGACCTTGCGGTATGGAGGATAACCTGCCTGGGTAATTGTGAAGTTCCGATTATCTGGGGGTGAGACCATCTTCGTAAAATCCAGGAAGTCTAAAGTGCTACCAAAAAAAAAAAAGGGTTTACTATCTGAGCCACTAAATAAGAGGTTTGCTCAGTCTTATGCTGGAATTGCTGCTGTCCTAAAGTGTTTTCTACACCTTATATCAGAGGTTCTCAGCTGGGGGTCCATGAGCTGGCTTCAGGGGATCCCCAGTCCCTGGGTGGACTTGGGGGAAGACATGGGGTGACCTTACCCCCCAAAACTACCTTGCACCTGGGACCTACCCCACTGTGGTTAGCTACACACACGCTCCTCCACTTCTTCCTCCCCCGAGGCTATGCCCCCAGCCAGGTCAGAGGTGGGAAGCTAGAGCTGGGCAATGTGGAGTGGTGGCTGCTCTGGCTGGTGCTATGGGGCAGGCAGCTGCGCCATTTCCCTGTATCCAGCTTGTGCCTGTGGCTGAAACTGCTCCTCAGCTCCCAGCCCCCTTTAAGTTACAATTTTTGTTTGTGCCACAGTCGTGTTGCCCCTCCCACCCCTGCCCCAGGACAGGCTGGATGGCCTGCTGAGGTGATTGGAGGTGGCACTCCCCATGTTCTGCTGTGCAGAGCTGGCCTAAGGCACCCCCCCCAGGTGCCCTGACTCTCCTCCAAAATAGAAGTCAAACTACGCCTATGCCCAAGGGCTTCCCTACCCAGCAACTAAAGCCTGGAGCCCTGGCACTCTGCAGTGCTAAAGCTCCTCCCCTACCCCTTTGGGCCCTGGAGTTTTTAAAGCATGTTGGTGAGGTTCAGAAAGAAAATGGTTGAGATTGCCTGTCTCAAGGCATGGGACTTATCCTTAACCTCTCTGCAGTTCCATATGGCAGCAATATCCGCTCATAAGTTACATTAAAGTCAAACCCATCTTTTCTCACCCTACACTTTGCAGGTTTCTTACAGTCATAGTAAATGCATTTTTCCCCATTTAATGAGTCACCACCTTCATGAGACCTAGAATCTTGACCTAGCAAAGCTAACTGGCACTCTTATGAAAGCCTTTGTAGAACATTTGATCAAAACGGTCTCCTTGATAGCAATTATATCTGATAGGAGCATGAGTGACCTTAGTAGATTGATGACTACTCCACTTTATACTGTGGTCAGGAAGCCCCATCCCAGCCTCATCCTGAAGGTGATTTCAGATTTCAACCTATAGCAATGTATGTCTCTCACTGTGTTCTTCTCTGGATCCTGTTCCTAAACAAAGGAAACTCTTCTACATACCCTAAAGGTAGAAAGTGTCGTCTTGTCGTACCTGGAAAAGACCCAGTCCTTCTTAGAAAGATCTAATACGTTGTTTTCAGTTTACGGGAAGAGATGCCCATTACCAAAGAGGGACTTTCACGCTGGATTAGGAGATGCTAAAACATGGTAATCTTTTAGCTGGAAAACCAACATCCCTGGTTTTAAAAACCCATTTCCCAACAGCATTGGTGATGCATCTTAGGAATGTGTGTGGGTGGAAATATATCAAGCAGCAACTTGGAATTTGGTGCACACTTTCACTAGACGGTAGTCTTTGAATTTAGCATTGTCCTCTGATTGCCATTTTGGGAGAATGGTGCTACAGTCTGTATTTAGTTAGGAACTGTTTGCCCACTCTTGTCCTGATGAGGTATTGCTTGCTGATCTCTCACGGGGTGGGGGATTGGATCTTGGAGGAGGAGGTTACTTGCTGGTAACTGTTCCTAAGAGTCGCTTGTGTGTTTGACAGGATCTGTTCACGTTCTCTGTACCTTGCAATTCTGTATAATGTCAGGACTCTCCAGTTAGGGAGAAGGAAAAAGAACTGAGATAAGTGGATGCACTCCTACTAGAGGTAGGTGATGACATCACCCTTGTGAAAGATCTCTCATGCGCCTTTCATGACTTTTCAAGGGGATTCTATAGACAGATAGATGCTAGGATGTCCATATCTCTAGAATAGAGGCATTTTTCAAAGAAAAATTACTAGCAAGTAATCTTTTTCTTTCAAAGGCTTATAACTTGGCCACATTTAGGTGCATTTTCATGGGAACAACAGAAGGTGCATCCTGGACATAAAGGCAATCCCTCCTAAGCTTCAAATTCCTGCTCCAAAGTCTGAGTATGTAGAACTTCTCAATGAGAAACGGTTGTGAGAATGTTTTATGAAAAAAGGTGATTTTTTTCCCCCTCCACCATGCTCATTTTGAGAGATGTCTAAACCATTTTTGCTGAAATACATAAATTTCAACATGAGGCATATACCCGTGCACAGCATGGAAAATTTCAGCTCAAATGGTTAGCTTGGTAATGATATAAGTAAAAATAGTCTTATAATGAGACACGTCAGGCAGTCTTAACTATAGGTGGCAGTATCACCTCCATATAAAGTGTCACTACTTAAGATTAAAATATTTAAACTAGATTTTGTTCTGATCCAGGTGTTCTGTGGTATTTGTTGCAATCGGAAGTGCAAGCTGCAATACACCGAAAAGGAAGCAAGAGTCTGTACTGACTGCTACCAATCTATTAATAAAGGTAAAAAGTTGTGATCATGGTTATTTACTTGTAATTACTACTTCCATCAAAGGAAAAAGGTTAAGCAAAATTGTTATTTTAAGACTGAAGAATGAATCTGCAACTAAGAGGAAGCATTTCCTTTCTAAGATGATTGAAACGTTGATTAAAATCTGCCTGGCTGGTAGAGCTCTGATTTCAATCTTCCTTCTTCACAGCCATGGTAATTATGCATATACTTGATGGACACGCATAAGATTTCTACTGCAGCTTGAGTGCTGCTGTTTTGCTGTTGTGGAGTCTAAATTGCAAAAATATTGCATGTTATTCCTTTCCCAAAGTTGAGTGTTTTGAGGCAGACAACATTTTCATCCATGTCTTAGCTGAAGAAATCTTCCTCAGGTTGTTCAGAAGACTGTTTCTAACAGTGTACTCTAGTCCACTCTGTTATGCCTCCACTTGTCATAAAAGTCAATATAGTAATACTGTGTAAGTGGGCTTTGCAAAACTGCAGTCCTTTTGAAGGAAGGTTAAATTGTGCAACTATGTGACAGTAGTAGTATTGGGAACAACAGTGACACACTGAAGCCCTAATTCCTTGTTTTGAAACATTTAACAAAGATAAGAGTAGTGTATTCCTGGTTGTTGTTGTTTATCATGGCTTTTGTAATCATGAATCAGATGAAAATTGCTTCCTTTTGATTATCCAGTTAAAGCTTGTTTTTACTTGTAATATTCTTCTGCCTGTACTAGCAGACTTAAGCACCTAAATGTGCTTAGTATTGAAACTCCACCATACTCTTTTTCCCAATATGGAGAATACAGGATTTGTCAGAACTTTATAACCATTGTCACAACTGAGCATGAAGTCAAGCTAGTGTGACAGGAGAACGAAGTGTCACTATTCAAAATGGGAAATCCCTACTCTTCAGTTATTTATGCATCTATTTTTGTACAGTCTCTATGAATATCTTCAGTTTAATTACAGTTGTAAATGAGGCACAGATGGTTGCAGGAATTACATGGTTTGATATATGGTCACTGCTGAAGCAAAGGGCTATACAATGAGTGTCCATTTCTACATTTTGAAGAAAAATAGCAGACAGGAATAGTCAACTTAAAATTTGAGGCAGCTGTAAACATTTAATAAATGGCAGTATCTTCAACACTAAGTGCTTATTTTTCCTTTTAGCACAGGCATTTGAAAGGATGATGAGTCCAACTGGTCCTATCCCTAATTCCAGTGTCTCCTTTGAATGTTGTTCTACTGTTCCACCTTTGCAGGAAGCCCAGATACCTGGCACACCTAATTCTCCTTCATCTTCTGTTTTGCTACCTATCTCTGTACTTAAACAACCAAGTGCTGATGGTAAGTTAAGGAATTTTATGAATTGCAATCTATCTACATTTTGTTAGCAATTCAGCATGTACTCTTTCAACATATACATAAATGATTTTGTGGAATGGCTAGGTTTATTTAATCGATTGATCAGTGTAGCTGTTTAGAAAAAGCCTGTGGGTTGAGAAGAAGGATGTCTTTATGGCTAAGATACTGGACTGTGACTCAGGGAAACCTGCATTCAGTTCTGAGGTCCTCCATGGACTCAGGCTCCCTCTGTTAGCTTGGGTGAGCCGCTTGGTCTCTTTGCCTTAGTTCTCCATCTGTAAAATAGCTAAAGGAAATATTACCACTATTTTGTCTATTTAGATTGTAATCTTTTAAGGGGACAAACCGGCTCTTACTGTGCCCCGTGTATAGCACAAGGGATTGTGATCTCAGATGGAGTCCCAAAGTTGTAGTATAAATAATACTGAGACAAAATAAGCTAGGTGACAAATCATTCTCTGACTGGAAGTCAAGTGATAATGGATAAATACCTGGTCATCCCATTTATATCAACTATACTTCTGAATTTTTTCTGCTTACTAAAAAATCTCCTCGATGAAAGATTAGATGTATTTAGAGTATCTTTAAAATAAAAAGCGGTAGGTTGAACGCAATTTTGTTTTGTTGACACACTGTTGACGTGCATCCATGATATGTTGCCATCCTTTTGGTACTCCGGATTAAGTAAATAGCAGTCTTTTTTAATTAAATAGGAATTGACTCATTTGGTATAGCGCGGTAACTTCCACTGCTAGTGTAGGACTATCTTTGTCCACAGGTATGTTTGACTGACTGGAGAGAATACCAGTTTCATGTGTATAGTGACTTAGTTTTAAATTGTCAGAAAAGTCCCATATTTTGGAGCAATGTGTATAGAAAAATGCACTCCAGAAATCTCTGAACTATCGCTGTGGCTCATACTAAATCCAGCATTGCTTGATGTAAAATCTTAATTTGGAAAAAAGCCTGAAATTTTATACAACCCCTTTTGCTCCTGGAAAACTGTGTTAATACCAAATTAGTGTTCTTTTTTAACCCATTCTAGGGCTCTGCCCCAGAGAACAGAGGAGAGTCTGGTTTGCAGATGGTATTTTGCCTAATGGTGAAGTTGCAGACACAACAAAACTATCATCTGGAGTCAAGAGGTCTTCGCAAGACCTGAGTCCAGTAAGCCCTGATTTACCAGAGGTGCATATAGTATATTCTCAAAAGTATACACTGATTCATGATTCTCACAAATAAAAAATTGATGGTCTTTAAACAGGTTTATTTGCCCATTAAGATGACTCCCTCCTAAATGCAGTATTATGTGGCTTTGACTTTCTGGCAGGGTGCATTGATTTAAATCAGGTTTTAATCAACTTTTTCATTTGTATAGCCTTTATTTTCTAAAGAAAGGTACATTCTCAATGGTTGATATAACCATTCAAACATGCTGAATTACAACCAAATAGAACCTTTACACTAGATTTGGTACATCTTTTTGTTAACTTGGAGGAGGGTACATTATAATTTTATACATTTATTTAAGCAATTATTTAGCTTAATGTTTTCAATAATTTTTAATTGTACATTTCTTATATGTTAGAACATGGTGAATGATATATTTATTAGATAATTAACTTTTTGCTCATGACTTGTGTCAAGCTGCATTAGGGTGGTAATTGGAATTTAATTAAACACAAAACAGCATAGAAAACTTATTAAACAAAACAACATTAAATGTTTTGTGTACATAAACTTCTCTTATCAAATAGGTTTCACATTTACAACTGAATGATTCATTAAAGGAACAGAGGGATTAACTAGTCAGTGAATGAAATAGATTATTTCAGGTCATCCTGGGAAAATTGTCAAATATGCCTAAGTGAAAGTGACTGACTGGAGCTTAAGTTCTTACTCAGCAAAGTCTCTTGAAAATGAGATAACAGCCTCCTAAATTATTTAGGTTGTCCTTCAGACTTTTAAAACTAGTAAATCTCACCTCTCCCCCCTCTTTGTTTTTATTCATGGATCAAGAGAGAGACAAGTGTTCCTGCTTTTTCAGCTCCCAGTAGATTTCTCAACTTTGAATTAATTATTCCAAATGAAAAAGATATTCTTTCTGTGCCTACTGCTATCAAAAGCTGGTTTAGCTCTTCAGCAAACTTTGGTTCCAGGTGCTTAGTGACTTCCACCAGTTCAGTGGTGTGACTTCTTTAAAACATCAGCAAACATGTACTGCTTGAATGATTCACCTCCAGCCTGGAAATGTATAATGGCTGGCATGATTGAATGGTGATTATTAGATGCCCATGTCTTAGTAGCATCTCCTTCTTAGGCATCTACCATAAGACTTCGAGTTGAGAATATTGGCAAGAAAATGAGGTGGAGTGAATGTCTGATCCATCCGTTTCTTTACTGCCTGCAATTAAACTTTGTTGTTGGGTATTTCTTTTTGCAATGTCTTTTAGATTCTTTCCAAATTTCAACAGCATCAGCAGTATGGTAGCAATCTTTCTGCCAATTTGTCCCAGGCTATGGAAGTAGGTTTAGTATATTGAGCATATTGTCTACATTTCACTTTAATCTGAAGTTGACTGCTTTGGCTGTGGTAGTTTCATCTATTTTGGATGAATTCCTTCACAATTTGTCATCAGAATAGTCTAATTTTTAATAAATAGCTCAAAATAGTCAACCACTCTATTCCATCATATATTCCATCTATATATTGGGGGAGAATTAGTTTGGATCTTTCAGCTCTATTCAGTGAAGCTGAAGCAAAGTGGTTGTTATGGAAGTATCTTGCAATTTCAACCTTTTCCTTTATTCATGGAGTTGTACTTAAGTTTTTGGCTAAAAGATACATCTAATGAGCACAGCACCGATATATGAGTTTTAGGATCCCTTCATTAGCTTCTTCTAGATTTCTTCTCATCTTTGCAACAATTGAAGCATTATCTGTGACAAAGCTACACACTTGACACTTCAATTTTGCTCAGCTTGTTATAGCTTTTAATGCTACTTTCTTTAAGTAGTCTGCTATATGGGCATTTCCTGATGTATCAGCTGTTTCTGTAAGATAGGGCTGTCTATCTTTTGTTGTCATGTGAACACATAATACTGGATCATTATGTATGTTGCTCCATCCATCAAGACTCAGATTAATGAATTTCCTGTCAATGTTTTTTTGCATGCTGTTTAATTTCCTTCTCACGCTGCATCTGGCAACATCCCAATAACGTCTGCTCTGCTGGGTAGAAGATAGCCTGGTTGTAATGACCGAACTATGTCAATGGAATGCTTGTTCTGAACAAGATGAAAGGGAGAATTTGTTGCCTAAATGTCCTGAACAATCTTTTCATCTACAGAGCCTTGCTGGTGCGATTTACAAACTCATCCATGCTTGATGAAGAAAATCTTTTTTTTTTTTTTTTTTAACAGGGAATTTACTCTCTGATGTATGTTTAGTTGCAGCACTGATGGTGGTACCAGCAGATATTGCGGATGATGGATGTTCATAATCCCTTTATATATGAACTTAAACATGAAATCTTCACCTAGGATGTCTGATTATATTAAGCAATAAAAAAAAATAATTCCATAAGTCCAGCAGTAACAGTAACAATTTAGTTGATAAACACTACCACAGCAAGCCAATTATATTTTGAACAGCCAGTTTGAAATTTGTAACTAAGTAATCCACCCAAAACACAAATGTATGACAATAATTTAAATTATCATTTACTAGCATATTAAGGGGCATGGTAGACAGTCCATAAGAATGGTACAAAAATAAGTTGACTAACCAGTTGATCCAGATTGTTCAAACATGTTTACATCATCATCTTCAAAGTCACTGCCTCTGAGGAGCATTTTTCATGGGGCTTCATTCTGATAACCAGGCCTTGCATAATTTTTTCGGGCCTAGTACAAACTTATAACACGGGCTCCCTCCCACAAAAATATCACAATCCCTCATCCCATACGTGCAATCTCATGAGCCATGAAAAAAAATTTGAGTTCTGAAATTACTGTTACATACTCTACATTTCTGAAAAATGCCCCCTTTGCTATTCTTGTTTAACATAACACCTAGCCTGAGAGTCCTACAAGTTTGCTGACTACTTTGTACATTTTTGATCCTTTTAAAGATATTGTATCCTGTCAATGTCTTGATGTTTTTATTCTAATGGACCGATGTGGCTGCAAACATTTTATAATTAGGCCAATTAACTGTAAAGCTTTATTTTTCTACCATTTTCATTGCAAAATCATGAATTAGCCCCCCAAAGTCAATTTCTCTTGCAAGTTCACACTCAATAGACCAGATAGCTAGGTGGCTTAACTGTTCTTGCCCCATTGTAGAACGCCTGCAGTTTTTGATGAGTGCTTGCTTGCTGAAATTTCTTTCAGCTTCTGCCAGTCACTGGCAGTGTGCAAAATATCTATAGGGCTATGCACACTTCACTGAAAATTAGTTGCAGTTGTGTTTTGTAAATCTCATTTAATAAGATCAGTGGGGGTAGTTCATATTCTTTTCCAAAAGTAGACGAAGGTTTTTTTTCAGGTGCAACGTTTCACAAGGAAAATTCTCAATCTGTAGGATACTTGTGAAGTAGACATTTAGAAGCGTCTTCCAGTTCCCCGGGCTCTAGTGTCACGTATTTTAGGACTGAACGGAATGTCAAACAAATGTGATTGGTTGCTTTGAATCTGTGCTCTAATCCGCAGATAACATTGTCCAAAGTTGCATCGAAAACATTCCTTCTGAATAAAGACTCCGGTTCATTTTCAAAGATGGTAGAACGTGATATCCTCACGCATGATCTACAATTTAGCCTCAATTTTTTCCTCATGGTAAAGGGGGTTGCAGCCTGGGCGAGGCCCCCCAAGGCCTCCGGAGCTCTTTTTCCCCCCATGTGGGGGCGTTGCTTTTTGTTGCACTGTTTCCTTTTTTATTCAGAGGTACTGAATTTCTTGAAAATATTCCCAAATAGTCTTTTTTACTACATGAAGCCAGGGCAGTTTTTTCTCAAGTTCCCAGATGTAGAAATAAATACTAAAGGCTACACACCAACGAACATTGTCCTTTCTTCCCAGTGTCCTGCTTTGACATCAGTGTTGCCCCTTTCTGGTTGCACACCTGCTCCTTCTCCTTTGCTAGGTAACTACTCCAACCCCAGAAAAATAAAAGAACTAATAACAGTCCAGTCCATGTAACCCACATGCCTTTTGCACCACGGTATTTTGTTTGTTTAGAGAAAGAGAGGAATTTCTGTTCGTGTACACATGCAAGGAGACAGAGCAAGGCCATTTAATTGAAGTGCTCAGAACCATGCAGAAACAAGGTCTGGTAGTTACTGGGCAGATCAGTGTTTTTTCGTGAGCTGGAGAGTAAGTTTCCATGGTGGGTGCAGTCATAAATATTCATAATATGAGAACTGAGCCAATCAGAGCTCAGGTATGGAGAAACTATAAAATAAGAGTATGTGACTAGCCAGGTGGGCTCAGTGCATGATTCTGATGAGATATGTGATGATGTTTCCTGGAGTCAGAGATTGGGTGCCAGCATTTGTGGTGACTTTGACAGTCTTGGACCCACTAGCACAGCCCCTGGGTCCCCCACAGGGTCAAGCCTTAAGATACTGTGTGACTTACTGTGCCATATTTATAAAGCTTGACCTGAAAAGTTAGTTTTCCCCTGATTCTTTCCAGGTATAGAAAAGCAACCTTTAACTTAAAGTTTTTGATAGAGGCTTATGTATTCAGCATATTTATTTTTTTATTGTAATGTGTCAGACATTGTAATAAATTTAGGACTTAACATATTTTGTACTAAATTCAGCTTTCATTTTAAACAGTTTTGTTTTTAAAAAGAAAAACTAATAATTGAAATAACAATTAAAATCCAGTTTAAATAAATATTTTATATGGTGCACTGACATGCCTTATTTTTATGGTGCTGGTGCAGGGATTGGTCCCTTGATTGTTTATGCTGGGAGTAAAAAAGTCCAGAATCTTTCTCTCCCTTCCTGCCCTGCCATATCATACAAACACTTTTTTCTTTATAATTCAAAAACTGTTTATTGCTTGCATTGCAGTTATCTCCCTTTGTGCCAACTGTTGTACAAAGACATGTGGTCTTTTCCGAAAACTTATAGTTCAAGAGGGGCAGTGATGGCAAGATGGCAGTGATGGCAAGATACAACTTAATATATACAGCTGTGGTATAAATTTGCAAACTTAAAAACTATAAGGAATGTCAGTTACCATTATCTGCTCACAAAATAACAAACCTCTAGTAAACTGAACACCAAAATATTATTTCCTATTTGCATATTCCCAGTATCAGTCCTTAAAACAAATAGCATTTCTGTCACAACCCAGTACACACTGGGAAGCTGCCAATTCCAAGAGAGCTGTATTAATGAGATGGAAAAAGAAATGAGGAGAGAACTGCCTGGGCTGATGGTTTGGGATTTTAGTTTTACTTTAGTCATATGGGAAAAACTGATATCCTTTCTGTGCTGCTTTGTATTGCCACACCTTGTCAGCTTTACATATACGATCACTGAGGGGTCAACACAGATGCGACCCCTAGACTAGGAGTGAGCAGTGCTATTTAATACTGGAGTAAGCCACTATTAGTAAATCATGTAAAGATATAAAAACTCTCTTCAGATACTGAACTTCAGGTTCAAATTATAACATTTACAGTACTCAAGAGTCTTGAAAATATAGTTATGCTGGTAACTGCACAGTTGTTTGCGGTCTACATGGCTAGTAATCTCTGATTGTGTTGTGCCTACTGACTCTCATGCTCTAAAATGACAGATGTTCTGTTTTTAGGTATGAATTACTATAGAACAGGTTAATATTAGACTAAATATTATACTAATTATTTTAGGCTCAGATATGTTTCTGTTCTATAATAAAGACCAGTATATCATTAAATATGTAAAAGTGCTGTGACTTTCAGAGATGTGGCTTGCTTTCTGTTTTAGGAAAATATCCCTTAAGATTCTCTTTGACTGTATATCCTCTTTGTTGGCAGCTTTTGCATTTGAAACACTAATATAGGAGAATACTAGTGCTGTTAAGGGATGATGAATAACATATCTAATCAATGATCTATATTTGTTTCTCATAGGCTGCAAGTCCAGTAGATGACATCTCTGTAACTGATGTAAAACCAAAGGATGAGATGCCCATTACTGCAGGAACTGAGAAATTGCATTGTTCCTTACATGTTGCTCCAGATGATGACCAGTTGCTCACTGCAGGGCAAGCCGAGATGTTGCATGATCCTGATTCTGTAATTCCAGCTGCTGCTGAATTACCCTTTATTACAAAAGTTGAGAATTCTCCTAATCTTGGCACAGTTAACCAAACTAATGATGATTCACCCCTTAGTCCTTCAGACTACAGAATGCTGTGTGGTATTGAAAACTTAGTTAGAAAAGAGTTCAGCCTTATTCCTGATGATGATGGACTGCCACCTCTCTTACTTGCAACTGGAGAAAGAGGAAAAGGTAGAATCTGGGTTGTGGATATTAATATTTACTGGATGCAAGTTTTCTAAAAATATGGGCCTTCATGTGTAGACTGACATTCCAGAAGCCAAATTAACCATTGTTTCAAAATGTTGCTGTATTTTGGATCCAGTTTGGTGGCTGAACCTGTATTATAAAATATGAACTTGTATAATATGAAAAAAATACAATATTAATTTGAGCCCCAGTATGTTTGCATATGAAGTATAGTACTGGTGCGCAAGCTGCAGAGCACATGTCGTGCTGCGAAGTTTATTAGTACTATTTAGTGTTTGGTGTTCCCTCAAGACCTCATCCACTCTGTTTGACTCCAGTCTTCTTATTTCCAGTTCCTCCATTTGGCATACAGCAAAGCTAAGCTGATATGATGGGACACAAACATAGGGGTGGGTATAGGACATACGACACATCCAAAGTTATACAGCATACCTTTCCTTTATATACATTTACACATTACATTTACTGTACATTGCAGTACATGTTTTGGAATTGGTTTGATCACCTTGTAGGAACCAATCCCTGTGCAGCATTCACTGTTCATGCACAACTTATGTTCTGTGCTTCTCTTATATATTGTGATCTTGTCCATAAATGTTTCCCTGGGTGTTCTGTCTTACCTTAGTAAAACATTCTATTACAGTCTGTTGATCCATTTACTTCTCTAATTCTGTCTCCCAAGAAATGAGGCTTGTTCTCCATGACAAGCTTTACCTATATTTAGCGAACTAATTGTGGCCATGAAGCTCCTGGCAAGATAACAATTTGTTCCTTGTTGCTGTATTTTATACACGACTTGGGAATATTCTACTGTCTTACTTGGCTTATGTGATATGGTCTATTCATCTTTAAACAAAAGTGACAGTTATTTATTGGTTGCTGTATGGCTGCCTTAAGTTCAAGAATGTTTTTAGCGGCTTCCTTCAGTAGAAAGATGGAAGTTTCAAGTAGCATATTTCATACACTAGTCTGTAACGTCTTTTGTAGATAGAGAGGAAATGGATATTGGCTGGTATATGGAATTAATTCAGACCCTATCTTATTTAGGTCCTTTGGTGGAAGAACATCCATCTCATCAGCAGGTCACCTTGCTTCTTGCAGAAGGAGGACTTAATCCATTAACATTTATCCTAAATGCAAACCTCCTTGTGAATGTCAAGTTAGTATCTTGTAAGTAGGTAGTACACATTGTTTCCTTTTATTTACATACATTTCATGGTTCATTGTTTGAATTTAATGTTTATACATTTCACTGATCTTGGTGGTTGAGCAGGTAAAATTCATACATTTTCACAATTGAGATATGTGTTGTCTTACTTTATCAAATCTGTAAATTTAAGGTTTTTCAAATAACTTTTTCAGTATGCTTCAAAGCACTTTTAATCCTTTTTGTAATTTATGTATGTGCATACTTGGTCATCATGTTATTTGTAGGACAAACCTAGGGCTATATTCACCATAATATATTTATTTGGGAAGAAATAAGAATACTCTTATAAGTATGCATTCCGTAGCGATGTGTGCTGCATTGTTGAAGCATACTGTACACAGATTTCATGCTTATTTTTGTAAGGTGCTGCCTAAATGGGATTTTATCTGTAAGTTTTTTAATAAAGTGCTGGAGACTCCACTGCATAAATAATGAAAGGATGCTTCTGTTCGTATTACAGCAACTTCAGATATCTCTTTAAAAGATTTGGAGGTTGTGGTGGATAGTCAGTTGAATGTGAGCTTATAGTGTGGCACTGTGGCCAAAACAGCTAATGTGAACCTGGGGGAATGTATAAATTGGGGTATCTTGGGTAGGAGTGGAGAAGTTGTTTTACCTCTGTATTTGGAGCTGGTGTGACTGCTGCTGGAATATTACTCAGTTCCAGTGTCCAGAATTCAAGAAGGATGTCCATAAATTGGAGAGGGCTTAGAGAAGAGTCACAAGAATGATTAACAGATTAAAAAGTATGCCTTATAGTGAGACTGTCTCAAGGAGCTCCATTTATTTAGCTTAATAAAGTGAATACAGTGATGACTTAAAATACAGTCTATAAATACCTATTTAGGGAACGAACCTTTAATGTGCGCTTTCCAGTCTAGCACCTTGATTCAGTGAGGAAGCAAGGGTGTACAATGCCTGCAGAAACTGTATCCTATCAGTGTTTTGTTGATGCCCGTTAATTAATTATCTGTCCCTTTAATCCTACCACCGCAATATTGATTCCAAGACACTGAGTACCATATAGGTGAATCTTTTTAAAAAAATAATTTTTCTTATCGCTAAGATTCTTCAGAAAAGTGCTGGTACTTCTCAACAAATGGATTACATGGCTTGGGTCAGGCAGAAATTATCATTATGTTGCTATGTTTGCCAAATGAAGATGCTGTTCCTAAAGAAATCTTCAAGTTGTTTGTTGACATATATAAGGATGCAGTAAAAGGTATGGAGTTTTAATTTGTAGCTTTAAGATTAGTGTCTTATTGCTGACTTTAACACAAAGCAAAAAATGCATGGCGGTATTACATTCTTACAGAGTTTCTACTAATTTTGTTTGAAACTTCTCAGTGCTCTTTCCACAGATTCTGTCAGTGATACAGGGAATTTAATTTAGGAATGTGTCATTTTTTTCATATTAATTCTCCTGTAAACTGCATTTTTGTCTCATCCTCCTCTTTTAATCTCATACTTTGGTATGTTGGGTCCTAGATGTAACTCCTTTGAGCCCTGGTTCAGGAACACAAGTGCATATGCTTAAATGCTTTCCTGAATTAGATCTTAATTTGCAAAAACGTACTAATTGTATGTACATACTTACCCAACAGAATTTTTGTGAAGGGTTAATTGATTGTTTTGTAAATTAGTTTTATTAAAAAGATCTGTGTTGAAAAAAGTGTTTGTAAAATTGGGTTCTATTGACTTATAAAGTGATAGAACAGAATGCAATACCATATCAATAGTACCAAAAGTTCAAAGTTTGAGACAATATTTTTAGCACATTTGGATTCTAATAACAGCAATCTTTTAATGTGCTAGCATTTCAATAACACATTATACAAAACTATGAGGGATTTTGATAGTTGGAAGCAGAGGTCTGCATCTTGTCCTGAAAAACTGCATAATATGTACCCTGTTGCTTTAAAAGTGCGCAAGGGAGACAGTGTTCACATAGTAACGGGTGAATTTCTTCCAGGTGCTAACATGTATAAGAATGCATACTTGACATCTTTACACTTTTTTATGGTGAAGATTTTAACTATACCTCTCTTTCACCAGGAAAATACATAGGAAACTTGGAAAATGTTACCTTTACTGAAAGCTTTCTTGGAAGCAAGGATCATGGAGGATTCCTATTTGTTACACCAACTTTTCAGAAGCTTGACAATCTCCTGTTACCAAATAATCCTTTCCTTTGTGGCATTCTCATTCAGAAACTGGAAATACCGTGGGCAAAGGTTTTTCCAATTCGCTTAATGTTGAGATTGGGAGCAGAATATAGGGGTGAGTTTTAACACTAAGCATGTATGTTAAGGCCCAGTCCTGTAAAAACTTATGTACCTGTGTAATTTTATTCACTGTGAAAGCCTTTGCCTTCAAAAATTAAAAAATAGCCATGTAAACACTGTTTCAAATTTTGTGCTGCTGGACACCTCTTGAAACAGTATCAACTTAGTTGGATATGTATAAATGCTAGGATTTGACCGTAAAATATTAGTTCTTCACATTTTGTTTTAGGAGAAACAAACTGAGTGTTCCCCCCCCATCTCTCTCGCTCTCGCACTCTCTCTCTCTCTCTGTGTAATCCTTTCTGAATTATCAGATATAATATTTGTGAAGTGTTCTGAAAATGGAGCTTTATGAGCTTTATTAATGTAAACCTAATACTAGTGTCTAATACAATAATACTATACAACTTTTCAGCTCCATGTCCAATATTAGTCATTAGTAGTCAAGTTACTCCATAAAGTGGAAAACTTGTTCAGTGTCAGTTATTCCATAAAAATATGACTTCTGGATGTTCCGAATGAGATGGAAGGAGCAATGTTTACATATCCCACTGAAAATTAGTTATGCGTTTAATTTCTCACAAACTTGTGGAAATTTTAGGGTAAAAGTGACCACTTTTCTCTCAGTCTAAGTGGGGAATGGAGTTCATCCCAATTTAAAGGCTGGCTGTGCCACTGCAATGCAGCCCTTCTGTGGCACATTTCCTGCTTTTAGGGGCTGTTGTTATTTCACATGTGCTAGATAGGTGTCTTGTGCTGCTGAATCAGAGTAAGCACAGATATTGTCTGTTTCCTGATGCCATTCTCTGCAACGAGTGCTGAAGCCTAACATTTTGCGTAAGGTAAAGAATGAAAGGCTGCAGCTAACTTTTTTTAAAAGTCACGTATTTCAGTTGGGTCAGACATTTGGTGTAGTCTTTGTGTAACAATGTTCTTTTTTTCCTCTGAAAGCATACCCAAGTCCTGTAACAAGTATCAGACACAGAGAGCCTCTCTTTGGGGAGATAGGACACACAATCATGAACTTACTTGTTGTGAGTAAACATTGTTTAACATAGTTTTCCTTATCTTCCTAATTATACTTCAGATGAGTGTGGTTACCCTTACAACTTTGACATGGCTCCTTGAAGTTGAACTATTTATCCCTCTGCAAAAAATGTCCTAACAAGATTTAATTTAGTTGGGTGTGGAAGGACACACTAGAATTGGCTCTATTCACACAGTGAATGATGAGTGCTGATAGAACTTTTGCTCTCCACATTGTTGCAGCAGTAATGTGACATGATCCAAATTCAATTGCATGCTAAAGCATGCTGGCTTGCTCTATGGTTTATGGCAAACTGCTCACCTACACACATTTTTAGAGAAACGTGAACAAGCTGGAGACTATAAACCACTTGATTTAAGATTATGAGCATTCTGTAATAAGACCTTACTTGGTCTTGATCATTATTAACCTTTTGTTTTCTGTAACAAGATATAGCACTGGACTATTTTCCATTATGAGATGTCCAGACTAGATCTTGCAAGGTTAAATCTATTTTTTAATAGACGTAAGGGCTAACAACTTTTTCATTTGAAAGGTGATAAAAATCTTGTTATTAACTGTTATGTAGATAGTAGTCTCTGTAGTTCAGGTTCATGCTGTCTTGACGCTCTTCAACATGCCAAATTGGTTCAATTTTGAAGCATGTGAAATTTCAGTTTTTTGGTCCAGGGTCAAAGTTTTCTGGAAAGCCGAAATAAGAACAAGTGTCTTGGGCAAAGTTACCTTCTTAGAAATCTTTTCTAACCCTTTTTTAGTTTGTTGTAAATACCATCTTTGTCTTAATCTGTTGGTTCTGAACCCTTTGATTAGCATATTAGATTACTTATTGCTTTCTGTTACACCTGCTCAATTCCTTAGACCATGGTCCTGTCTGGCAAGTCACTTAGCATGTTTCCCTCTCTGTAAAATGGAAATAAGAAGAATAAATACTTGCCTCACAAGAGGGCCCTGAGGACAAAAATTATTATTAGAATTACAGAGTACTATATTTAAACAACTTTACTGTAAAACTCAACATTATGCAGAGATGACAGTATCCTTAGTTCAGGTGCCGACTAGCTTTCTGTTTAAAGAAATCATTTGAAATGCACATCCTTAATGCTAAAATTATCAATTCTAGTCCAGTTGAAGATTGTGGTATATTAGGTGACTATTTGTGATTGTTGCCTTGTAGTCACTGGCTCACAGGTCTTGTGTTTACTTGGAAAAAGTTTTTTAGCATGTATTAACTAATATGTGGTAAAATCCTACTGTGGATGAGGCAGTCACAATTTTAACATCTTAACAGGTCAAGGTAAACACTAAAATGCAAATAAAACTATAGCTGCCTTTGACCAAATAGGATTTTATCATGTGTGACCATGTGTTAACATAGGCTTTAAAAAATCACTTTGTTTTTCCTAGTAGGGGTACACTTATCAGTAACAGTACTACTGTGGCTGAAATTCCTTTATCTCAAGTAAATTTCTGAGATCTTATGCAAAGATCTGTTATGGATAGATTTTAAGTGATGCAATGTTTTTGTTTTTTGGAAATGATGGTATGTCAGTGGTTAAGACTTTATGCTGCTTAAACTATCAGTTAATAAAATATTTTTGTTTGTTACAGGACCTAAGAAATTATCAATATACCTTGCATACCATAGATGATTTATTTATTCATATGGAAATGGGTAAAAGCTGCATTAAAATCCCTCTGAGGAAATATAATGAAGTGAGTATAATTCTGTAGATCATACTAATTTAAGAAATGATTAGGTAAGAAATCTAACCTTTCCATTTTCCTCCTGTAATACTTCTGAAATCTTAAAGATGAGAAGTTGACAAGAATACTGTGGGCCAATTTGACTAGAACCTGCAAAATGTCAAACGCCGCATTAGAGGGTATTGTCTTCTCCAAATCTGAGAGACTGTTCCACTGGCCTCTATGATTGTTGTTTTTGTTCACTATTCAGTGGACTAATTTTTCAATTCTTAAACTTGAGTGTCTAACAAAAAAACCCCAAACAACACTTTTTCTCTATGGATTGACTTCTTGCTTTGTTAGTAATAAAAGGTAGGTGATATTGCCTAGGTCATGCTGGGATGTTAAGCAGGAAGATTGGTGATTAGTACTAGAAATGAGGAGAAACATTTCACTGAAATATCTTCTAAGGATGTTTAGGCCTTCTGTAAAGTTTGTACTGGTTTAAAAGGTGACTTGACATAAAGGTAAAAATATATGTACTCAAAGCAGTACAAGGATTTTTTTTCTAGGTTATTTCAAATCAGTTTTTACAAACTTCAGTCTTTTCAAAATTCATATTGTTTTTGCACATTTACAGTAGATGTGCTTGGAACTATGATAGAAGCAAACAGTAAACACGTTTTTCTATTTTTAGGGAGCCTATAAAGGCCATGAAGCTTTAGAATCCTTTCAGGTTTTGCAGACTGTTTTGGATTGTTCTATAAGTAAAATATGAAGTTCTTTTGGGGAGTCTAGTGTTTGGCAGTATACTTTTGTCAGGGAGTACTCAGAAATACTTTTCCCAATTGGTAGAAAGTGGAAGTTACAGTTACAAGTTGGCAAGTTCCATATTAAATCTTGTTTTAGAACTGATTTTTAAATGTAAGTTGTACTTTAGCTTTTTATAGAGAAGGCTAATGTGCACATTTAGAGGCAGTTACTTTCTTAACAGTAGTAGCATTTTACCTGAAAAATGCTACTTAATTGTTACACAACCAGAGTCCACAGAAAATTCATCAAAACAGAGGAAGGTTTTGTTGCAGAAAATGTCTGTTTCTAAATGAAAATGTTTTATTTGCAGGTTATGAAAGTAATAAATTCTTCTAATGAGCATGTTATTAGCATTGGAGCCAGTTTTAGCACTGAAGCAGATTCTCACTTAGTTTGTGTACAGCATGATGGAGTCTATCAGACACAAGCAAACAGTGCTACTGGCCACCCTAGGAGAGGTAAGAGGCTATTATATTTGTAGTGTCCTATCAAATGTCTGAAACTGGTGTGTGCACTCAAATGTTTTAAGTGGTTACAAGGAACAAAAGATGTATATTCCTGTAGTTTGGGTGGGCAAAAGATGTAGTATAATTCCAAATGTACTATGGAGCAGCTAAACAATAACAAAAGTGTGCATATGTATGATGATCAATGTTTGTCAAACAATGCTTTATGTAATTAAAATATTTTTGCTAATCCTCACTTAACATTCCATTTATACTAAATTATTCATCTTTTGCTAACTTTTGATCTGTTACTCATCCCTTTTCAGAAGTTTTTTGTATTTTACGACATCAGTAATTACATTAATTCAAATTACATTTAGTGGGGTGCTGTTGGTCTGTTACTTTGACACTCTTAACATTGCTATAAATTACAGAATGTTTCAGATTCTAGATGGCTACATGTCTTTTACATCTGTCTAGTTACAACCTAAACTAGAGACTAATAAGAATAATTAACAGCAGTAAAATACTTGTTTGTATAGTGCTTTGAAAACATTAACTAGTGCTAGCAAGCTATCACAGATAAATTGTATAGTAACAAAGGGAGGAATTAATGGTAGGAGATTGGACAGTAAGAGGAAGGGCAGCACAGATACCAGTCTAATAGGCGATACTGGTGATAGAATGACTGCCAATCTGGGTAAGGAATGTGAGTGAAGCCAAACAGCAAAAATTAAGATGTAGGCACACACCAGTGTGAGGAGCGTGGGTAACAAAATGGAGGAACTAGAGCTAATGGTTCAGGGAGTGAAACCAGATATTATAGGCATAACAGAAATGGTGGAATATTAGTCATGACTGGAGTAGAGGTATTGAACAGTATGTGCTGTTTTGGAAAGACTGAAATAAAGATAAAGATGGTGGAGTAGCATTGTATATCGATGAGGTAGACTGTAAAGAAATTAGACGTGATGGAATGGATAAAACCGAGTCAGTCTGGGCAAAAATCACATTGGGGAAGAAAGCTACTAGAGCTTCCCCTGGGATATTGCTTGGGATGTGCTACAAACTACCGGGATCTGATTTGGGTATGGATAGAGAATTATTTAATGTTTTTAATGAAGTAAATACTACTGGGAATTGTGTGATTACAGGAGACTTTAACTTTCCAGATATAGACTGGAGGACAAGTGCTGGTAATAATAATAGGGCTCAGATTTTCCTGGATGTGATAGCTGATGGATTCCTTCACCAGATAGTTGCTGAACCAACAAGAGGGGATACCATTTTAGATTTGGTGTTGGTGAGTAGTGAGCATCTCATAGAACAACTGGTTGTAGGGGACAACCTTGGTTTGAGCAACCATGAACTAATTCAGTTCAAACTCAATGGAAGGATTAAAAAAAAATTAGATCTGTAACTAGGATCTTTGATTTCAAAAGGGCTAACTTAAAAAAATTAAGGAAATTAGTTAGGGAAGTTGACTGGACTGAACTCCTGGATCTAAAGGCAGAGGAGGCTTGGAATCAAGTCAAAGCTGCAGAAACTATTTGAAGCCTTCATCCCAAGGAAAGGGAAACAATTCATAGGCAAGATGAATGAGCAAGCATCTCAGACAGGTGGTTAAGAGAAAGCAGAAAGCCTGCAAGGAGTGGAAGATGGAAGGGATCAGCAAGGCAAGATGCCTCTTGGAGGTGAGAACATATAGGGATAAAGTGAGAAATGCCAAAAGCCCACTACAGTGGGACCTTTCAAAGGGAATTGAAACCAATAGTAAAAGGTTCTCTAGCCATATGAATAAGAAAAGCAATGAAAAAAGTGATACCACTAAGCACTGAGGATGGTGTGGAGGTTAAGGATAATCTAGGCATGGCCCAATATTTAAACAAATACCTTGCCTCAGTTTTTAATGAAGAGCCTAGGGATAGTGGTAGGGTGGCTAATGGGAACGAGGGTAGGGAGGAAGAAATTACTACATCTGAGATAGAAGCCAAATTTGAACAACTCAATGGGACTAAATCTGGGGGCCTGGATAATTTCTATCCAAGAATATTAAAGAAACTAGCACATGAAAATGCAGGCCCATTAGCAAGGATTTTTAATGAATCTGTAAATTCATGAGTTGAACTGTGTGACTGGAGAATTGTTAACAGTTCCTATTTTTAAGAAAGGGAAAAAAGCGATCCGGGTAACTATAAACCTATTAGTTTGACCTCAGTAGCATGCAAGGTCTTGGAAAAAACTTGGAAAAAGGAAGTAGTTAAAGACCAGTCTTGTCTCCTTCTTTGAAAAGATAACAGATTTTTTTTTTTTTAGTCAAAGGGAATGCAGTGGCTCTAATTTACCTAGATTTCAGTAAGGCATTTGATACAGTTCTACATGGGGAGTTATTAGTTACATTGGAAAAGGTGGGGATTAATATGAAAATTGAAAGGTGGATAAGAAACTGGTTACAGGGAGATTACACTGAAAGGTGAAGTGTCAGGCTGGAGGGAGGTTACTAGTAGGGTTCTTCAGGGATCGGTCTCGGCATCGATCTTCTTTAACCTTTTTATTACCAACCTTGGAACGAAAAGTGAGTGTGTGCTAATAAAGTTTGTGGATGACACAAAGTCGGGAGGTATTTCCAATATGGAGAAGGACAGGGATATCATACAAGAATATCTGGATGACCTTGTAAACTGGAGTAATAGAAATAGGATGAAATTTATAGTGGAAAGTGCAAGGTCATGCATGAAGGGACTAACAAGAATATTTGCTATAAGCTGGGGATGCATCAATTGGAAGTGACGGAGGAGGAGAAGGACCTGGGAGGATTGTTTGATCACATGGTGACTGAACTCCCAATGTGATGTGTCCTAAAAAAAAAAAAGGTAATGCGGTTCTAGAATGCATCAGGCAAGGTATTTCCAGTAGAGATAGGGAAATATTAATACTGTTATACAAGGCGCTGATGAGACCTCATCTGTAATACTGTGTGCCGTTCTGGTCCCCCATGTTTAAGAAAGATGAATTCAAACTGGAACAGGTGCAGAGAAGGGCTACTAGGATGATCCAAGGAATGGAAAACCTGCCTTAGGAGAGGAGACTCAAAAAGCTTGGCTTCTTTAGCCTATCCAAAATAAGGCTGAGGGGAGATAGGATTGCTCTCAATAAATACGTCAGAGGGATAAATACCAGCGAGGGAGAGGAATTATTTAAGTTCAGTGCCAGTGTGGATATGAACAAATGGATCTAAACTGACCATCAGGTTATTTAGACTAGATATTAGATGAAGGTTTCCAACCATCAGAGGAGTGAAGTTCTGGAACAGCCTTCCAAGGGGAGCAGTGGGTGCTAAAAACCTAACTGGCTTCAAGACTGAGCTTGATAAGCTTATGGAGGGGATGGTATAATGGGACAGCCTAATTTGGCAACTAACTGATCTTTGATTACTAGTGATAAATATGCCCAATGGGATGTTAGATGGGGTGGGTTCTGAGTTACTACGAAGAATTCTTTCCCAGGTGTCTGGCTGGTGAGTCTTGCCCACATGCTCAGTGTTTAGCTGATTGCCATATTTGAGGTGAGGAAGGAATTTTTCCCCAAGGCAGGTTGTCAGAGGTCTTTGGGATTTTTGCCTTCCTCTGCAGCATGGGTCACTTGGGTGGGTTCTCTGTACCTTGATATCTTTAAACCATTATTTGAGGACTTCAATAGCTTGTTCATAGGTTAGGAGTCTATTACGGGAGCAGGTGGGAGAGATTCTGTGGTCTGCATCTTGCAGGAGGTCAGACTAGATGATTATAACAGTCCCTTCTGACCTTAAAGTCTATGAATGTGAGCCTAAATGGGTTTCTGCGTGTTTCAGTGCCATTTAAAAATTGATTTCTTATTTTACTTGTACTTTACAAAAATTAAAACCTAATTTTAGAGGTAACTTCATGTATAAATAAGAAACAAGTTTTAGGTACTACAGTAGAACCTCAGAGTTACAAACACCAGAGTTTCGAACTGACCAGTCAACCACATACCTCATTTGGAACCAGAACAACACAATCAGGCAGCAAGAAAGAAAGAAAGAAAGAGAGAAAAAAACAAATATAGTACAGTATCGTGTTCAATGTAAACTACTAAAAAAAATAAAGGGAAAGCAGCATTTTTCTTCTGCATAGTAATGTTTCAAAGCTGTATTAAGTTTAATGCTCAGTTTTAAACTTTTGAAAGAACCACCGTAACGTTTTGTTCAGAGTTACAAACAACCTTCATTCCTGAGGTGTTCCTAACTCTGAGGTTCTACTGTATATGTTCTCTATTCCTTCACAGTTTTCTTCTTTGGCTGCTGTGCCTTTTTGGCTACCTGAGTTGTACAACTGCCAGTTTCCTATAAGGATGCTGCATGTCTTCTTAAACCTTGAAAAGATACCAAATAATGCATTTTTCTAGACCTGATTTCAAAGAATGAATTCCCTTGACTCTAATGAGCCACATCATCATATCTTCCTATAATTAAGGAAGTTTTATCAGCCCTTTCTTTAACTGTGGGAAAATATTTAGCAGTTTATATATGGTACTTTATATTTTCAAAGTGCTATTAACTCACTGAGTATAAAGGTGGACAATGTGAAGTACCTGATGTATTTACTTTTGTGTTTAGTTACAGGTGCAAGTTTTGTAGTGTTCAATGGAGCCCTAAAAACATCTTCAGGATTTCTTGCTAAATCAAGTATAGTTGAAGGTATGAATTGCATCTTAAAATATTCTTTAAGAGGCAAAGAATTGCTGTTGGAACATTACTCTGTATAATACATTGATGTGGTTAAGAGTCTGTCCCATTGCAAACTAAGCTTTTTCTTTGTTTGTAACTGAAGAAAACCCACTTGTGAATGAATCACAATATGTAAACTTACAGGCTGGAATGTATTTTATTTTAGGATACTTACTGTGTGGCTTTTTTGGACCTCTTCACTTAATGCCACCTGTCATTTTGTAAAGACTTTAATTCAATTGTTTCCTGTATGCTTAAATATTTATCTCTACTTTTGTGTGACATTTTGTGCCTCACTAAGTTGTTCAAGCTTCATGAAATAAACTTTGACCAAATGGAATTAGCTCCATTAGTCTACCTTTTTGTTCACCAAAAAAGCTTTATAAATTGAACTAACAGTTTTTCATAGAGCATTTCACATTGTGATGAGGAAAAAAGTCAATATTATACGAGGCTTGTGAAATTACATTTCTTAAACAATTCAAGATCAACTGACCAACCAAGGGTCTATTAAAATATTCTTCACTTTTTGTTCTATAAAGGAAAGTGGGAACTTTTTACTGTTTCTCTTTTAGATGGACTAATGGTACAAATAACTCCAGAGACAATGGAAGGCCTACGTCAAGCTTTAAGGGACAAAAAGGATTTTAAAATTACATGTGGCAAAATGGATGCAGGAGAACTGAAAGAATATGTAGATATTTGCTGGGTAGACAGTGAAGACAAAGTAAACCAAGGGTATGTGAATGTTTGTTCTTAAAGCTGGGGGGGAAGGGGAGGTAGTATTTTCTCTTCTTTCCACCTACTTTGGAATGAAGGCTGGATATTTAAAGAATGAAAAATCAAGTATTGCAATTAAAACTAATATTTTGCTATTTAAAGCTGCGAGGAAATAGGAGTGAAAACTGTTTGAGATCCTCTAGATGCCACTATGAGACCAATGTTAGACTATAATGTCTTCTGTCTGGCTTGGGAGTGGTTGGAAGAGGGTCTTCTTTATGATTCCCCCTGTTTTTAACCACAGTCCATCCGTCTGAGGAGCACTGGTTGGCGCCTTCAAAGCTCAACAATGTCATTCATTAGATAGAGGGGATGCACAGTGAGCACTACAAGATTCCATACACACCCATGGCTCTGAATGTCAGAGCATTATCAGTACTATAACAAAGGAATCGGTTTAAGACTGTTGTTTTCAACCTTTTTTCATTTGTGGACCCTTAAAAAATTTTGAATTCCTTTTTAGGAATCTGGTTTGTCTTGCATATCCCAAGTTTCACTCACTTAAAAACGACTTGCTTTTACACAATCAGACATAAAAATACAAGTGTCACAGCACACTGTTACTGAAAAATTGCTTACTTTTTCATTTTTACCATATAATTACAAAATGAATTGATTGGAATATAAATATTATATTTACATTTCAATTTATAGTATATAGAGAATATACAAGTCATTGTCTGTATGAAATTTTATTTGTACTGACTTCACTAGTGCTTTTTATGTAGCTCGTTGTAAAACAAGGTAAATGTCTAGATGAGTTGATGTACCCCCTGGGGTACACAGATTTCTGGTTGAGAATCACTGACTTAGAAAACCTTTTGTTATACTATGTCTGAGTAAATCATGAATGTTCAAAATTAATGGTCAAAATTACTGTCTTGCATTATAATTAAATGACAAACAGTGGTTCTCAAATTACGGTGTTGTCTTAGTCCTTTTTCTAGTGCCTTAGGACCAACCAAAATATACACACAGTGCCATATGGAAGTGGTGTACAAGAGCTTCTTTTAGGAAATAGAAGGAAAAGTTTGAGATCTATTGACCTGGTTATTCTTAGTCTATTAGGTACTTTTATGTAGAGTGTGTGTGCATTTATCTAGAGCTGAGGTAAGAATTAAACTTATATTGAATGGAAATAGCAAATGTTTACAGTCTAAAACATACATGTACCATAGCCTCTCTTCTCTATGTATTTTGATACTACAAATTTTATTTATAGGGAGAGCATTACAGAAGAGCTGTAATTAACTTTTTTTGATGTTTGATTTAACTTAAAGCAATAGGTTTTCAAGTTTAACAACTGATTTTTAGATAAAAGAATGCGCTGGTTCAGTTACTATTTATTATACACTTATTCTGTAGAGTTATAAGTCCCGTAGATGGAAAGTCAATGGAAGGAATTCAAAGCGAAAAAATACTACAGGGAGATTTTGAAACTGAGGAAAAACTTATGAAGTGTACAGAAGTAAGTAAATATTAGTAAATAGTTTTATATGTTAAAATATCAGATTTAATTATACTAAGTACTGTTCTAGATAGCATTGATAATGCTGATAAAGGGAAGGCGCTACCACAGAAACTAGTTCCTGTGACTGTATGCCAAAAGCGAACATCCAACTATGTTACTGTAGTTCTTTCTGACTTCATCAAATGTGTGGATGGTAGTGATGTTTTTTTTAAATAGGGTGATATATTTTCCTTTTTAAAAAACTTCTGATGCATTTATGAAACTTCTAATCCAGCTTTTCTCATGGCGATTTGTTAATTCACTAAGTGTTTTTGATCATGAAGATAATTTCCACCAGTACCAACACAGCATTTGCTGTTTGGGCACTTGTCTGTTCCTCATTTTGGAAAGTACCTAGCACATTTGAGCACTATCATAATATATATAAAATAAAAATGGACAATTATATCAGAACTGCCTTGCTACTGATAAATTACCCAATTCCAAAGTTGAAAGTCTCTTGCTAATAAACGAGTGTAGGTATTTGTACGGAACCACTGCTTAAGATGTAGTAAATTGAATCATGTTGACAACTTTGAAAAATCTTATAAGAAAAGTCACTAATTATGTCTTATCTTTCCTATATTTTCAGGTGTTTTATATCCTAAAGGAAAATGAGTTATCCAGTGCAATGCCCTATCAGTTTGCAAAAGAGATTGCTGTAGCTTGCAGTGCTGCTCTTTGCCCGCATCTCAAAACGCTGAAAAATAATGGAATGAATAAGATAGGCCTCAGAGTCTCCATTGATACTGATATGGTAACCTTTGAATGTTTTTTGCAGACATATAACATTATTTAATATAGCCACCTTAAAATAATGGTATTTAGGAATAACTCCTCTAGCCTGTTTAATCCTTCCCACATCACCAAATGCAAAGTACATTACATTACCAGCAATGGATGTACCTGGAAAGAATTCAGAACACAAGCTGACTCAATCCTCTTGCTCTTAGAGAAACTATTCTGGGTCATGTTTCACGATCTTAGCTGAGAGAGAGGCAGAAGTTTATTTACAGTAGCTCACCACAATTTACATTTCTGTTCTTTTTTTAAAGTTGCAAGTTTGCTAGTTTTCAGTGGTTTGTCATTAAGTAACTAATTCACAATATTTGTCATTGCTTGCACCCTGATCTAGCAGCACCTTGAAGTGTTGAATACAGGTTACGCTAGAAATGTGAGAGAGAGCTTTGTGCTCATAAACAAAAAACCTTCTGGCCAGTGAATATGTTGACTTGCCCAGAGTTTCTTCAGTCTCCAATCCCTGGTCAATATCATTTTTTATAATAGAAAACTTGAGCTGAAATTTGTTTTATACTGATAGTGATGTTTGCACATCTACTGCACTTCCACCTTTGGCTTCTATTAATATCTAATATTTAATATATCTACTTAATATAACTATTTTTCTTTCAGGTTGAGTACCAGTTGGGATCAGGAGGCCAGCTTCTTCCACAGCATTATCTAAATGATCTGGACAGTGCTCTGATCCCTGTGATCCATGGTGGGACATCAGACCCCACAAGTTTACCACTGGAAATGGAATTAATATTTTTTCTTACAGAATACCTCTTTTAATATAAATTACAATGTATTTTATACTATGTATAATGTTCTGAATTGCTAGAATTAACCCAACACCAAAGTTGTGCAACAAACACTACAAAATGTTAGTTTATTAAAAAAACAAATTAAGTTTACTAATAGATTTTAAAATTGGTTTCTGTTTCTAAAAAAAAAAAAAGAACCAACTCCCCTCAAGCCCCAGCATAAAAGCAGAATTGTAGTGTTTAAGATTTCCTAAGGTTCTGAAACTTTACACTTAATACAGTCACTGAAAAAAGGCAAGGACTTATTACCTCTAAGCAAACTGTAGCATTTACTAAGTGAGTTGTAAGGTTAAGCCATATACCTCTTAAACCCAAGCAAATATTTTAGTAACAATCCTTATGATTATATGTAATCTAAATCTGGGGACACTCCATGTGCATGTGCAAATCAACTATATTTAAATTTAAAAAAAAAATCTTTTCTTGCTATTGAGATTCAAATATAAAATCTCTGAGGTTTGACTGCAAACAACGGATGGTGTGTACTTGTAACACGTGGAATCTGCCTGTACAATCAGATATTGATTGTGAGAAGAATAGACAGCAGAACTTTGCCAGGTATGTTGTGGGTTTTGGGGTTTTTTAAGATTTCGTATTTGGACTTGTTCTGACTTAAAAATCAAGACACTTGACATGTTTGGTGCTTTTGTAACTTGTGCTTCTAAACTGAGTCTCTTTATAGAGTAGCTGATTTCCTTATGTACTGTATTTATAATGACTTATCTAATTTTGCTGGGTACCATTTTTGTATTATACTGATCCTCTTTTCCAGTGCTTAAATGTACCTTTGTAATTTGGGACTTCCAAGAGTGATTAAGAACGGGCCAAATTACTCTTAAAGTAGTCGTCATGTAGCAATAAGTCAGGTATGAAGCCTGTAATATATTTTCTGCTCCCATTTCTAACTTTCTGAGACCTCTTGGTAGCCCTGTTTTATTTTCAGGGAGAAAATGTATTAAGTGTGAATTTTCCAGATCAGATTGCTTTGGCATATTTGAAGTTCTTTGTATAGTACATATTTTTGATACTGGGGTATTAGCAATTAAGAGCTAAGATGATGCTTGTAATTTGTGCCTGAGTATTGAAGTTCAGTGAATGCTGATCAGGTATAACTATTGCGTAACTTACCTGCTCACTTTGAAGAGAATTAGAACATGCTATATCCAAGACCTAAATCATTTGAGTAAAATGTCATTAGTTTTAGACTGAGATCATTAAAAACTTGAACATCTGGATGCCTTCTTCTCATAGGGGATATTTATGTTTTTTGTATCAAAAACACAGCTTGTAACTTAAAAAAAAAAAAAGTCACCAGTCCTATTACCCACAACTTGAAGACCCATATTAATGGAAAGGTTCAGGATTTAAGGTCTTAGGCTAGAAGAAACTGGTCATTTCACTGTACTACTGCACACAATTTTTCTTCAGAGATGAATTGCAGTTCTGCGGACCAGCCAAAGACATTAACATAGACAGCATGAACAAGATGTATGTCCAGGCTTCTGAAAATAGTTAACAAGAGGACAGTGAGGCAAATAGTGTTTGAAACATGAACAATAGTCAAATGACGATTGTCATGTCCTTTGTCAATGTTAAGTACAGTTATACCAGATGAAAGCAATTTGCAGCCTATTTTCTCTTTTGTGTTGCCATACTGGTCACTTGGGAAATTAGTTAGATCCATCTTAAACTCTTGCCATTTAATGTTTCAATTTAGTTGAATAACTATCACTAACAAATAAAACTGATTTAAGTGCTTAACAGATAAGGTAAAATAACATTCTTCTGTTAAAAACAAAATAAGAAACCTTTGTCAAAGATTTTTTTGTCAGTTTTTTTTTTCTGTCTTCAAAGTTGGTCTCTTTGTTTAGCTCTGCTATTGATTGCACTTGGAGCTGTAGATTGCTCTTAACATGGGAATTGCAGTATTTATTCCCAAAAACAACTTTAGGCAATATCTACACTCAAATAAACAGACCAGCATGAAATGTTTCGTATTCATTTTCCGGGTTTGGAAGACAAACCACACACACATCTGGTTCCTGGCCAAAACAGATTTTTTAAAGAGAGATGCAGTAGTATAATTGATGGACATAAAAGGATGGAGCAAAGGGAGCCAGCTGCACTCTGATTCATCAGTGCTTTAACTTTTTCAGTTTTTAGCTCTAATGGCTATGAAAAACACCTACCAAATGGTAACTGAATATAAACAAACTCTGTAGAGTCTACTGCAGATTGTATGAGTGTGAACTTTCCTTCCCTCAACTACTGAACAAAAAAAATCACTTTATTGCGTGTCAATGTAGGCTGCTGCTGCAGAATGGGGAAAATATCAATATTTATAATTTGTCAGGCTCCTCTACATGTGAACTTGCACCAAAATAACAAAAGATATGAATTAAAACCCAACTTAATTATTTTGTAAAAGTCTGTGTGGACACACTTAGTTTAAAATAAGAGAATCCATAGATTTACACCAAAATAACTAAGGCCTCATCTAAGCTAGGGAGTTATATTGACGTAAGTCGTCTTGCATCAATCTAGACATATTTGTCTGTATGCTGACATTTGTCTCCGGCTAATGTAAGCACCTCATTACAGTGGCACAGTAACACCACCTCCCTAAATAGCGCTGAGCTATGGTTGGGACCAACTGCAGTTGATGCAGTGCAAATGTAGATACTGCATGATCTATGTCACCTTAACAGTCCTCCAGCAGCTGTCCCACAATGCCCAACATTGAATGTTCTGGTCATAGTTCTGAATTCCAATGTCCAGGAGTCAAAGACCAGAAACCACACCCTGTTCTTGAAAAACCTGTATTTTGAAATGCCTTTTCTTGACCGGCCGGCTTGGAGAGCACACCTAGCCAGCACTTTCTTGTGTGCACATGCTCAACTGACCAGGCTGGTTCCATGCTCTAGATGCACTCCAGTCTGGATCAGGAAAGGGTTTTGGATCTCTTGGGTCAGTGGGGAGAAGAGGCTGTGCAGCACAGATAGGGAATAGTCATAGAAGCATGGACATTTATGAAAAGATTTCACAGGGTAAACAGGTGAGGAATTAAACAGGAAACAGCAGCAATGCTGCAAAAAAGCAAAGGAACTGTTGCAGGCATACAAGGCCAGGAAGGCTAACAGATGATCTGCTGCAAAGTCACAGACCTGCCACTTTTTATGAAAAGCTGCATGCCATACTTGGCAGAGACCCCACCAGCACCCTACAGACTACTGCGGATATCTCTGAGGAGCCTGAGACAAAGACCCCTGTTGCTAACAGCAAGCAGGAGGAGGACGGGGTACCTGCATCAGGGTGAGGGTTCAACTATACCTATGCCATGAGCCAAGAACTGGGCAAGACACCACCTGGGTCTAGCCAGTCCTACCAGCCAAGCACAGACCAGTCCAATGCAGTGAAAGGAACAGTGGGTAAGTTTGTGCATGCATTTTTCCTCAGTCTATGTACTGTTCCTCACTCTATGTATTTCCTTATGTACAGATGGTGCTTGGTCACACTTCAACTTAGCAGGACACAGGTATTGACTTTTCGTTGTTTTATTTGTACTAGACAAGGCAGCAATACAACAAAGAGGTAGAGTTGGTATCTGCCTTGCATTCCCTTGTAGAATTTGGGGGTGGGAGGTGCAGAGTAATTTGTTCATGTATACCGGTTATCTTGTATCCTCTAGTGATCTTGATGAAATTTTCATGGAGGTACTGAGCAGTCCTCTCCTGACAGTTTTCTAGGGATGGCAGCCTTATTTCTTCCTCTGTAGTAGGATACTTTCCCACCCCATTCTGTGATAACTTTGGCAGGCACTGTTGCAGAAAATTGGCTAGCTGCATACAATCAGTTTCCATTGTGCTATCTGTGTTTTTTTTAATCTCAGGAGTAAGAGAGCTGTTAAAATCACAACCTCCTGTGAAAAATAGTGCCATTGCCCCATATTCATACTCATGGAAATAAAGGCTGAAATTTTGTTTTATGCAGCTGAACAATTCCCTTCTCGTTCCTCACCCTACGCCGTCCTGGTTGGGATCAGAGAACTGTGGTGTGCAGAGGTGCTCCAAAGCTGAAGTGTCAATAAGCATGTCTTATTTAAAACCCTTACAGGAGTAAGGGAAGGGAGTTCTGAAACTTGGCTTTCACTTTCCATTTTGACTATAAATACAGTGATACATCTGTGTTTTATCTATAGCTACTGCCATTGCAGCCTTGAGCGGGTACTCCTCCACTCCCATGGAATGCCAAACCCTAAGGAGGAGAAAGAAGAGGATATATTCAGTGAGATCCTACAAGCCAGTGCTGCGTTGAACTGAACAGGGCTTAGAGGGTCAATATAGCAGACAATGTGGAGAAGGAAAGAGCAGACAGGAAAAAGTCCCAGCAGAAGAGCGAAGGACATGCACCTGGACACAGTGGGGCTTCTCTGGCAGCAACTAAATGCTGTAGATTTTTGTTGACCTACAGGTTCAACAATCAAGAACCCATCTCCTGTTGTAGTCAATGGAGAAATCCATTTCAGCACATCCCTGCAGCCCTCCAACATTCCATGTGGCTTCAAAGGCCCTGTCACCCCACCAGGGGACAGTAAAGATGGCCAGTTTCACATATGCAGCAAGTGTGATCTCACACGTCTCTATATAACCAGTGTGAACTGAAATGGACAGGAATGTTTTCTCTCTCTCTAAAGTTCTCAATATTTATTTGCTTGTTAAAAATAAATACACTAGTTTCTTTACTGGTTTTGGATTGTAATAAATTTATATTTTTTGAAAATTCATCTTGATTATAACATATACAGTATAAAGCCTAGCACTATAAACATCCACTACTTGTTAGTGGGCAGGGCTATAGAACTCATATGCAGTGAGAAACAGTGATAATTATAAATATACAGCAAACAGAAAGGTGCATTTACAGTTATATTAATAGATGTACACCAAGCACCACATAACTTCTAACACTTCCAAATTTCTGGACCAGGTAGAACACAATCCAGCACACATTACACTGGCTGACTGAAGTGCTCTTTCAAGCCCTCCCTCAGCTACATAGTTCTGTATGGAGTGCTTCTAGTGGCTTTAGTTTCTGACTTTTCAAATTCAGCTGTTCTACTGCTCTTCAGCACCTCTTCCTTCTCCTCACAGATATTATGCAGGACAAAACAGGTAGTTCTACACCTGTTCAATCTTGAGAGTATACACCTCCAGCATCCCTTTCATTTACCAAAAGCACATTCAACTGTCATTCTGGAGCTGCTGGTCAAAGGAGCTAAGGGAGTCAATATACAGTATCATGAGCAAAGGGTTTAGGCTAGGTTCCCATAGAATCACTATGGGTATTTCAACATGGCTAGGGCTAATCCAGGGGCTGGGAAAGCATGTCCCTACTTGCAGCTTTCTGACTAATCATCTGTTCTTTCAGATACCTATGTCAGGGAAGGGGCATGACCAGCCCTCATTGATACTGGTGAAGCATGCCTGGTCATTTACCAGTGGTTGCACCACCTTTCTGTTGATGTACTCTTTGGCAAGGTGGGCTGGTGCCACAATAAGGACATTTAATGCCTCACTACAATTCAGGAACCCTATTGCTTGCAAATCCATCCACTATGTCCTGCATGTTACTGAGTGTCAGAGTTCTGCATAGCAGTAGACTATTAATGGCCCTACACACTTGCATGACAATGGCTCCTGCATTGGATTTTCCAATTCCAAAATGATTACTCACTGACCAGTAGCAAAGGTGTGTAAGCTTCCACAGTGCACTCCCTTCTCAACTCTCAGTGCAGTTCTCATTTTGGGGTCTCTGCTCCGGAAGGCTAGTGTGAGCTCAGCACACAGATCCAGGAATGTTCTTTTCACATCCAAAACTTCTGCAGCCACTGCTCCTTGTCACCAACCTGCTTTATGATGCAATTCCACCAATCAGTGCTTGTTTCTTGAGCCCATAAGCAGCATTCCATCTGCAGCTGAACCACGACTACCACCACCACTAAACTGTTTTTGCTGTCCTCCCCCAGAAGTCTTATTCTCCAAGAAATCATCACGTCGCTGATTGCTGCAGTTCTTCCTGTGGTTCTGCAAATGCCAGAGTATAGTTTGCCCTGTCTTTGCAGTGGTCCTGGTAATAGTGCAGGGCTCTATGCTTCTGTTAGAGATGGCAGGCAGTGAGAAGTGCTGCATTGGTTTGTGGGATTTTAAAAAAAGTGAAAATTATGGGCCATGGATGGCATTATGAGATGGGAGAATGTTGCAGGATGGGAGCTTCACTGCATGCTCCCACTCACTTCTACACAACTCATTTCTGCCCCACCATGCATTGCCAAAATTTTCCAAAATACTGTGCACAGTGGATGATCACAAGGGGCAAAGTGGGAGACTTACCCATTGTGCACCACTGTGCATAAATCTAACCATTCCTGATGTAGTGTAAATATGGCTGAATTTGGGTTTAGTAAAGTCAGTGTAGACCAGCTCTTACAGATGCTGGGCATGACCCCCCTCCTTTTAGATCCTAAGAGGTATCAGAACAAGAAAATTCAGTTGTTAATTTGTACTACTGATTTAAGTAACTTACGCTAGGTGTTGTATAAATGTGGAAGGTATACTGCTAGCCTCACAACTTACAAAATAAAGTTCTATCAACAGCAGGAAAATGAGTATCAGCTGTGACGGATCAGGGTCAGGTATAATTTGAACCAATGGTAAACATCACTTTAATTACAGCTGAAGAGTTTTTACTAAGGAAGTTTCAACTCCCAAAACAAGAGCAGATTAATAGAATCCCATACCTGGAAATCAAAGCTCAGTAAATTAGATCTGGAAATAAAGTGCAAATTTTTAACCGGTAACTAACCATTAGAACAATTTAGTAAGGGATGTAGTTGATTTTCCATCACTTGGTGTTTACATGAAAATTGTCTTTCTGAATATGCCTTAGTGCTAGCCCAGAGGACACTTCCCCCCTACTTACTGCTCCTTCAATTTTCAAAGGCATCCATCAGGTTACTTGCCTGCTACAGTTCAAAGGGGCCAGTAGGGAGTGGGAGGTGCTGAAAGGTCAAACATGTCTAATTGGGCATAGGCAACAGCAATTCTTCTTCAGTCATTGTATGCTGCCATGTCGCCCAGCCTGAGCTGAGGAACACTCTTCCACCCTCAGGAGCTTATTCCCTCTGCTACACCCACTATGTGTCTCACCATTAGGCGCAGAGGTTTCTTTCCCGCCACCCACTCCCCCTTCTTCTGCTGGACCAATTTTAGAAAAAAGGTGGCTTTTTTTCCCCCATGCACCTCTCCCCTCCCCCCCAGGATACCTAGCTCCTTTTTTGGCTAGCAGTATTCATTAGGGCTGCATTCATATGCTGAGTGCCTTTCCACCCCATAAAACACCTGAGGGCAAAAAGGGCACAGCAGGGCCGAACATCCTCTCAGTTCCTTCTTACAGCCCAGGGCTGTGAGGTGGTACTGGAAGCAGCATCTCTACCTTTGGTGGTTTGCACGCTGCACAGCTGAAACAAGTTTATTGTACATAATTATCTTTTTAGGAGTTAGGATAGTTTATATAGATTTCTGTTCACAACATTTTGTTTTGGTTATCTGGTACTGGGCTTCAGCCCTTATGGCAGAGCAAAAACTTCACGATTTCAAATACTGTCTCCTAGAGAACAACTCTACCTCTCAGTGCTGGGCATACAGTATTTCTTTGCTGCCAGAAACCAACAGTGGGTGGTGGTGATTACAGTGAATCACTCACGTTGTCAACAGCTCCAGAGAGACTATCACCCCATTTGATTAGGATCGTGATGGCACTGCAACCTCACAGTCACCACCCACTCACCCTGGGGGCCCAATCTCACGTATTTTTAGAACAATTTCCAAGGTTTCCCCCCTTTATTCAAAGTCACGCTTTCTGTGACCAAACCGCAGCACTGTTTATGCCAGCCAAAAGCAGCTGAGTCAACGGAGTTAAATCTCCCGTTTGAATTCACACGGGAGGAGCAGGCCCTCGGCAGCCTGGAGCAGGCAGCTCGCCGTCTGCCCAGGGGCTGCACTAAGCGGCCCCGCCCCCCCGGAGAGGACAGTCACCGCCAGGGGTGACTGACTGCGCGGGGCGGCGGTGGCAGGAAGGCAGCACGCGCTGGCGCTGCGCGCACGTTGATCGGTTAATATCTGTTACCACAACTGCCCCGCGGGGCTGTTAAATCCTTCCGCGCCCCCCGGCCCGCCGCCCGCTCTGCCGCCACGGGCCTGACCCAACAGCAGCCGCCCGCCCTCCGCGCACTGACACGGCCTCGCCCGGCCTCACAGTACCGCACCGCGCGGCTGCCTTTCCCGCCCTGCGGCAGCTGCTGCGCGGGGCCGCCCCGTGACCGGCCGGGCCGGTGCTGGCAGGCTAGCGGCACGGCACCTACTGCTACTTCTCCCGCGCTCCCTCCCAGGTACAGCCGCTCCAGCGGCCCACTCAGTCCCGCGGCGCCGCGCGTCACGGGATGCCGCGCTCCCGCAGCGGCAGGTCCGGGGCACCAAAGCAGCGGCCTTGGCCGCTGTTTCCGGGTTTTTGCGCCATGCCGAGCCCCGCGCCCACTCGAGGGCCGGCCGCAGGAGGCGGGACTAAGACAGGCCAGCTTGATTGATTGGCTGCGCCCGGCGGCCATGGAGGAAGGCGGGCGCGGTAAGGGTCGAGCTCTCCCCTGCCCTGCGGCTACTGGCCCGTGGGGGTGGGGCGCGCTGCGCGGTGTACTGGCGGCTGGTGAACCAAACAGCCCGGGGCCCTACTCGGGCTAGTTGGGGGCGGGGTGAGGGAGCGACGCAGCCGTTGGAGGCATCGTCTGCACCTTAGCTCTACCTCTCCGTCCTCAGCGCCCCGTCACACGGCCCACCCCCAGCCCGGCTTGTCCCGGGCTCCGCCACGACCCGCTGGGGGGCCAGCACAGCGCCAGCGTCTCCTCCCCGCCGTGCTCGCCGCGCACGGCTCTGCTGGCGGTGGGGTCCCAGCTCCCCTGACACGGCAACAGACGCTGCTGTCAGAGCAGCCCCGGCGGGCCAGAAGCCCCTCCCCCGGGTTAGCACTACCAGCAAGCGCCGACCGGCGGAGGAGCATATAAGTGGCGGGAAGGGCTTCGAATGTGTTTCGTGTCGCTGGGCGGGGTTTACGACATGACGTCACGAGACTGAGCGGTTTTGTGTCACGACGCCCGCGAGGCACAGGAGTATTTTAAAAAGCCCGCGTGCCACGCCGGGGGCGGATACGAGCCTGTGTCTTTAGTGTGCTGCCCCTCTGCTCCCCAGGCTGGCCTCTGCTCTGTGCCTCAGACCCCAGCTGCGACCCGCTGTTGCCAGGGGCCCTCCTGCCTGTGGGGGTCCATGAGCATCCATCCTGTGGGTGTGAGAGGCCCTGATAGTGTCCCTTCTGTTCCTAGCGGTTGGGAGGCCCCTGGTGAGCCTCAAATGCCTACCCTTCTCCTGAGGATGCTAAAAGTTGTGTGTTAATGAAGCTCTGCTCCAGCCAACCTCAAGAAGATGCTCTCCTCCCAGTTTTCTTTGCACCGTATTGCGGTGCTATGACTAGTTAAACGAAATAAATTCCCTCACAGACTTTTTGTCAAGATGAAGTGACGTTCTGGAGGTAGCTCAGCAGTGTGAGTGTGGGATATCTTGCATGAATACTGAGGTCTTGAGGAAAATATAAACTCAGGAACTGCCAACTATCTGACCACTCCATAACAGCTTAATTTTATTAGTGATCTACAACAGGAAGTTGGTGGACTGGTATTTCCAAGTGGCAAAATGAACTTAGTTTGGGTGCCTTAATTGAGAAATGCAACCTACGTGCTACATCTGATGTATTTTCATAGAAGATTAGGGTTGGAAGGGACCTCTGGAGGTCACTTTAGTCCAATACCCTGCTCAAAGCAGGATCACCAGTACTTTGTCAAGCCACACCTTAACAACTTCTAAGGATGGAGATTCCACCACCCTCCTAGAGAAAAAGATTTTCCTAATATCCAACCACCTCTTCCACTGCAACTTGAAACCATTGCTCCTAGTTCTGTCATCTACATTTGTGATTACTAAAAACTCTCATGCTTGAAAGATAACATGCAGTCAGACTGGGAGACTGCCATTTTAAACACAGAAAACATTTCAGGTTAAATTATCAGATTTTTGTTTTCTGCAGACTCAACAGGGAATTTGTATGGAAGTAGAGCCCTGCAGAGGGGCCGGGATCCCATGGGACCTACTGCCATAACGGTGGGAGCGGGATTAAAAATAGTCCTGTGGAGAGCTCTAATGGGAAGTACATTCTAACAATGGGACAACAAAAATCAGCAGTTAGTACCTGATGCCCCCAGGGTGATGCTGGAATAGATTAACCAGCTCACATGAATGGAAGGAAGATGTCATAATGGTGAGAGTCATAAGGATAGCTGAAGCACCTATAAAAGGAGGGAGACTTTAAAATCTCTGTAGGTCAGAACCCATTATGTTATCATTTTCCTGCCAGTAGTTGAGAGAAATATGCCTTCTACAGAAAGGGGAAGAAAAGACTACAACAGATTAAAGAATTAATTATGGAATTATGCATAAATGGTAATTTTTGTTTCAGTAGGATTCTCTTCCCCTCTTGCTCTCTTTTTCTCTCTCTCTCTATTTTAACTTCTTTCTACTTTCCTACCTGTAACAAACTGGCAGTATTTACTGAAATACATTCTCACAGTTCAGGGGAACTGCACTTGTATTTATCCTTAATGGTTCAACAAGGGCACCTACTTTCTGGCTTCTGGCTGTTGCCTTTCTTGAGTGGAAACCTGATTCTCCCCCTGCTGACCAGGGTGTTTATAGGCTGCATGGTTCCCTGACTATACTGTGATTTTTTTCTCAGCAAAAGACAGACTGCCTAAGCAGGCCTGCTTCACTTCTCTCCTCAGAGATGGTACATAGTGTGATTGCCACAGTTGTAAATTACCCAAAGCATTTTCTAAGCAAGCAGTTTTAGTCTTAAGATAGAAAGCAGAGAAAACAAAAAATAAAAGAATCTACAGGCATGTTAATAAAACTTACCAGAGATCAACCCCTCACTTCAATAAGGGCTCTGGTTGGTGATTAGTCCTTCAGACCCCATATAGTGATATTTCCTATGGTCATAAATTCATCACAGCTTTAGCTCAGAACAAGCACTCAGTCTTATGGGGCTTCAGTAAGTCAAAATCCTCATAGTCTTTCCCTAAGGAGTGGGGTCCAGCTTGGACCAGATGTCTTATCTGCCTGTTGGATCAGAATGAGCCAGTTTAAAACCAGGGTGTTTATCCAAAAATCCTTTCTTTGTTTGTTGGTCCCTGGAGAATTCAGTTTGAATGCAGATCTTACCAAGTGGGTAAGGGAGAGGCAATTCTCTGGAGCTGTTACAACCTGGATGAATTTGCCTGATCATCCCCTGCTGTTATCCTATTTACCCTTCCCATGGAAATACATACAATCCCTCAGTAACCTACAGACAATAGCATTTTTAATGCAATAGACTCCCAAGATACTAAACTCAATTCAATAAGGTTTGTCCAAGATATTGCAAGATACTATCAATCTGTCTCACATCCTTCTGTTAGTAGGTGCTGATCCTGCTGGGAAAGGATTGAGTTCTGTTGACTTATTGAGCAAAGTTAGGAAGCTACATGATACCTCACTGATTTACAAGAGCAGTGCAAATAACACGTTGGAAAGAGAAGATCAAGGATAAGGGCTGAGTAGTCTTTTGGGAGGAATCTTAGGAACAGGCAAGACCAGGAGAAGGCTTTTATTTTATTTGCTTTTCTAGTAAACCAAATCCCCAGGAAGAAATTGAATTTAAACTTCATGTGGTGTGTGGACTGTGTTTTTAGAGCAGGATGGGAAAGATATTTGCTTACCCTCTTGTTTGATGTCTTTCATCCTTTTCTAATTGTCATCTTTCACCCTTTGTTATGCATTTTTCTTTGCCCTACATCTATTTTGTGTCTGTCTCCTTCCTTCCTCACGTCATTCCTTTGCTCCCCAAAGCAGTTGGCATCTCCTTAACTCCTTTCTATGTTTATTTTTAAATTATTTTGAGTTCATAATAATGGTAAGAAAGTATTTAAAACTTTTCTTCATGTATCCCTCACTTACTTTAAATATTATTGACATAGGATCTTGGAGTGAAAATATATTGGATTATTTTCTGAACACTAACCAGATTAAAACCAGAGATGGAGCTGAAATCCTCTGGTATCACGCAGCAAACAATAAGTTACAAATGAAAGAGGCAATACAAAGTAAGTACTGTAAGTGTATTTTGGAAAATGGATCTATCCATGTCACTGTTTTCACATACAGTATTTTTATGGTAATATAATATAGAGTATTATGTTGCTAAATCCAAAGTAAAGATGTAATTAAATACCATATGGATTTGTGGAAAGCATGTAGTCAGTTTAGTTCTTTTGGGGATAAACAATCTTTATTTGTCTCCAAAATAAGTACTTGGATATTTGTACACCCCCAAGAAGCACATTGGCCAAATGCAAATATTTGATTTGAGTGTTATCATTAACCGAAATACTGAATTGCTGTTTGTTTTTAAGGATGTTGAGACTATGGCTATTAAATGTAAAATGTTTCTCTGTTGTGACCATAATAGTTATTGACAAAGCACAAATATGGATATGGTAATTAATAGTTTTGTTCATTCCGTCACCCTAGCAATCTTCATAGGTAGTGTATCACTTCTGTTGAAGGCTCAAACTTTAAAATCTTGCAGGTGAACAACTGGTGAACTCTGCATCCAAAAATAACTAGTTTTTTTTTTGTCATGAGCTGAAGTAGCATAGCATTTCAAGATGTGATTGACTGTTACTATTCACCTGACTTTTTCTTCTTGATTTTTAATAATAATTATTAACTAGTTATTTTGTCACACTAAACAAACAATTACTCTCTGTTGTCCTCGCCCTGTTTTTGTCCCTATCCAGTTTAAGATGTCATTGATTAATAAATCTTGAGTGGAACTTTCAAAGTGCAAACTAAACTGGCCAGTCCTCACTGCTGGCAAATAAGCCACTGTCCAAAATTCCATTTATGATGTGAACAGGGCATTCAGATGAAATCAAATGACACAAGTCCAATGTTCCTTTTGTGGTGACAGATTTGTACATGTCCAGGAAGATCTGACTAAAGTGAGGCATTTCTGTAGCTATGTGAATAGTTCCACAACCTTAATATTGAGTCCATTGCTGAATTCACTTGATATCTGCCAACAATGAAGAGCAATGATTGAAGAATTTTGATTTTGTGCATTTGAATTGAACTTGTGTAGGCCATTCTGTGATACACAGATGCAGCTAACCACCCGAAATGTCACCAAAATCTGTCATTCCCATCAAGATATTGGAGTGTACAAAAACATCTGCCAATAGGCATAATTAATTTTTCTGGAGTGACAGTGGTAATCTTGGTCTTCTGTCTCGGTTGTGATGACTGTGAACTATTCATCAGTTACATCGCAGAATCTGATGGTTCCACATTCCCAAAATAATCTAAGGTTCCAAGGATTTGTGGTCTTGTATTAACAGATCATTTTCTTCTGTTAATTGCTTTTTAAAACAAAGGTTTATAATATTGTAATGTGAATATATTGGGTAATCTTTCTTAAAAGCTCTGCACTGTATTTTTTTGGTTTTTCCTTTCATGATGATTTAATTACTTCAGATTGTTAGGTTTTGTTTACAGTGGAATTTAGTTTGATTTGTGAAGGAATTGGGAAAATAGGTTACTCAGCTACCCTGCTTCCTACTGAAAGTACAGTTATGTCTTGTGCTATGTCTCAAGTCTTTAAATCTAAGTAAAATATGTGTATGTGTGTGTATATATTTATATATGTGTGTGTGTGTGTGTGTGTATATATATATATATATATATATATAATGTATATATTATAGAGATAGGGCTGGTATTGCCCAGCACTTTCCTTTATAAAAGCCTGTTTTCCTTTTTTATAACTTTGCTGTACTTAAACCATTTGGGCTGAAATTCTCCATGCTGGGTTTCTGCCTCAGGCTGAATTGTTTTGGAAAGTTTCATCCAACATTGTTCAGTCAGTTACGAGAATGGGACTAGGGAAAAATAGGTTATTTTTGCCATATTAAAAAAAATTTGAGACCTTTTCTTTGAGAAACTCTAGCACTTTGTAGAAAGAGCTTGAAATTTGGTAGGAGAATGGCCTTATGAGGCATTTTCTGTTCCTGGGTGAAAATCCATCCAAATCTGGCCAAGTTATAAGCCTCTGAAAAACTGCAGTTCACACCTGTAGTAGAGACTTCTTAAAGTTTAACCGTTAAAATCTACCAAAATTCTATCCTCACTGAGCATGCACCATCCCCTGTAGCTCCTAGCTTTGACTGAACTGAGCATGCACTGTCTCCACAGAGTAACTGAGCATCCTCCATCCCCTCACAGCTTTTACTGTTGACCAGACTGCGCATGCGTCATTTGCAGAGTGGCACTGCGTGTTCTCACCCAGGGCTACAGAATTCACAAGGAATTCCCTGTAATTGCTGCTCTAGGCTGGTATGGGGCTGGAGAACTGGGTGCGGGAGCTCTCAATGACCCTCAGCCTTCTGGAGCCCAGGCAGTACGAAGGAGGAAACTGCTTGACTTATATATATAGGGGACAGGAACAGGACTTGGGTAAGGGAAAGTAGTAGGTTGGGACAAGGAGCCTCATGGGACTATTACTGGGTGGGGTGAGGAGACTGAGAGCCAGATGGAAAGAGAGAAACTGGGACTGGAAGTTGGTGGGGAGGAGGAGACAGGGACTGGTTGGGCAAGGAAGCTGGGGCTGGGAACTGGCATGGTAAGGGAGCTGTGACTGGTTGGGAAAGAGGAATGGGAGCCAGGGAGAAGAGGAGGCTGGAGCTATTCATGGAAGGGAGCCAGGGAAAATTACACTGAGACTAAGGTAGGGGATGTGGGGTATTTGGACTGGTTGGACAAGGATGGGGTGGATGAGGAGATTGGACTGAGATTGGATGGGGTGGGAGGCTAGGACTGTGAAGATGACTGGAAATCATGGGGAGGGGAGAGACAGATCAGATCAGCTGGGACTGGCTCTGCAAGGAATCTGCAAGGAAACTGGGGATGAGAAGTCAGAGCTGGTGGGGAACTGGCCCTGGCTGGGCAAGGAGATTGGGATGGATGTGGGTGGGGACAGGGAATTAGATGGGGAGTTAGCAGGGGAGACTGGGTCTGGTTGGGCAAGGAAAGTGAGGCTGCGATGAGAAGCCTGAGGAGATGAGCAAGGAGCTAGACATGGGGAAGAGACAATACTGCAATAAGGACATGTTGGAGGAGACTGGGCACAAGGGTCAGACTTGGAGTAACCATTAGAGAACACACTCTTCCAGAGTCTGGTGTAGAATCTGAGATTCCTGCATCTCAGCATTCTTCTGCTGTCAGCAAATATTGTGAAACTCAGTGACAAGGTGTATGTTTCATCCCCATCTAGTGCTGTCACAGAGGATGACAACCTATTATTGTTATTTACTCCATTAGCTCAAGTGGCAGTGGTCTATCCAGTGGATCTAAACATTCCAAAACTCCTGATCTGCCATAAAAATGTCAATATAATGTCATATGATCGAATTTCTGGGTGGGTTTTAAGTTTGCTTTTTAAAAAAACCTCAGAAATTACATACACAAAACTGCATTAAAAAAACTGTAAAGTTGCAAAGCCAAGGACTCAAATGTTAGGAAATGCCTGTGTAACTTTAACTTGGCATCCTCGTGCATATACATTATGCTACAGGCTTTAATTATGTGATCATACTATTTTTTTTAACAGGACCCTACTTCATTCAGTGCACATAATGGACTTGCTCTGTGGATAACTCAGGATTGCGTAGTAAAGGAGACTTGTCTGTAGGATTCCTGCCTCATTTGTTACAGAAGTTGGAAGGTGTGTGTGAATGAGGAATGGGATTGCAGCAAGAGAAAGGAGGGTGTCATGATTAAGACAGTTGAATGCTGCCCTGGAGAACTGGATTCTACCTCTGCCACAGAATTCCTTTGTGATACTAGTCAAGGTTCTTAAATCCCACTATTCATAGGTAGCTACTAATTGTGTGTTCTTCATTTCTGTGTGCCTAATTTGAGACATGAGGTTTGATTTGCAGAAGTGCTGCACACTCACAGCTGCAAATGAAGTCAATGAATGCTGTGCATTGAACATATAAAATGCTATATAATGTAGATACTCTGAAAAATCAGAATTAGTTTTTTTTTATCTTAATCTCTCTCTGCCTGAGCTCTCCATCTGTAAAATGGGGATAATACTGCCCTCCTCATCTGACAGGAGTGTTGTGAAGATAAATCAATAAATATTTGTGAAGCACTTGGATACTGTAGTGATGAGTGCTGTAGAAAAGCCCCTCGGTGAATTAATAATTCTGTATTCAGAGCACAGTTTGAATAATGTAAAATAAATAAAGCCTTTTTAAAGCCTTTAAATGAAGCCAGGTTGAACAATGGGAATAAAACATAATATTGACTAGTTGTACATCAAGTAAACACTGTACATCCTGTGCACTGAATCAGGCAGGATCTTGTGGAAAAATAGTATGTGATTATATAATTAACAACTATCATAATGCATATGCAAAAGGAGGCTGAATTAAGGTTGTATGGGCAACCTTAATTCTGGCATTTCCTAACCTTGGAGTCCTTGACTTTGCAACCTTGTAATGGTCTTTTAATGTAGTTTTTGTGTATAATATATAATACACATGCACAAAATCTGAAAAATTGGACCTGAACATGTAACAGTATTAATGTTTTAAATGAACAGGTGCTGCTCATATGGTAGAAGCAGATATTCTTCTTTGTGGTGAGGAAGAAGGAAATGGTGAACCAATCATGGCTCATCCTCCTGAAACAGACAGTGACAATACATTGCAGGAGTGGCTAAATGAGATTGTGAACACTAAAAAAGGCATCAAGCTGGATTTTAAGAGGTATGTGGAAAAGATTCACAAGAACTCAGCATTATTATTATTTATTAATAGTTACCACTGACTGGTTGTGTGTTGGTGTTGTCCATTGTAGGACAAAATTCTGTTTACAGAACTTTTATTAATAGTACATTTTATTAGAACGTATGAATTACTGAATGGTGAAATACAATCAAACATAATAAATAGTACTGAAATGCAATACCATAAAAAATGATTGATCTGTTGTTTTTTGATTAGCTGTGGGAGTATTGGGGTTTGTATAGTTTCTTTTTATGAATAAATGTGCACCAGAGAGATATTTTTCAAACACAACTTATTTTTATTAATGGATGCAGTGAAACTATTGGTCCCAAGGCTTTAAAATATCATTGGCTGCTAAAATTGCATATGCAATAAACAGTTACTGCATTTTAAAATATTACTGTATAGTAATTATTCTATATGGCAAAGCTGGTAGGTAGTATCACCCATAAGTAAAGTTGCCTAACACTTTCTATTATAATGCCTAGTTTTCATTTGCTTATAACTTTGCCAAACTTTAACTGTTCTGACTGAAAAATTTCATGCTGCATATGTGGCTGAGGCTACATTTGTTTGTTTGCTTGAGAACAAATAGTTTAGCTGTTTCTGAGAATGAGATTAGGGACAAAGAAGTTGTTTTGACTCTGTTAAATAATTCTTACAAAATTTTAATCAAGAAGCTCTAGTGTCTTTATTCTTTGGAACAGGGATTTGCAATTTAACAGATTGGTTTTATGTGAAGGGTGTACCATTTGCTGTTCCTGTGAAAATCCATCCAAATTTGGTCAAGTTGTAAGCCTCTGGAAATTGCAGTGTGCACATGCTCAGTGGTTTGTTAGACTAGTATCATTATACTACAAAGATTCTGTCTGTAGTGAGCATGTTCCAACCTAGGGATGTAGGTGCAGGACTTTCCCTGAAATTTATCCTTCTGCTACTTGGGGCCACTGTGGCATCAAGCATTGGAGTTGAGATCAGGGAGACTCTCCAGGGGTCTCAAAGCAGCCCCCCCACTCCACTGGCATTCAGGCAGCATGGAGGTGAAGGAGTAGCCAGCCTGGTACAAATACAGATTGGTAAAGCTCTGTGTATTTCACAAATGCAGAGTAACACACAACAGGAAAAAAATCTTAAAAAACAACATAACGTTAAAAACTCGCCATGCAGCAGCAGCTCCTGTCTCATGGGGCTGGGCCCAGTTCCCTGCTCTGAGCGTTGCAACTCAGTCCACAGGGTCACAGCACTCCTCATTCAAATTTGACCTATTCACCCTTCCATCATCCAACGCCACCAAGGGCCACCCGCCCAGTGATAGGACCTGACTCTCCACCTCAGGACCTCCTATCCTTCTGGGGGAGAAGGGCTAGATGGTGGCTGGAGGAATGTTTGGGGAGGGGCCACTGGGACTGATGGGGGGAGCTGGGTCCTGGGTCTCAAGGGGGGGGTAATATTTGTGGGGGTGTAAGGAAGGAGTGTTTTTGTAGAAATATGGCAACTTTCAAATCAGCTACAGAGTGTCCTGGGAGACTGAAGTGCTCTCTGACTGGTTTATGGAAGTTCCCATTTTTTATATCTGATTTGCATCCATTTATTCTTTTGCATAGTGACAATCAGGTTTGGCCAATGTACATGGCAGAGGGGCATTGCTGGCACATGATGGCATATATTACATTAGTAGATGTGCAGGTGAATGAGCTCCTTATGGTGTGACTGATGTGGTTAGGACCTGTGATGGAGTCACTAGAGTCAATGTGCAGGCAGAGCTGGCAATGGGGTTTGTTGCAGGGATAGGTTCCTGGGTTACTGTTCTTGTATGATGTATGGTTGCTGGTGAGTATTTGCTTCAGGTTGGGGGGCTGTCTGTAAGCAAGGATAGGTCTACCTCCGACGGCTTGAGCGAGTGAGAGATCATCTGCTAGGATAGGTTGTACAACCTATGCTATGAAGTGGGTCTCCTCACTCAGTTCCAACTCTGGTGACAAGGCTGTTTGCTGAAAATCTGAAGATGAAAAGACCCAGGCTTTACAGGCCTGGTTACAAGCTTCTGGAGGGACACTCATGCAGGTGCCAAGTCCATTGAGCCTCCTAATTAACATAGTTTCAACCAGGGGAGTGTAACGTCTGAGAGAGAGTGGTTGGATTGTGGGATCCCACCCCACAGATAAGTGAAAGCAAGAGCGTGTCATTTAAAAGGGAGGTGCACTTGGGGGCCTGGAAAAGGGCAGCATACCCTGGGACTTTGACATTGAGTACTCTCAATTGCAAGTGAAGTCTGTTGAAAATGAATATTCAATACGTTATAAAATGCTAAGTGCTCTGAAAAATCAGACTAACATCACAATAATTTGTTCACTTTGGGAAAACATTAAATAACCAGACTGAAATGTCGTAACGTCTCACATCACAAAGAAGTGATAGATGCAATACAAAAGTTAAAAGCTGGGAAAGATGCAGGTGAACACCAAATCACTGGGGAAATGTAGAAAGTTTCGGATGATGAGAGAGTTGATAAAATCACCAAATATTTCTGTAAAGTTTGGGCCCACCTGCAGAACCATTGGAAAATGGCATTGTAGTCAAAATACCAAAGAGACGTGACCAAGGTATTACACTCCTTCCAGTGATAGGCAAAGTCTTTTGCAGTATCTTTTAGGCAGACTAAAGGAAACAGCTAAGGCAAAGCTAAGGGAAGGGCAAGCTGGATTTTGATCCAGAAGATCATGTGTAGACCAGATTTTCACCCTAGATTAATTGACAAGAGCATCAAATGGCAAAAACTCCTCATTATACACTACATAGATTTTAAGAAAGCATTCCACAGTTTCCACTGTAATACACTCTGGAACATCTTGTCAGGAATCAGGACTTGCAGCAGAGCTAACCTCCAGGCAGGCTTATCAGTACAGATTGCCTGATTGGCCACACTTCCTGATTGGCTTTAAGGGCCAGCAGACTTGCTCTTAAGCCAGCAGCAGCTTGCTGGCTGCTCAGTGCTCATCCCCACGAATGTGTCTGCTCCCGTGTTACCTGGTTCCTGCTGCCCCAGCCTGGCCCCTGTCCTGCCCCTGCCTTGAACCCCTCCTTGTCTGCTATTCTGCTAGCTGCAGTTCCTGACTTCCGGCTTGACCCATGGCTTTGGCTTTTGACTACTGACTCTAAATTGACCTTTGACTCTGGCCTCCAGTTTCTGCTCTCTGGTTTGAACTTGGCTCCAGCTTCCAACTATAGCCCTGACCCTATTCCTTGGTGTCTGATACCTGCTCCAACTGCTAAGCCTGATGCCTGCTCTGACCACTAGGCTGGGCCACCATTGTCCTGATTGACTGACATATCTTGATGTGTTGTGGTATACCAAAAACATTAATAATATCATCATGGCTTTGTAGCAATGTGCAGCATGCACAGTTAAAGTAAACAGTGGCTTGAGCAAATGTCACAACATAGAAACTGATGTCATTCTTTCACCTTTCCTGTTGATATTCCTATTGATTTCATTAGGAGAAGTGTAGATTGAACCATGCAATGCCTGTGTTGTATCAACAAAAGTGCACTAGAAGATACAGAGCTGACATAGCTCTTCTAAGTGTCAGCTCAACTAACATGCAAGCAAAGACCAAAAACCCTAGCACTGGAGGAAAAAAGGAAGGAAAAAATGGGAGTAATAATCACTAGAGCTGGCTGGAAATTTTCCATTGGAATAATTTTCTGATGGAAAATTCCCTATACTTGTGCCTGAATATGCATGCACAATAGCTGTTTTACAATCTGCAGAGATTCCGCCCCCACGTTTTGAAAGGCATGATCAAGTGAGCAATAGAAATGCAAAACTTAAGGACAGTTGTAAATTGCCATTTATATCTGTTGTCCTTAAGAAGTATATCCCTTATGTTACAGATTTTAGGTGAAAATACAGAATATGTGGGTAGGCTAAATCCTTTTATTGCTATAGACTCTCTAGGTGTCGGCCATGAAGCAGGTGGGAAGAAAAAAATGTAGTAGTTTAAAAAAAATTGTTGGAACTCATTTAAAAAACACCGCCCTCTTCTTTTTCTTTGCCAAGACAAGTTTCCAGCCAAATACATTTTATAAAAAGGTTTTAAAATAATGTTGCAGTAAAAAGATATAATAGTATAAAAGCATTTAGAAAATACAGTACAAGCATATAGTACAAGTACATAGTACAAGCACAGCCTGGAGAGTAACATGAGAGAAGCTGCTGTTTTGTACAGAACCCCTTGGATAAAATTTTTCAAATATTAGAGATATGTACCATATAAATACAGGAATCTTTTGCATATTACTCCTGTTGGTAATCTTTAATCCACTCCATCAGTATGATTGACCATATAATCACACTTTTATGCTGGCTTTGGACATTGGCATTGGGATGGGACAGATTCCCATCCTGGTCAGGATGGGTTTTTTTAATTTACTTACTATTTATGTAATAAAAACATGCTTAGTTGTCTTAGGAGGAGCTGCTTTGGGTCCCTGAAGAGCAGCTCTGGGTCTTTAGTGGATATAGATTTTCTTTCATGGTTAATATTTTTAGCTTTTCTTTTTCTTTCCTGCTTTCATAGCAAGTACTTTCATTCGGAAGCAAAATGATACACTCTCCTTTGGTTTAGATGAGTTTCTCAGTTGTATATTGAGAGTATGTCTACACTGCAGCACTGCAGCTGTGCTGCTGGAGCGCCGTAGTGTAGATGCCTCCTATGTCGATGGAAGGGGTTTTTCTGTAGATGCAATTAATCCACCTCTCCAAGAGGCAGTAGCTAGGTTGAAGGAAGAATCCTTCCCATAATGCCAACCTCCACTGCCCACTTGTAAAATTTTCAAACAAGCACCTTCATGCTTTTTTCCCTGCTGGCCCTCATACTTGGGAGATACTCCCTGTAAGCATCCACAAAATTAACTAGTTTTTCTCCTTCAAATTCCTCCTTAAAGCTCTCCTTTGCCATGATGCTTCCAAAAAGCTTGACAATGGTTAGGCTGTTGGTGAGCTGAGACCACTGTTTATTGTGCTGAACAATATTGTCTCCTTGTACTCCCCCATTGGTCTGTCTGTATCCATCTGTTGTCTTATAGTATATATAGATTGTAAGCTCTTTGGGATGTCTTTTTGTTCTTTGTTTGTACAGCACCTAGCACAATGGGGGTGCTAGTTCATGACTAGGGCTCCTAGGCACTACAATAATATAAATATTATCAGTTTGGGCCTTTTGTGCTGCTTTATTCCAAGAGCTTGGAATATTAAGGTAAGAACAGGAACAGGCAGCAGAAATTTCATCTGTGAACTGTTTCTGGGGATAATTTCCCCCCCCCTTTTATCTAGGGAAATCTACAAGCTTTTGAAGTATATTCTGAGATACCTGATATTTTTTGGATTCAGTGGCTTGTAGCAGTGTTAGTTCGGGGACATCTGGAGCCTCCGCAAAGCCATTAAAATAGATTCCCAACTGCAATACCATGACATTTCTCACCCATCTGTCTTAAATATGCTAGGTGGGGAGAGGAAGAGAGTTTGCATAAATGATATATGTGTTTGTGAGCGAGACGGGAATAGTAGATGGAGGTTTCCTATTAAACAGAGAAGGTGGGAACCTCAACCAGGGCACAGTGAAAAGGAAGACATCTTGATTTATTAGGCAGCTCACCCAGATTTTCAGTGAGCATGAAGCATTTCATACTCCATACCATGCAACAGTGAGGCATAAGCTTTACCCATATGAGCATTGTCATCTGGATATGGTTGGCATGGGGCCCCATAAACCAGGGGGTCTGCTGCAGTTGGTTAACAGCATTGCTTGAATTAGCCCTGGCTTGTAGAAACAGCTTAAATAAAGAGAGTGTGTGTCTGTGTGTTTGTATTGTGATATGACAAGGAAATATACTAGGCATGTATTGTCTTACTGATAGTGTATTTATTTTTACAGTCTAGCAGCAGTGCAGTCCTCTATGATGATTCTTGAAGGCATAAAGTTGCATCTGAGGCGACCTGTGTGGATTAATGCAGACGTTCTCCCTGGACCTAATGGAAGTAACATTGTGGTGGATGCAAAAAGGTTTCTAGACACTGTAACTTCATTCTTCCCGGATGTGACCTTATCGCTGGGCTGGACAACTGGGTGGAAGCCTCAACAATGCAATAAAGGTAAAGATGGAAAATATACATTCTGCAAGGCTAAAATGTCCTCTTCGTTCATCTCAACATGCATGCAGTTACTTTTGCATACATCAGTGTCAGTTTTAAAAAACTGTAATGAATATAAATAAAATAGAGTAGAAGAAAATAATGTCGTTAAATTTGTCATCTTTCAACTTACTTAGTATAGAATTGGAAAATAGGATTTGTGAATGTATGTAGATCCTGTATTTATTTATTTAATCAGTTCCTTGGGTATCAGGGCTTTTACAGTGCTGCTGTCAATCCTTCCAGCTATTAATATTTCAGTCTTGGGCAATACTCCCACTGAATGACTGCAAAATCAGGCCCTTAGTATGAATGCTCTGTGAAATTAATCCTTGTTCAGACTTCTGCAATAATTAGGAACAATGAGATGATTCAAGGCAGTTTGTTAGTTCAAACAAGATTCTTAATGTCTTAGTGTTTTGTTTTATTTGAAATCTGTGAATCTGAATCTTTTGTAAGGGTTTTGTAAATCTGGCCATGTTCACTCCTGCATACTGATTATTCATGAAATTTTTAAAAGTGAAAACAAATCTGACTATCCAAGGAAGTGTAGAAAAGGGTTAAATATTTAATTACAGTTAATTTCATTTATCTATACTGGATATTAGTAGGACAGGAACTTTTGTTTCACTCTTATCTCATTTTATAATGAATATAGAAAGCAGCTGATCTACATCTATTCCATTTTCACACCCAATCGCCTTTCCATCAAGGCGATTGTATGAAGACTTTTATAAGATGAGAAACAGAAAGTGAAAGCTTATGATGTGTGCACTTGTAAAAGATAGCAAAATAATATTTAGCAGCCAAAGGCACTAAAGATATAAAATTTCATTTGGACACTTTCCAGTTTAAAACTTCTAACAGGTACAGGCGTTAGGTATAACATCACTTGTACTAGACACACAGATTCTAGTTGATTGTTTCTGCTTTTGAGAAGATATTACATGTAGCTGGGAAAATAAACTAGCATCTGGTTTTCATGTAACTGTCTTCTCAGAAGAGGTTCGTGTAGCATTTATGTAAGAAGAATGTTAGTAAGATAAGGTGATAGTTAACTATGTACTGCCTTTGCCTAGGTTAGTTTTTGTCTTTCTGTAATCAAGTTGTAACACTGTTGTGCTATTTTAGGCAGGAGCAGCTAATGATATTTGGGTAACAGGGCTGTCCGGTCCTCCTTTTCCCCAGCTTTCTGTGCAATACAACATTCCAGAGTGCATTGCCCCAAGTAGTGATGTTGGTACTCTGTTACCTGGGCATTTAATTCCCTGGTGGGGCACTACGTGATATCAGCCCAGATTTTTTCCCAGAATGCCTTGATACAAACAGAGAAAAACAGTGTGGTTGGCTGATGCATGGCTGTTGTGCAAAATGCGACTGTATGGACACAGTGTAACTACACTTACTGTAACTGGATATATGAGGTGGTGATTATCTGCATATTTAATTACAGTTCTACATATAGGCGGGGTCTATATTAGTCTTTCCCCCCAAAAAGTTTGCACCACTTTAACAGTGTTGCAGCTTCACTGGTGCAGCACAAGTGTAGAAAAGATGCTGCTGGCCACTAGTGTCTTTACCACTGTGATGTTATAGGTTGCACAGGTAGCAATACCTGTAGTTAAGATTACCTGACACTTTCCATTATAACTGTTTTCAGTTGCTTATAACTTTGCCAAACTTAAGTTTTTCAAGCTGAACTTTTCCATGCTAGGTGCCTGTCTCAGGCTGAATTTTTTTGGCAGAAAGTTTTAACTCTGTGCTTTGGAGCATAGACTTGAACTTTGGCATAGGGGTGACTTGTGTAAAGGATATGCCTTTGTCTGTTCCTGTGAAAATTCACCCAAATTTGGCCAAGTTATAAGCCTTTGAAAAATTGCTGATTGCACATGCTCAGTAGAGATGTGGTAGAGTTTGGCAACTAAATTCTTTAAAGATTCCAGCATGTGCCATCCATACAAAATGATTGAGGATGCTGCATCCTGGGTTGGCAGGGCTGAGCAGGACTTTATCTGCACTTCCTTTCACTGATGGGTGGTTTTGGGTTGCTGGGCATAGGAACTAAGAGCAGGGAGAGATCTGTCACGACTGTGATGAGGGTAGTCATGCCTAGTGGTCAGAGCAGGAGTTGGGTGTCTAGCGTGGTCAGTTATTGAGAGGTCAGAGACCAAGACAGCCCAGAGGGCAAACGAAGAGTCAGGCCTCACGAGTCTGGCAGGGTCAAGTTACCAGGTCAGGTGCCAGGTTGCAGAAAGCAATTGAAGAACGAAGCCAGTGATAAGCCAGGGTCAGAAACCATAGTCTAAGGCAGGGGATCGCCAAGATTTTTTGCTGGATCCCCCTTTGAAAACATGCCAGGCTGTTACGACACTCTCCCTTTCCCCCCAAGTGATGACCCTTCCATGCCATGCCACATTTACTGGCATTTGTGGGGGCTGACCACTCGTGACCCACCCATAATAACCTCGTGACCCCCTGAGGGGTAACAACTCCCAGTTTCAGAACCCCTGGTCTAGGGTTTGTTGCAAGCAGGGACTGGGGCAGAGACAAGCAGGTATTCTGCCACTAATGTCCTGCTGGGTTCTACCAAGCCCAGCCTCACTGGGTCCTCCTGTGGGAGCCCAGCCTAAGCCTTCAGTGGCATCAGCGGCACAGAACCCCCATTGTCCCAGGTTCCAGTCCTCCAGGTTCTTACACAGGCTTTCCCATACTCTGTGTTTCCCCTTCTGTTGCCCAGGCAGTGTGGAGGAGAGGAGGAAGCATGCTGACTCAAATGCAGAGGGTGAGGAACAGGAGAAAGGGTGTAAGAGTTTGCAGCAGGAGAGGAGTTGAAGATGGGGAATATGAAGGAGTGGTGGTGCAGGGTCTGGGGATGTGGAGGGATAGGATGGGGAGGGAGGGATAGGCAGGATATATGGAATAGGGAGGGATAGAAACATGGCATGGAAAGGGAATATGGGGTGGAACTGCCAGGGAGGATAAGAGCAGAAAGGGGGACAGGCTTACCTTACCCCCAGTTGATGTTCTCACTTCCCTTGGGCACCAGGCAGCAGCAACATGGAGTGTCTTCAAGGCGTGTGCAGGACAGGCTGTTGACTGTCCACTTGCTAGCTCTGGCTGCTTCCTTTGCGCTTCTGCCTGAATCCTGCTGATACGTCACTGCCCAGGGGAAGTCAGAGTGTGGGTGGGTGGAGCATTTCTGGGCCTAGATCCTTCCTGCAATCCTCTGGTAGGTTGAGGCTCATTGTTTGGGGAATACCTGGTCACTCTAGGCAGAACACCCACTGACTTCAGTGGGGCCAGGATTTCACCATATCCAATACGTCTTTGACTATATTACAAATAAAACGTAATTGAAATACATAATTTACAAATATGTTATTTTTTCACTATTTATGTTGATATTTACTGTGGTATTTTTCTGAACTTGGATAGTGAAAATGAGTAGTTAGTTTCATTTTTGTTCATAGTCATGTTTTGATCATTTTTAGAAATAATATATTTTCACAAAATCCACACGTTGAGAGTGTGGAACAATGATATATCTGTAAACCTAACTATTTTATAAAGCATGATAACTTTATATTCTGACAGGAATGTGGAGAGTTTCTTAATACTGCCTCAAATGATCTTTCCTATAGGATACAGTTGGGCAATGGTGTTAGAGATGGCTCAAATATGTGATGCACTTACTCAGCCTGTAACATTCCCTGTAAGAGCAGCTTTGGTACGACAGTCAAAATCTGAGTTGCTTTGGTTATTACAGAAGTCAAACAGGTAAGTTTGAGGACTTCCAATTTAGTCATTTGTTATGATAAAAATAGATACTACTCCATATTACACATTTATTATGTGCAAACATGTTACAAACCATGTTGAAAAGCTTTTTCTGAGATTACTCAGTTTTGAAATTTGGCTTGTCATATATTAATTTGTGTTCAACATAGCTATTACATTATCAATAACAGTGCAAAATTAAATTATTTTTTTAAATGTGAATTTTCCCCATAAAACATATGGATTAAAGATATTCTGCCTGATGTATTAAAGTAGGGCAACTTATGTGGGTACAATATATTAAAATTCTACAGAACTTATTTTTCAAATTATTTCATAACTGATTTTGCAAAGGCTCAAAACTGAGGCACATTGTGCTAAATTCCATCACAAAGACTTCTCAACTCTAATTTAGTCAAATAGACTTAATAGTGGAATCAATTCAAACCAATTTAAACAGTCACATTTTTTGTATACTTTGTATCGGATTCAATGTTTACATTTCATGCAATTCTGTGATGTAAATACTTCAAAAGTGAGGTTGCTTAAATGGCAGGTAATGAGATTGCTATGAAATTTTGCTTAGATATTTGAGAGATATTGTGTGTGTTGTTTCTGAAACATTGATTCATATTTCCATTACAAACTGGTTCTTAGAAACTCATAGTAAATTATAGGAAAAGAAATATAGTAGAATTAATCCATGTCAAGACTTGTAAAGAGAAGATTTTCTTTTCAATTACTTTCCCTTTTAGTCTAATCCTAGTAGGCCTATACATAGTCCATTGATGTACACTTGCTATTTTAATTTATTACAGTAATTCCTAGAAACTCCAACCATGATCAGGACCTCAGTGTGCTCAGCATTGTACAAACATTGTGCAAGAGACAACAATCTAAAAATATATTATTATCCTCATTTTACAGATAGGAAACAGATAAAGAAATTATATCTACATTTTTTTAAAAAACTTATAAAAATGACATTCTTATGTATGGAAATGCTTTTCAAATTACTTCTAAATTCTGCTATTTTTGAATCTTCAAGGGGTAGATATAAGTGTTGAATTTCATTGAGGGACTGGGAGTCGCCCTTTTCAATGGCATAAAGCTCCTGTTTCTAGCTCTGTAAGGTCACAAGATGATAACAGATCTTATGTCTGTCATTGATCTTGACTGAATATTCTCCATCTTGGGCCATAAACCAATATGATTTTGGAAGGAGCAGACAGTGGAGATTTCCACATTTGTGGGTGTAGAAAAAAATTGTACTTGTTTTTTTTGTTTTGTTTTTTATATAGTGGTTTGATGTATGTCAGTGTTTTTTGGAATGTTAGAATAAATTTGGGGCAGATTAATTAGTGAGAAGAGTGTAGGTGAGGTGGTCAAGGTTGATAATAAATTCAATTCATGACATAACTCTGCAATTCTTGTGTGGTAATGCCTCCTGTATTTAAGATTGCATAGCATTTTCCACTATAATACCCTGTTTTTAGTTATTTATTGCTTTGCCAAACTTTAACCATTCAATCTGTTTTTTTTTATGCCAATAAAATTCTGTCTCAGGCTGAATTTTCTTTTTGTGAAAGCTTCAGCAAAGCAGTTCTGTTTCTTCCAAAATGAGGTTAAGGGGAAAATATGTTTTGCTCCTATTTTTAAAAAGAAGTCTTACAACTGTTTCACCAAGAAGTTTTAGTGTCTTCATGCTTTGGAGCAAAGACTTGAAAATTGGCTGAGAGGAGTTGCCGTGATGTCAAGAATGTGATTTTTTGTGCCCGTCCCCATGAAAATTGAACCCTAATTTGGCCCAGTTATGAGCCTTTGAAAATCTTAATTTTCACATGTTCAGCAGAGGCTTGCAGCATTATTCTTCAAAGATTCTGCTAGCACTGAACATGCTCCATTTTACCCCCCCACACTCAGGACCTGTGTGCCAGCTAGATTGTGCATGCACCAACCCCATAGAGCACCTGAACATGTTTTTCCTGGCAGGTTATATAGATTCTAAGTGGGACTTTTCCAGCAATTGCTTTTTTTGGCAGCTGGAGGCCATTATGGTACCAGCCTCCAGAACTGAGAGCAGAGAGACTCTCTTTTATGCTTCTCCTACCGGTACCAATGCAGAATGGAGGAGGCAAGCCTGACATGCTTGAATGCAGAGATGGGGGGAAGAAAGAACTGACTGGGATGGACATGGGCAGGTAGAGGAGGGTGATGAGAGAGGGATAGGGGCAGGATGTGAGTGATGGGAAGAAAAGCAGATAGGGACAGAACGAGACAGACTAAGGCTGTGCAAAGGGGTGAGCGGAAGGAGGCAAACTGGTGGACACTAGGTAGAAGACTTGGTAACCAGTAGAGCACACTCCCTTCAAGAACATGGAATAGAATTCAAAATTCTTGAGTTCCAATATTCTTCTGCTCATAGCAAATGGCAGCAAAACCTACTGGCAAATTGTGTCTCTCATCCCTCTCAAGTGGCTGGCCCACATACAGGGTAACAACCTATTACTGTTACCAGTTACTCCGTTAGCTTAAGTAGTAGAGGTTTTTGCTATGGATGTAAAGGTTCCAGCCCTACCCATAACCCATTCAGGGGTCAATGTGGTGGTTGTTAATAGAATTTCTGTTTTTTCAGGTTACTGTTTAAACACTTACAAAATTATATACAAAAAACTACATTTAAAAAAAACAGTAAACATGCAAAATCAAGCACTCAAAATTAGGAAATGCCAGAACTAAGGTGAAGCTTTCAGTCATTCTCCTTGTGCCTGAGCATTGTGATACAGTCTTTAATTATGTGATCACATACTACTTTTTCCCACAGAACCTTTTTATTCAATGCACACGATGGATGGTGCTCACTGAATGGGTAGATGTTCAATATTTCTTTGTACCCTCATCATTCAGTGTGTGGCTAGGCCTTATTTACTACAATATGTTGAAACACTGCACAGAATACAGAATTGTTAACTTTCGCATTGGCTTGTCTCATAGCACTTACCATTGTATGTGTAGTTCACAAACTTTAAAAAATTTATCAAAAATTTACTTTGTGAGGTAATATGGTGGTGTTATTCCCATTTACAGAGGAAGATCTGAGACACAGAGATCAAGGGCAAAATTGTCAAATGTCTACTAATTTGGGGTGTCCAATTTGAGAAGCCTAGGGTCTGATTTTTTTTTCAGAGTACTTAGCATTTTATAGTACTTCAGATGTTTTGTGCATAGCTCCAATTGACTTCGGTAGCCACAGTGAGAATTCAGTACTATGGCAAATATGGCCCCAGGTATCTCAAGGTGTACATCCAGAAAGTGTGGGAACACAGTCAGTGACCACCTATGAAAATATTTGGTTTAAGTGACTTGCTTAGCATTGAGGAGGCAGGTATAGAATGATGAGAACAAAAAAAATATTGAATAGCTGCCATTGAGCATCATCCATCTTGTGGTCACATGGGAAAGAATAGCATGGGATCATATAATTAAAGGTTGTATCATAATGCACAAGGATGCTGAATTAATAGTGCACAGGGCAACTTTAATTCTGTTATTTCCTAACTTTTGATTACTTGACTTTTCAACTTTAACATTCTTTAGTTTTTTATATGTAATTGTGTCTGAAATTAAGATTCCACAATCCTAATTATTTTAGAAGCTTATTAGTATTGTGTCTTTCTATGTGTCTCATGCTTTGTATTAAGATAAACATATGTACTTTTAATAACTGTTAATACAGGTACAGCCTGACTGTTTGGACAGGAAGACAAGATGAGTACTCTATAGAAGACCTGCTCTACATCAGAGAGAACTTTGATAAAAGTAGGGTTTATTATGATATTTTGGAACCACAAAACTCTGAATTCAGAAAGGCCATAGGAATAGAAGTATGAATATAAAAGAAATAGCCACTGGCACTATAAATAATAAGTGAAACAATGAATTCACACTACTGTGGCTTTTTTGGGTAATGTTGATTGCTAATTTAGTTCCTGAACTACTTAGGTCTGAGTATCACTTGTCTAGGTGCCTCGGCTCAGGGGACTGGACTAAATGAGCTCCCAAGGTTCTTTTCAGATCTACATTTCTGTGATTCTATAATTCTATAGGCTGATCACGTAAATCAGAATTTCTTCCTGTCTTCTTTCTACACACTGATCTCCACTAGCTTCCTGTGAAGCAGTGGTTTTATTTTAAGGGTTTATCTACACAATGTTACACCATAATAATTAAATCTGCTGTAATTTGCTTTTTTTGTTATTTCAGTGCAAGTCTGCATGTGGACACTCCTATTTCAAAGTTCTTATTCCAAAATAAAACACTTATTCTTATGTTCACACACAGACTTGCATTGACATAATAAAAGGTGTGAATTAAAGCCAATTTAGTTATGTTGGTGGAAACTTGTGTGTAGACTAGTCCTAATAGTCTACTTCTCTGCTACCTCTCTTCTGTTCTGCTAATAGCCATTCTCTCCTCTGTCAAGAATTTATGTGTACTAGGAATTATATGTTTGGGAGTGGATCTCTTTGTATGCTATGCCTCCTCTTTTGTGGAATCCTTTTCTTGTATTATATTGCTCTGTGTCTGTTGCTAAGTTTCAACCAAATCTTAGGACTTTTATTTGTCCTTCCTATTTAGACATAGTGGGTGAAGTCCTGGCTCCACTGAAATCAAATGAGTTTTTCCATTGACTTAAATGGAACTAGGCTTTCACCGATGTTCTTTTGAGTTTAATGACTCCATTTAAAACTCTGGGAGATATTCACATGAAGTAACAGACAGATGAATAATCTTTGATTTACACATTTTTAAAAGAGGTACCATTGCAAGTGTAGCACAATTTTTTATTCACACTTTATATTAACATAATAAAACTTTCACAACAAATAATACAATACTTTGCATCTTAGAGCTAGCATACTGTATCTTTTACAACCATTCAAATAATAAATGTCCCATTGTAGGATGTGAGTATTATAATTAAAGCAAAACAGAAACAGATTTTCTGAGCTTGCCACTCGTCAAAATTTATTTTTGAATGAAAGCAAATGCCACCCACCACATTTTAAAAAACAGTATTCCCCTAAGGTCACCTTCAGTATTCAGCTGCTGAATTATTTTATATATTTCAAAATGTAATTTTCTTTCAGCTTAATTATAACCTTTTTTATTCTCTTTATCACCCAGCTGTCTATAATCACAGGCCCTTTGTTAAGGTTGTAATAGATTTGTTTCTGCACTTAACTTTCCATTAAACCTGTTTGATGTTATCTTATCAAGCTCATGCGCACAAAGCGTTCACTTGTGATTTTATTGTGCTATGTTTGGAGACTGGAGAATTTAATTCCAACTCCTGTTGTATGTTATGTGTTTCATATCAAGAATGTTTTTGCAACAGCAGGCCATATTAGGTGCCTTTGTGCAGTCTCATGCTTGCGTAGTAACTTTCCTCAGCCACTGGATATACAACATGTATTTCTGAAACTTACCAACAGTCTCTGATATAGACAAGATAAGATAGAACAAGGATAAGATTATCTTGATAGCACCTGCTTGGCCCAGACAATCTTCTTGGAATTGTACAAGCAACTAGCCATTGTTCATGACTGATTAACTCAAAAGGATGGAATTGTGCATCACCAAACCTAAACACTCCACCTTACTGCATTGGTGGATAGGTTTCTGAAAGACTTTGAACTTATCTACTAAGCTGCAGTTCAGAACATTCTAATAGACTCCCTTCTTCAGTTTTCTAAAAAGTGTTAAGAAAAATGGAAAATCACATGCCTTGATCATCTTCCCAATCTTCCTCGAAGTCTTAAGTATGATTCATTTCAAGGAAGCAGTAGGAAAGAACAGAAGCAGCTGTTGTGCCCTTTGTATAGCCACTCTATTAGAATGTTCAGGAACACATTGGAGATAGGAGAGGCGTGTGAGCACTGCAGTGAGCACTATTAAGTTCCACCATCTGAGCTGCACAGGGACTGGTGCATCCCAAGAATGTGAATGTGGAGAGGCCACTTGAAGAACTCCAGTTACTATAAGTGAATAACCTTGATTTATTACAAACTTGTCTGTGCCTTTACTGAATTTTAAGAGATACAATTAGTCTAATTACTCTGACGCTTGGAGAAAACAGCTTACATGCTTATGTATTAGTTGCTTATTTAATTATATGTAATGTTCAAGCTAAGGAGTTTCTATGAGATCTTTGCTTTCTGCCAACCCATGATAAGCACCAAGTCTCAAGTCTGTACTAGTCTGGTATAAGGAATATCTTTATTTAAAAAAAAAACAAACTTTGTAAAATACTCATATCTTAAAAGAAAGACCCAGTTGTGTAAAATAATGTAAGACTATTCTCTATTTCAGAGACGTAATGCTTTAGGATGTGTTATCAGAGCAATAAATTAAGTCATAAAAATGGCCCTTTTCACCCCCTTTCCCTTTTTTTAAAAAAAATGTTAGTTTAAACCCACACAAAGAACTCCAGAAATATCCTTGTTGAAAATGATTTGTTTTATAAACCCTCTGTTTTCATTCTTTAAACTTTAAGGAGAACATTTAGGATTGAGAAATGTTTTACAGAAGACATTAAAAAAATCCCATGATTCCGCTCTCCCTGTTCCATGCTGCTTCTGTCTCTGGATGGACCAGCCCCATTTTTTAATTGCTGTCAGCCAGCATGGATACAATAATACTCCACACAGCTATGCTGGCAATTTAAAATACACAGAGGTTTCTTGGACTGTATTTCGGCTCTTGGAGCCATGTGACTTCAGTTTTGGACAGCGCCAAACAGATGGTGTGGCTGCAACAGCAGCTGTTCCAGCAGCAGAAGGAGGATGATAGATACTGAGCAGCTGCTTTACTACAAGAACCATTTCTGAAATAGCTGCACATGGTGCATCACCCTTTCTGTGCTTGGGAAACCAGTGCCAATTGGTGGAAAAGAATTGTTGTGCAGGCCTGGGATGACCAGCAGTTGCAAGAAAATTTTAGGATGGCAAAGGTGACCTTTTATGAGATCTGTGTTCAATTAGCCCTGTGTTGCAGTAGCAGTGTATCAACATGCAGTGCCATACCAGCAGGAACCAGGTCATCATTGCCATCTGGAAGTTGGCCACCCCTGAATGTTACTGGTCCATTGCCAACAAATTCTGCATAGGGAGATCGACTGTTGGGGTCATTGTCATGTAGGTATGTGCTACAATGCATAAGGTACTGTTGCACCAGATTAAAAAGCTTGATAATGTTTAGGAGATTATTGATGTCTTTGCATGCATAGAGTTCCCAAATTATACTGGGGCAATTGATGGGACCTACATGCCTGACCAGCCACTGTGGAAGGTTTACAAACACAAATGCAGGTTTGCAGAAAGGTCCACAATGCTAAGATCTTTTCAAACTCAGCTCTCTTTATCTTAATGAGTAAAGGATAGTTTGTCCCTATGATCACTATGTGCAGTAATGATGTGGAGATTGTTCTGGTTGTCCTGGGAAACTTGGCTTATCCTCTGCTTCCTTGGTTAATAAAACCAAGCCAGAAGGAAGGAACTGTTTAACTATTGTCTCAGTAGTTGCACAATGACAGAGGAGCATTCATTTGACAATCTGAAAGGCAGGAGGAATAGGTTTGTGGAATAGGTTGGAAGCTGCAGAACACAACTCACCTAAGATTTTAGCAACATTTTGCACAATATTTGTGAGAATTGATACCCCTCAGCTGTGTTCTTGGGGAACCAGAGCACAGTACCGAAGGACTCTTCCTCTCCCCCCACCTCCAGCTTCTGCTTGACCCAGAACTGATCACAAGAAAGACATACAAAAAGCAATGAAAAGGCAGTGGGACCACACCTACCTTTCCCGACAAAGGTGAAAGGATTAAGGCAACTCCCCTAGCCTCATTTACATCAAAGATGGGATAGGGAGGCATCTCCATTAGCATACAGAATGGAAAACAGAGATTCCAAGGCATGGACCGCATGAACTCTGTGACCAGAGAAGAAGGGAAGCACTGCATGATGGGGGATCTCTGCTTCTGATGTTAATGACCCCCGCGCCTGCACACATCCAGCTCAGCAGTTATCAGACCAATTCTAATAATGAACCCTCTACTGGTATTCACATACTGAATCAGCCTAATTGCATTGTGAGCTCTCTTGAAGGAACACTGCCTATAGCCAGGAATAATCAGTTCTTATTGTCCAGCCTAAACAAAACAACTCTGGTATACTCCCTTGTGTCATCACTTACCCATAAACAAATGTAGTATGCTCCATTGAATCATTATTGTTTCCCTACAAAAACCCTTACACAAGCTCAAGTTTCTGTTCTGATGCCTAGATCCAAATGCTGCATCAGTTCCACCGGGACTTTACCTTTTCCTGACTAATCATGTTGGGAGCTCTGCCTGTCTCCACTCTGGACGTTCAGCTGGAACAACCACCTGGGAGCCTTGACCAATTCAAGCTTCACGGAGTGGTGAGACCTCAACTTTCTCTCTCTATCTTTTTTTACTCCAGGTATAGCTTTCTAAACCTGACTTTTGTAATCAAATTTGAGCTACATTTTCCCAGTGCCCCCATTGAAATCATGTAATATTGTAACTTTTTGAGTGTTTTTCTCTCCTTGTATGGCTATTACTATTAGTATCATAAGTTTTGTATACCCGGCAATAAAATAACTTTTATATTGAAGCTGGTTGCCATACTCTCACAAAACTTTGTTTACTCTTGAGTGTCCTTGGCTTTCCCATTTGCTCTGCACCAACGCTCCTCTTATCTAAACCAAAGATCCCTGTAATTCTCAGAAATCCTGTGGGGTTTGCTGATCAAGGGGGTTACTTTCAGAAAAATTATAATGTGGAAGTGGGGATAGGGACATGTTGAACCTGTGGCATGTAAGGGTGGCAGCTTGGAAGTGCTGCCCAAGCCAGCCTGCTGAGGCCAGGGGCATATGAGGGTGGCAGTCTGGATGTGCTGTTTGATGTAGCCTGCTCAAATATACTCTATTCTGGTGCGGTGACTGTGGCATATGAGGGGGCAGCTTGAAAATGCTGCTTGATCCAGCCTGCTGAGTCCAGGGACATATAAGGGATCATCTTGGGGGGTGCTGATCGACCAGGTCCGCTCAGACACACTCTGTTAATCTGCGTGTGTGTTTATCTGATTCTGGGGCTGGAGGAACCTAGCCCTGGGAAACATAGGTCCTGCAGGATAGCTCCATTGGGAGGAGACTTGCAGAGGGGAGCAGCAGAGCTCTGTATGGAAACACAAGCAGTACATTGATAGAATTATAGAACATCTCTCCCCCACCACCAAAGTAACATAACCCTCATAAACGAGCACACCCCAAAGTGGCGGGCAAATGTGGTAACAGAATAAGGAGAAAGCCTTAATCATGGGTGGGGACTGTGCTGTTATCCTGGGGGGAAGAGGAAATTGATTATGAGAAGTACAGTCTCTTTTCTGCATGGTAGCTGTGGCACATTGTGGTGTTTTTTATTTTATCTTGGGTCTATTCCTTGATACTTTTGTAAAAAACATGATTTATACAGAAAATTTATAGTCAACAGTGCATTTTATGCAGAATTTATGAATGAATGTTAATGGATTTTATGGTTAAACAACAATCTATTATTTAACTAGAAATAAACTTTTATTCAAACCCAAATTAAACAGTACAGTGGAAGGCAGAACACAACGTTCACAGTTGTACTCCAGTTGTACACTTGCAGGTGGGATGCACAGGGGCAGGACAGGAAGTGGAAGTATAAAAGCCAGGTCTGGCAGCTGAGTCAGGGGGAAGCTGCTGGAGGAAAAGGAGGTTGCTCCCTCAGGACTGGGATTTGAGCCTGACCCCCGGGTCATTAAAGGGCCACCCAAACTGCCTGGATCCTAGGGGGCTGGCCAGAGCTGCCTGACACTAGCAACTGGGAAGAGCTGCCTGTGACTTGCTGGCCACCAATGACTTGGAGGAGCTGTCAGATGCTGGCAACGCTAGGCTTGCTGGGACTGCCCCTTGCGATTTACCTCCAGGAGGTGGCCCATAACTGGGGTTCCAGGTACCTGGGAACAGGGGTGGCGGAAAAAGCCCACGGATAGCTGACCTCAGGCTGGCTGTGTTCAAGCCTGGACAACGGTCAATGAGTTTTGGCTGGAGCCCTGCTGACCCAGTGACAGAATACTCTGCCACTGGTAGGATCCTGGGCTGGGACGCAGTGGAGTTGGGTGGGCCTGTGTTGTCCCCCCCCCATGCTACCCCACCTCTGGTGTGGTAACTTCACCCTGCCCTGCCAAGCCTACTGGGCCACAGACTGCTTGCTTTGCCTGTCCTGCCCTGACCAAGGGCTTGGGCCACAGACTGCTTGGTTTGCCTGCCCCGCCCTCCCTGAGGACCTGGGCCATAGACCAGTTGCCTCGCCCTACCCGAGGGCCTGGGCTCCTAGATCCTGAAGGGCTGGGAAGCAAAGCGGTGTGGCCTCCCTCCAAGGCTGACACCCTGGGTTGACCTTAATCTGTTACACCTCTCTACATTCTCTTTTGGCTGTCCTGACTCAATGACGTTTCACTGAGGCAGGTGAATGGGGGCAGAGAATGTCCTTATTCAAAAGGCAAAGGGCAGATCAGCAAGACACATTGTGTAGTAATTCACCAAGATGGTCCCCTCAGAAGTGCTGCAGGAGTGGAAGGAAACTGCGAACTATAATAGTGGCATTGATTGTGCAGCTGTCTCTCATAACATTTGGCTCAAAATTGAGCAATTGCTTAGATTCTGTTTTATCTCCCCTGCAGATCTGCTGAAAGGGCAGAGAACACTAGATAGGGTTCTATACTGATTCTGAAGCTTTAGCTGCTCCGAGTCTTTTTCTGTGTAGGTTTATGAAAGGCCATTGAGAGCTGTTTGCCTTTGCTTTCCTGAAGGTTAACCTCTTTTCCTGTGCCTATTACAGGGTACTTATACCTCTGCAGGAGCTGTATGCTCAGTATCTTTACAGGCATGTGTTGCCAATATCTGTCTCATGTAAACTGAGAGTACTAACCAAACTTTCCTTGTAACCATTGTCTCAATAAACTCTTGAATTTCACACAATTGAATGTTTTCATTATTCAAATATGCCGTGCGGGAGAGAAGAGAAGTTGCAGCTGCACCATGCTGCCAGTTACCATTTTGAGCAGGTGTGTGGTGTTTGGGGAGGTTTGCCAGGCAGCACAGATGCAGGGAGGGAAAAGGAAAATAGGTATATGTCCTTTATGGTGTGGACTTGAAAAGAGTCAATAGTTGGGTCTTTAGCATGAGACAGAAGCCAATTATTTGGACAGAGCAGATGCCATTTTGAAAATGTATACAGAGGGAGGAGGAGTGAATGGACACTGGATTAAGGGAGGGAGCCAGGGGCCGGAGACTTGAAAAGGCTACTAGCTTATGTTGCCAAAATGTGGCAGTGGTCATGAGGCACCTGGAACAATGAAGATAGCTATATGCTGAGGTTCCCTTCACAGGATCTGCCTCCTCAGTCCCAACCTTGGTTTCTTGCTGGGAATTGGGCTCACTTTTTTAACAGCTCCCATCAGGGTCCTGATTCCTGAAGAGATCATGGCTTTCTGGGGAGAACTCTTCACTGCCCCTCTTCATTTTCCTTCTCCAGTGACTCTTGCTGCTTATCCTTGTTGGGTGAAGAGTCTGAAAAGGGGGTCAGCAAGGTTCATAACTTCCTTGGATTTAATAGTGATGTAAATGATCAAACTCCTGTCCAGTTCCTCAAAAAATGCATAATTTACATTTCTACTTCCAGTCTTTTCCCTGGCACCCCTGAATGTAAGTCCTCCTGAGATGACTTCCAGGAGCCATTAGGAGATGGTGGCTGCCAAGCTTTCAGCTCCTGTGTCCACTATAAAATCCACAATCATCAGCAATTGCGTCACTTTATCTAATATTTGACAAATATTATCCTAAAACTCTCTTACTGTAGTAACATTATAGATGATGTTCCATTTCCAGATTTCTACAAAATCATAAAAAGTAGAAGCTGTTGACAGCCCTCTTGTAGCCAAGATGGCTGACCAGGGAGAGGCGGCCCCTCTGAGACTAGATAAATCAGGGACTGACTAAAGCGAATCTCAAAGGAGCAGACTATCTTCAGAAAACTATCTGAAGATGTAACTGAGACAAAAAATATTGCTAGTACACATAAAGCTAATTTGCAAGTCTTGGAATCAAGACTAGAGGAAGCTAAGAGTAGAATTTATTTGCTAGAAAACAGTGAGTACTATGAATATAATCTCAGAGCAACAGGAAAGGGCTATAAAAGCACTGGAGGAGAAGGTTAATGGTTGTGAGGGAAGATGGAAGAGAAAAAAAAATCTGAAAATTGTGGAAAATTTTTATCCACCATGCTGCCAGGGCTTTTGTCTCTTCCTTTCTCTCCCCCCCTTTAAATTTAGATATTGGGAATGCTCACTGCTTCCTTGCACTGGAACTACCCCTAGATACAAAGCCCAGGGCCATAATTGTAAGGTTTTTACAATATAGTTTTAAGGAACTCATTCTTTAAAAGGCTTATGAACTTAAAAATCGAACATGGAAGGCTGACAATTTTCCTGAATTACACCAAGGACCTGTGGGAGGGGAAAAGGGTTAAATTCAATAGATCAAGAGCCCTACCCAAAGGAGGATTGGGGTTGGACTACAATTCCTTCCATGATACTTTCAAAGTTAAAAAGGAAGGCAAGATACTTATTCTACTGTCATAAAACTAAGATGAAAGATATCTGATCTCACTACAGCAAAAGACCCCTGCAGAAGATAGACAAGATGCTTTAAAAATTTTTACCAGGTCTGTCACTGCAGTGTTGGAATTCAGTTTTCAGTCTAGCAACAAACTGTACAGGGCAAATCCACTGTTTTGTCTCCTCTCTTCCCCTTAGTTTCATTTTTTGAACTTCCTGGGTTTCAGTACGAAAGGGAGCCAGCAAAAGAGCAAGTAGATGGAGGGAGGGATCTTGCCTCTTATTGTATTTTTGACCTTCCATCCAAATTCAGGAACCAGTTATGGGATCTGGCTACTACTGTGGTTAGCAGGCTGGAGTGCTTACAATATAGATGTACCTGCTTTGCTTGCATCCACCCTCTCTCTCCGTGATTCCAATCACCAAGAGGACAACTACCTTTGAGCCTAACTCTCTAAGCAAGTCACTGAAATAGAGTTGGGGACTTTTTACACCCATGGAGTGGTATGGTTCAACAGGGAAGGGTGTGTTTTGTTTTTTTGTTTTCCTGAGACACTCTTTGTACTAGTACCTTTTCTAACCCTCTCTCCCTTTTTGTTTAATCCTCATATAATTTCCTAGATTCCAAGTTTATAGTAAATCTGGAATTCAATCCATTTGATTGAAATGAATCCATTTGCCCTAAAGCTACACTTATACCAGATCTAAACAATGTAATGACAATTTCAATTTAGTGATGAATCTTTTCATTTCCCCTGTGAAGAAATCTCATCTCCTAAAAATCCTATCCAAAAATAACTATTGGTTATGAGTCACCAAATTACTGCGAATGTGTTATGAGACTGTCAGGTGCTTTCTCAATGTTCGTTCAGGTTCTTAAATGAGTTGAAATAAATGTTATGCTGACTGTGATGGGGTTAACTTTAGTAGGCAATGGCATTCACATAATCCAGTGTGGACAAGGCTCTAGAAAGCAAAGTTTAGGCAGAACTGTTCTGCTAATGAACCCTTATCTGCAAATGATCCACTAGTGTTGGAATAAGGATATTTTAAACAATTTGTAACTTTTTTATATATCTACTGTAGACTTGTTAAGATTAGGTGCCAGCCTTCTTCCCCCTTCCACACCTTTTTTCTTTTTTGTGAATAGTACAGAAACCACGCCTTCTCTTGATATAAGACTATTTCTGCTTCAGAAAGTTAAAGGGAAACCGTTTGGGTCGTTTTTTGGAGTGGAGGGGGAGAAGAGAGTGAGTGATGAGGCCACTCCTGGACTTAGGTCCTATTTCATTTTGAATAAAAGTTATGTATGTTTGTGATCCTTAGCCAGTTTTCATAACTTTTTCTCAGTTTTTCTATTTCCCACATTATACCAATCTTTTCCTTTTTCTGGTGTGCCTTACCCTCTCCCCTTTCTCTCCCTCTCATGTCCCTAGAGCAGTGAGTTGGAAACCAGATATGCTTTTCCTGGATCTGGATCTAACTTTGGCCCAAGCAATGACTCTATGGAGTCACTTGATAAAGAGAGATTTGACCTCTGAACTCCTTCTAGCTAATATTATAAATTGTGTTCCTTAGAACACCGAAGGGGTGAATCACCAACTAAAAAGAAAAAATATCACTCATCTGAAAATACTGAAAGCAGATATCTTCCTACAGGAGACCCATCTTAACAGGCAGAGAAACTTAGGAGGGATGAATAGGGGAGGAGTGTTTAACAATTTCCTCTCTGTGGCCAAAAGTGTAGGAATATTGTTTAACAAAAGACTACATATTCTAGATGTAAATAAAGATGAGGAAGGTAGTTTTTTTTCTTTTTTTTTTTTGCTGGCGAAGACTAAGATCTCACTTTGTGAATATCTTAATCTATATGGACCAACAAAATATCCAAGTTTTTTCCAAAATAATTACTATGCTACTGGAATAAATCATCATATCAGGAGATTTAATGAGGCATTGGAGGTTTTTTTGGGGGGAAAGGGGACAAGTCAGGGTGGCCCCACTATACACAGTCACATGCTAGGAACATTGTAGAAGGTTATATGGAAGAGCTGGTGTTAAAAGATGTATGGCAGTTGTAGAATCCTACCATGAAGGCTTTTATTTTGTTTTTCCCCTCCCCCTATGCATAGTCACAAATAGATTTTTTCTGCTTTCTAGGAATTTGGTAGACTCCATGCTTAATAACAAAAACAAATTTATGATCTCTGATCATGTCCAATGATGGTACAATTTCCCCCTCCCAATACAAATTGGACTTATGAGAGATGGAGACTGAACTCTATGAAAAATAAACATTTTCAGAACTATGTCACAGAAGAAATGTGTTTTTCTTCTAAACAAATGACACCAGAAAACTCCTGATCCATCCTTTAGGCTACACTAATAGCTTTTATTAGGGGTAGGATCATTTCCTACTCAGCAGGCTGGAATTAACCAAGCAATTCAAAGCTATGGATTTAGAATGTGCAAACTACCTGTGTCAAAAAAATCTTAAAGTGATTTACCTTTCATATGAAGTAAATCGGCTGACTTTAACACAAGCTGAATTTTGCTCTTCTGAGATTCAAACACCCATACTGGGAGTTGGGACAGCGCGGGGAAAATTCTCACATACAGATTAAAAGTGAAATGTCAAAGAACAAGGGCAGGTTCTTACTAATCAGTGATCAGGTTTTTAAATTCTTTTCATTTCTTTAAAATAATGATTCACCATCTGACCCAAAAGAATGGAATAATTTTGTTAAAACTATTAACCTTCCATAAATCTCAGAAGAATGGCAGGCCAGGCTGGCAATTGGCCTTTCCCTAGTAATCTGAGGAAATAATCAAGGTCCTGGAGGAAATTAGTCTGGGCAAGACTCACAGCCCTGATAGCCTATTGATAGAATTCCTTCAAAGTTTCAAAGACGTTCTGACCCCTAAGCTGTTATACATTCATGAAGATGCCTTAAAGAAAGGTATGTTACCTCCTGTGTGTGGGAAGTCCTAACTAGTATACTGCTAAAATTGGGCAAGGATGTGCAAAAGTATAACAGCTAACCATCTCCTTAATCAATATAGATATAAAAATACTGGCCAAGAGGCTTGAAAAAGTAGAGTGATATACTCCGCCTAATCAAGAGGGATTTATTTTAAAAAGGCATGGGTCAGATAACATACATCAGTTGATTAAAGTTATGGCATTCCATCAATATTCCAGAAATTCCCATGCAATCATTTAATTCGATCCATAGAAGTACCTTTGACAAGAGTGAACTGGTGATATGCTTTTTACCCTAGATAAATTTGGGTTGAGAAAATCCTTCTTTTCATGGATAAAACTGTTATATCCCAAACCTAGCTCTCATACTGTAACACATAGCACAATCTCTTTCTCTCTCCTTCTTCATGCCTGCCCATTTTGATCTGTTTTGGGGAACTAGACAAGGATACCCCTTCTCTCTTCCTTGCTGTTTACTCTAGCATTAGAACCATTTGCAGCACTAATTAGGGAACACCAAAGTATACAAGGGATCAAATCAGGGACTCGGGAGACACAAATCTTTCTATATGCAGCTGACCTACTCCTATTTAATAAAAATCTGGATAAATCTATCCTACAAACAATAGATGACTTTGGCAAGCTCTCTGGCTATAAAATTAGGATAAATTGGTAGAAATGAAGATCTCATTGGATTTAGTTGAAAGTGGCTTTTCTATAAGGACATTTAGATGGCAATTGGTAAATCTCAGCTATAGTGGCATCCTGTTCCCCAAGGAAATTTAAAAACCTAGCCGCATAAATCATTCAGTTAGCAAATGACACTACCGCTCTCCCTCTGGGGACAAATAAGCATAATTAAAATGAATGCCTGTCTCAGGATCCTCTTTATTCTGAATTCCCTTCATATCTGTAGTCCTCCCTTTTTTATTTGACCAAAATTGACAACGTTTAAGTCCTTTTTGTGGGGTGCTGGTAACAATCCAGAATTCCCTTACAAGATGGCAACTCCCTATCAAAACAGCAGGTTTTAGATTAACCAATTTTAAACTTTGCCATCAGACAATAAGTCTCAGCCAAGCAGCACAGTGGCTCATTCTCTCATGCTGCAGAAGCTCTGACTGGCTCCATCTGGAAGCAGAATTGGTTGTTCCTTCACCCCTTTCCAATGTGCTGCACTCTGATTACTATCAATTCTCAGTCAAACAACTATTATGGCAGTCAGAAATAGTTGCCATATGATGGCTGCTAAATTTAAAATCATCCCCTTCTATATATCAAGGCCTTTAGCTGGGGTAACTCAAAACTTTGCATAGCAGACAACCGCATTATTTGGCCAGAGTAACTCAGCCAGAAGTTATGAGTTTATGCAGGAGGTCAGACTAGATGATCACGATAGATCCTTCTGCCCTTAAAATCTGAATCTATGAGCTGCTTGCTCTTTATGAACAAGGCTTGTAATGTATACTGAGACAGAACTCACTACTGATTTGGAGAATAATATACTTTAGTAAACTAATAACATTATAATTAACTTACCTAGAGAAGAGTGTCCTACCAAAGGAAGACCCACGATCAAAGGTATACTCTCTACTGAAAGCTCTCTGCACAGAAGAAATTGTAAGTGATGTAACCATATTAATTTTTTCATATATTTTTAATAATAAAATAGTCATAGCAATAGTGATTCTTTGCTTGTCTTTATTTGTGGTGTCCCAAAAGGCATGGAAAGAACCACATGCAACTAAAATAGTGGGATTCTCATCCCTGAATTGACACTGAGGACAATTATTAAGATTGGCCTAGAATTTCTTATTTCTTTGGACTATCCATTTTTAGTAATTTTTATAGTAATTTTGGAGATAAAATTACTTGGTGCTCAATAACTTGAAACATCACTTTTTACCTCAACTTATCCTGTATATTGCCTTGTTTATACCTATATTATATGGTTGTTTTGAGGCTTAATGTTTAAAGTACTTTGAGATCCTTTTTCTGTGTCTTTGGAACAGATCTTTCTAGAGTTGATAAATTACATTGTTTTAGGGTATAGATTCTGCTAACACAATCACTGTAGTTATCAATCCAAACTATGTTAAGGTGAAACTTTACCATTTTTCTTGTCCTATTGTCCTTTGCTTTCATCCTGTCGATCCTGATATCATAAATTATCCTCTAACTTATAATGACAGAACTGAGAGGGGGGAAAGAGAGAGAGAATAATGCCATTCCCTACAAGCCAATTAAAAAGCATTCACAAATTTCCAGGTGGTTTTGTCTTGTCCTCCTAGCCAAGCACCGGGCAGCTGTGCAGTGCAAGCTCCATGCAAAAAGGCCAAGGTGCTCCTTTGTGCTGTCAGATGACTGTGCCCTGTTGAGCAGAAGAAAACGTTGAAGAACATACCTGGGCAGAACCTGGTGAAAACCCACTGACTCCCTGAATTGTAGTCTAATATCCTGTCATGTCCAGTGTCTGAGGTGGATTGGGGGCAGTTCAGAACAGTAATCAAGTGTGCACAGGTGATTGAATAGCCTGCAGGACAGTCCATATCAGAAACCACCTGGGGCAGTGTTTGGTAGCCAGACGATCCAATTCAAGGGACTGGGTCAGTGGGTTAGGGAGGCAAAGTCGACTAGGCAGCAAAGCAGGGTCAGACGAGTCAGTCTGAGGAGCAATCAGTAGTCACTAGTCTGTTGTGCAGACAGCTTCCTGTTCTTGTTGGGGCCTTTATAGGGTCCAGGTACCCAGTGAATGTGCTGAATGAAGTTGATCTGAGGCAAATATATTTGTGGCTTTCATAACAGTTGGGTTTGGGTGGGGGTGGGGTGGTCATTAACTCATCCGACCCTAGATCTGGCTCCTGGAAGAAGACATAAAAACCCTTGTGTGGGCTCTGATAAGGTTGGAGCTGCCCCATATGGTACATTTACCACAGGTGGTTAAGCTGCCTACTGGTGAGATGTGTCACTACAGTTGAGGCAAGTGCAATACCGAAGCTGTTTGGACGAACACCTCTCCTAAATTATTGTACAAAAAGGAGGTTTATATTCTGATGTTCTTCCTATGTCAGTTCATCTCTGTAAAATGAATTGCCATGCAGTCTCTCCAGTTTTTCTGGGGGCATAAAGGGACTGATCCAAAGGCCACTGAAGTCAGTGGAGTATTTTCATTGTCTTAAAGGAGCTTTAAATCAGGCCTTTTTGCACAGCATACAATTTGTTTCACATATTCAGAATGGGAAGAAAATACTCAAGATCTGTTGGTCAGAGAAGTTATTGGCATTTTACAAATGCCATATTACATTTCAGATTTCAATTAAAGATAATTTCTTGAGACATAAGAACTCATGCAAGAAATTTCAGTACTTGGCCTAAATGAAACAGGCAATGGATGCATTTTGGTCACACTTTGTACAGACTCCTGGACGTTGATAAAAGCAAAAAAGAAATTAGACATTTAAATACTTAATTTGATCTATTATTAAAATATTTTACTCAATGTTCACATTTTGCAAGAAACTACACTTGGCAAGTTTATAGCACAGCGCAAGTCATTGTAACTTGTTAAAGTCAAAAGCATTTTAGTAATTCCATGATACTTTTAAACATGAAGGAAATCTGAAGACAAGAACCAATTTGAGAAACGGGTTTTAAAATGGAACATTCATTTATTGGTTAGACTTGCATACAGAATTGATTAAAGATCAATTGTTTAAAGATTGAGGTACATTGCTAAATCCCCAAATAGTGATTTTTTTTAGCTCTCCGGCATTTAAAAACAAATGGTTATAATATATTTATGTGTACATTCCCTTAAATGACTGACAAAATGGGGTAGTTCTCTTCTGCCTTCCAGAGATTTTATGGCAGTGTAATTTCATTGACTTAAATAGGGTTACTCTTGTTTTTTGTTTATTTTTACACTATTGAACTAAGTTGAGAATTGGACCTAATGCTATGAAGATAACTAGCTAATTAATAAAATAGAAAATTACTTATCCATCACCAAAAATACCATCTCACTGGATTCTCACTCTTGGTCTTGTGCTCCCAGCATGGTAAGTACAGGGCTGAACTCCCCTAACATGAAAAACTTTTGGCTGCCTGAAGTAGCTCAGTAGAAGACATAATAGCAGTTCAGTTACTAGTGCCAATACCTCGGGTTCCTGCCAGACAGTTTCTGAAGTGCTAAGGACATACAATTTCTTCCTATAAGCCAACTGTAAAAATTATTTATTATTCAGTAACTGTTCCTGGAAAGACTAACTGCCAGATTCTGCCACTCTGGCTCTTCATTCCAAGCTAAATGCATCAGTTACTACAATGAGTACTACAGTAGTTGAATTTGGAAATCCAGCTGTAAATAGAGGTTGCCTCTGACTGCCATTAGTTGCTGAGATGCACAATGTGAAATAACTTGCTTCTACTAGAATCTCAGGGTCCACTGAGATTGTCTTGTGGATAATATCACAATTGTTGTTGACATCAAACTCATCATTTGTAGCGTAGTAAGATAACACCTACTGCCTTGGACAAATCCTTTTAGCCAGATAGGTGATATGTGAGATCCTGTACTGAGGCAGGAAGCCTTTGAGCCAAGTCATATCTATCCAGGCTCCAACTGCCTCCTGAGGATAAGCTGGGAGTTTGGGTAGTTTATCATGATCAGTGTGACTCCAGCACTCTCATAATGATATGAACTGATTCCTAGACACTTTTCAAATGATGTTTTTGATTAGCTAGTTGTCCAGGGAAGGGAAAGTGTACACACAGCAAGAAACAATTGGATTTCCAGCAATGTGTCTTCCTGAGGCTCCCAAGAGCTTTCTGAGTGGGAAAAGGGACAATATGGAGGGTTTTCTGAAAACCAGGTTGAGTAGTTCTACTGAATATTACTCAGGATATGCAGAGGCGATCTAGGGCCAATGAATAAAAGGCCCGAAGTCGCCATCTGAGAGGGAGGTCCCTGGAAGCTGTTGTAAGTAGCAGACTACCTAAACATTCTGAAGCCTTTCAAGAACAATTAGTACTCGGGACCCATGTCCTTCCTGGATTAGAATGCAAGATCTTCAGGAGAGGGACTGTCCTTTACTTTGTTTTTACAGTGCCTCACACAATGGATCTGCAAACTTAGTTGGGGGCCTTAAGTGTTACTGTAATACAAATAATAAATAGTGTTTGATAGTGAAGGCTTGTGTGGAAGAAGTGGCCCTTTATTGATATTGATAGAGACCATTAGGCCCTCATGCTGTCTTCTCTTAAGGAAGCATTTTGGGCCCACAATCATACATCCAAAAGTTTTGGGTTTTCTTTCTCCTCCTTTATTGCAACAAGAAGAGCATTACATCTTGGGGAAAAATGTATACAGTATTAAGTTTAATACAGATTTTGAAATGTTCCAACACTACTCGGACATCTAAAGATCAAGGTGGGAGGCATGGAGAAAGTATGGGCTGAAAATAAATGCCCCAAACACCGCTGATATACAAGGCCTCAGGAGCACTGAAAGTGTACTGCTATGCCAAAACACTTGGGACAAAAATGTCAAAGCTAGGATGCAAAAGCACCAAAATGGGATTACAAAACATTAAGTCTAGAGCAAAAAACCTAAGTGCTCCAAGGAGTGCATCAAAGCTTACTTGAATAAAGGCAGAATAAAGTCATGACCTCCTTGGTTATGTCCACCCTACAGTCCAGCATGGGTTGACTGACAGGCGCTGGCTCTGCTTGACGTAGTGCACTAAAAGTTGCTGTATGGCAGTGGGAGCACGGGCTGTGACTTAGACTAGTTCCCAGAATACAAGCCTGCCTGACCCCTTGGCTATATAGTCGGGCAGCTAGTCTGAACAAACCCCCGTCACCATAGTCATATATTGCTATTTTTAGCTCACCATAGTCATATATTGCTATTTTTAGCTCAGTAGCTTGAGAAGTGCTAGTGTGTATCTGTCTCCCAGTGCTGGAAAGCATGCTCCTAGCTGCACTATAGACATATTCAAAGAGGCCTGATGCTTTGGGACAATATATTTCAGAACACCAAAGAACAGGCAGATCAGCAATAACTAACTGGGTTGACTGGAAAGCAGGGAGACAATGAATGAATTCCCAAAGCAGTCAAAGTAAGTAGATGGCGGTAAAAGGTGAAGAGCTCCATGCTTAATTTCCAACAAGGAAGTGACTGGAAGTTTCTTCAGAAGTGGCACTTGTGGGGAGATCCAACTCATTCTGAACTACTACTGCCTCAGAAGGGCAAAAAGGTTTGAATAAGAGGAATTCTGCCTTATCTGTGGCAGCATAAAGACTTAAAACTGAGAATCCTGTGATGCTGATATCTTTAAAAAAAAATTCTTTAATATTTTGGTGTTATGAAAAGCTCCCTTAATTTCTCTTAAAAATGCAACCATAGAAAGCTCAAGATTTTATTGTTCCATTTTTAATTATCATTAATACATAGCCCACACAATACACCATTATGTTCTTATTAAAGACAAAGATTTCTAGGAAAGATGATGAAATTTTAAAACTGTAAGTTAATTTCTTTAAATCACTCTACACATTCAGGATTTTGCCCTATCAAACTCACTTTTAAAAAGTGACCTGCAAAGGAAAAAAAAGAGTATGTGTCTTTGCTACATATAAAGAAGACCTAAAAGCTGTTTTGTGTTTTATTTTAAAAGTAGGGATTTTTGTTTATTTTTATAATAGAAATTTAAGTCTTATCTTAGATTCTATAGGAACTGGAGAATTAGTACAATTTTAAAATTAAAAGCTCCAAAAAAAGTGAAAGTTGAGCTACTAAAAGGAAAAGAGATTTGTAGTCAATGTTTTGTTTTTATTTACACCTGTTTAACTTCAATTAGTAGTTAACATTTTGGATCATGGAAACTTGTTAAATATCCAATATCCATTGTCCCTTCAGTAAAGGTGTTCAGAATTCACCATAAACATGTTTGTAACCTTCCAAAGTTCAGGTTCTTTTTCTTAGCATGCAATCAAATGTTCAGTCTTCAGAAGACAGTTGTGTCATTGAGAGTTCAGGGATGCAGTTGTCCTGGGAGAGAAGCTGTGACAGTGTTTGCACTGCTTTATTCTCTGTATACAGAAGCAATTCTTGGCAAAGAGTAGCTTCCTGGGAATGAGGCATTGGTTGACGGGCTTCCCATGTGCTATTTGCCTCTGTTCCAGGGCTCATTTGTGTAAGTAAAGCAAATCACGTTTAGATTTAACATAGGCAGGAGAATAATATAATAACCATGGGATTGTTAGTTATTTTAATAGTGCACATGAGAGTATGAGGTTCCCACCTGCCCCTTAGAGAAGAGAAAATCACAGTAGTGTCCCTCTGAAAGAAGCAGGGGGGGAAGAGCATCAATGAAGTTATGCAATTATTCAATGAGGCAGGTGCCTGGAGCAAAGGAAACCCCTAAGGAAGTGCCCTTGGCAGAGAGGGGGATCTGTGATGTGCTCAGCACTGGATCTCCGTTCTCACAGCACTGGAGGGATCAGCCCAGGGCTGATACAGTAAATGGAGCTGAGCAGAATTGGGAGCAGGGAATCTGTTATTTCTCCTACAGGCCTTTTTCAGTGTCTCTCCTCTTTCCCTGTCTAACCCCTTCCACCTTGCTGGGAGATTTGATCCATGTCCCATTCTCTTAGGGGTCATTTTTTTCTGTAGCTGTATTGGCTCCTTGTAATGGGAGTGAGAGCCTGTGTGTGTCAGTGAGGGCAGCAGAGTCTGGGGGTCACAGATGCAAGGGGAGCAGAGATGGGCTGAGGAGGGGTCGTTTGTGCAGAGTCATTTTCCTGCCCATCCCCAGCACTTTCCCCAAGCTCTCTCTCCTCTCTCTAGATTACCCAAAATCCCCAGGTCAGCAGATTTGATACACAAAATAAGCAGTGACAAAAAGCTAGAAGAAATCCCTACGTATAAAGATCTTTTAAAACTATTTACCACTATTGAGTTGATGCGCTGGACTGCCCTAGTTGAGGAATATGGAAAGGAATTAAGAGAAGGAACCTTGACAGTCCTGCCATGGACATCTTTGGTTAGCTAGAGGAAGGTGAAAAGAGATGGAAAGACTTAAAGAACAGAGTTGTGGAGCACAATATTAGAATAAGGGCAAAATATTATACCAGAATTACAATCAAAAGATGGCACAGTTCCTGGATTTATCTGCTGATGAATTGGAGGAGTTTTTGTCCAACCTAGTAGTAAATAAGACGATCTTTGCAAAAGTAGACAGATTGGCAGGAATTATCAATTTCCAGAGGCCCAAAGATCCAAACAACATACTCAATGACTGGTCTCACAAGTTCAACTCATTGATGGGCCTAGTTAATAAAACCAAACATCTTATTGCCAAAGAGGAGATGATACATAACCTGCAATAAGATGCTTCAGTATTTAATGCTTTTGAAGAAGGCATTAAAACTTGGTAATAGAGCATTATCCCTGTGTACATTTGGCTTATTTTCTCCCTATCAACCCCCTTTCCCCAGTCTAAAATTTAAAATATGAATAACAACTCAGCAGATGGTATCAACAATGCCCTAGCAGAGCTGACCCCTGGGGCAACAGCCACTGCTCTCTGCCCTGCCTTGCAGCCAGAGAGCAGGGGCTGCTGCCAGAGGGGACAGCTCTGAAGACAGTGCTGCCCACCAGTAGCAATGGAGAAGATTACTACTTTGCTGTTGCTGGAGGACAGCGCTGCCTGCACAAGTCAGAGACAAATGCCCAGTTTGGGCAAAAATGTAGGCACAGCTGGGACAGAGCTGAAAAAGGGGACTGTCCTGGCCAAAATGGGACGTATAGTCACCCTATCTTCAAATCATCAGGGCCTGATGAAAGACATCCTAGAATACTCAAGTAGCTGACTGAGGAAATATCTGAACTATTAGTGATTATCTTTGAGAAGACATGGAAGAAGGGAAAGATTCCGGAGGTCTAGAAAATGGCACTATATTTGCCCATCTATGAAAAGGGGAATAAAGACAACTCAAGGAATTACAGCTCAGTCATCTTAATTTCAGTACTTCAGTCAGAAACATAATCGAGCAAATAATTAAGCAATCAATTTGCAAACACTTAGAAGATAATAAGATGATAAGTAACAGCATGGATTTGTTGAAAATAATTCATGTCAAACCAACCTAATAACTTCCTGTGACAGGGTAACAAGCCTGGTGGCTAGGGGTGAAAGTAGATGTGGTATATTTTGATTTTGATTAAGGTTTTTGATACTGTCTTGCATGACCTTCTTATAAACAAACTAGGGGAATACAACCTAGATGGAGCTACTATAAGGTGGGTGCATAACTGATTGGAAAACCATTCCCAGAGAGTAGTTATGAGTGGTTCAGAGTCAAGCGGGAAGGGTATATAGAGTGAGGTCCTGTAGAGTATTAGTTCTGGGCCCAGTTCTGTTCAATATCTTCATCAATGATTTAGATAATGTCAGCAAGAGTACACTTATAAAGTTTGCAGATGATACCAAGCTGGGAGGGGTTCCAAGTGCTTTGGAGGATAGGATTGAAATTCAAAATGATCTGGACAAACTGGAGAAATGGTCTGAAGTAAATAAGATGAAATTCTCTAAGGACAAATGCAAAGTACTCCACTTAGGATGGAAAAATCAGTTGCAAACATACAAAATGGGAAATGAGTGCCTAGGAAGGAGTACTGCAGAAAGGATCTGGGGGTCATAGTGGATCACAAGCTAAATACGAGTCAACAGTTACAAAAAAAGCAAACATCATTCTGGGATGTATTACCAGGAGCGTTGTAAGCAAGACACAAAAAGTAATTCTTTCATTCTATTCCACACTAATTTGGTCTTAACTGGAGTAATGTCCAGTTCTGGGTACCATATTAAAGAAAAGATGTGGACAAATTAGAGAAGGTCCAGAGAAGAACAACAAAAGAGATTCAAGGTCTAGAAAACATGAGCTATCAGAAAAGATTGAAAAAACTGGGTTTGTTTTGTCTGGCAAAGAGAAGACTGAGGGGGGCACATGATAACAAATACATAAGTGGCTTACAAGGAGGAGGGAGAAAATTGTTCTTAACATCTGAGGATGGGACAAGAAGCAATGGGCTAAATTGCAGCAGGGGTGGTTTAGATTGGACAGCAGGAAAAACTTCGTAACTGTCAAGGTAATTAAGCACTGCCTAGGGAGGTTGTGGAATCTCCATCATTTGAGATTTTTAAGAATAAGTTGGACCAACACCTGTTTGGGATGGTCTTGATAATGCTTGGTCCTGCCTGAGTGCAGGGGACTGGATTGGAAGACCTCGAGGTCCCTTCCAGTCCTAAGATTCCTGAGTCTGAACATTCCTTTGCTGTCAGCCAATGCTATGAAACCCATAGGCAACTTTAATTCTGGAATTTCCTACCTTTTGAGTGTTTGACTTGCCAACTTATTCTTTTATTGTTATTTTTTCTGTTTATAGAAGATAGTTTTCCTACCAAACTACAAGTGACAAGAACTTTTCATTGAAACTATGGTTTGGATCAAAAAGCTGGCTTTGATAAAAGCTGTTCACAAAAACAAAAAAACCCACCTTTTTCAGAGCAGAAATCTATGGCCCCTGCATGATACAAAGTTAAGGAAAAATGTGATAATTATGGTTGAATGGAGTCAAATATGATAGAAAGAGGGAAGCAGCTCTCTACAGTGTATACTTCCCTCAACCACCAACTGTCCCTGTGCATTTGAGGTTCCATGGAATTTTAAGTGGAGTGGTCAAGGAGAAATCACTCTAGGTGACACAATCACCTTTAAAACCCACATTTTCTTGTGGAAAATCCTTTTGAAGTTAATGCACTACATTAACATCAGTGGCTTCAGTGCTCACCCTAACTGTCCTTAGAAGAGCTGGGGGACAGCCAGGGACTAGGAACCCATGACAATATCACCTGGCCACCCAGACAGTCATGGATTAGGAGGCCCAGCTCAGTGTGTGGAAGAGCTGATTCCATGCCCTATAAAATCTGTGGGGTTTGAAGCCATCATTTGCTAAAGACCTAGACAGCCCATATCTGCTGATAGTGGGAGCGCAGGGTGAGGGCAGCTGGCTTCAGTAGTGTTACTGAACATGCTCAGTCCATGTGAGCAAGCTTAGTACAAGCCAAGCAGTACATTTGGAGGTGCACGCGACTCCTGCATCCCACCCCATGCATCGCATATGGCTACAGATCCTTAAGTTCTGCATGAATGGAAACCATGCTCCTATCCTTTCCACATATTTCATTCTCCAAGGGAGAAATATTGCGAGCTCCAGGACTACTTTATATTTTTTATCAAAAGGGATAATAGGGACTGTATGTTTATCATCTATTTGAAACTTACTTACACTGATGGCACAACTAAATAACATTAATTTTTTTATTAGAAAACATTTTGTAATATTATTTGGATTAGGACTAAAGCTGCAATACCACAGATATCTACTGAATATTTCTAGAAGCAAATATCTAGTTTCAGTATAATTCACAACCACTATGTTAATATGAATAAAAGATTAATTTGTATAAACTATGTGAAAGTAAAACAAATGAAACATTTATAGACTTTTAGAAGTGAGGTGATAAAAATGCCATTGAGAGCCACATCCTAGAGTATCCATAGAATTTATATAAGTAAAGTAGATGTCTTAACAATAAGTGGGAAAGAAACATACATGTTGGAAATCTTAAAGTATGACATTTTAGTCCAGCTCATGATGAAAGTTATCTATTTCTTTGTTTAATAAATTACTCCATTTTTTAATATGCAGTATTTAAAACTAGTCAAATAATTCAGAAATTTACTGTTATCAACAGAATTAAACTGAAGCTGTTGCTTAATAAGAGCATTAATTATACATTATTTTGTAGTCTGTTTTACTTTAGAATTGTAGTTATTTTGTAGTTTCCCCATACTAAGCCTGTTCTCTGCTCCTTAGGGGTCGTAACTCCTACTAATCAGCTCCTGATAATAGTTCTATCAATGTAGGTAGAGAAGAATAGCTATCATACAACCTAATTCTTCATTGCCCTGCCCTTTAAGTAGTCATTTACATCTGTACAAAGTGAGTACAAATTGAGTGAAAATGCTATCAAATCAGAATAGAAGTGTTTTGTGTCAATGACTTACAAGGTGTGGGGTCATAGAGAATCAGGCCCATAGTGTTTTAGTTTTCTATTTTGAAATCTGTGGTGAAAATAATAATACAAGTATTTGTCAATTTGCAGATTATAGCATCAGTGTAAATTTAGGTGAACGCACTTATCTGCTAAAACTAAGAGATGAAATTCATCCCAGAATCCATCCAAGAACCCCATGTTAAGGTGGTGTGGTGCAGAAGGCTTTGAGTGGGCTCTCTGCTGGGAGTGTATTTAGTCCAAATGAATAAAGCTGAAAATATGTACATGTTGTATAGATTTGTGAACACTTCAGTAACGTATTAAAAATTCACTAGTTGCTTAATCTGTTCAGTTTGTAACGACTGCCTCCTTACCAACATTTTGTTACTTTTGAACTCCTTGGGAAAAGCAGGTGCTGTTGGAATTAGGGTCTTTTGTCCAAAAGAAACAATTCCAGAAATCTTGTTGCTAAAACTAATATCTGGAATTGGAGGATGAAGATTCACATTTAAAGGTGGAAGGAAACCTGGCCTAGTTTGGGCAATATGATCTAACGAGAGGGCTCCTGAACCTCGTCTCTCTAAAACAGCATGGTTTCTCCTGTTCAGAGGACCAGGAGGCATGTTCTCTAGCAATTCTCTGGAACTTGATAACAAGGATGGAGAAGGAGAGAGAATCTTTTTCTTTCCTAGAAATGACTTGCTATCTTCTGTGGTAGCAGGACTCAGACTACTAGTTAACTGAGAATCAGAGCTGTAGTGATTTGCCCCTAAACTTCTTTTTTGAATAATACTTCTCAGAGTTGAAACAAATCTCATTTGGACTGAATCCGAATCCTGATCCACAGGAATTTCACTCTGGCTATGGTTTCCCTCTGCATAAAGTGACTGAGAATTTATCTCTTCATATGATAACTTTCTTGAGCCAGTTTGATCAAAGATTTTCAACAACTGAGCAGTGTCTTTGACATCAATGCTTTGGTGTCTAGTAATATATCTCTTCGATAATGCTAGACCATTGATTTTCAGAGACAGTTCTTCCTCTGGAGTTATATCCTGAAGTTCTTGTAAAGAGGAAATTTTATTCTGATGGAACAATGAAGAAGAACTTTTTATCCAAGATTCAGAATGTAGACGCTGCGCTTGTGCAAGCTTGGGTCCTGCATGTGTTAAATTGGGTTTTCTAGTAGGAGAGAGTGGCTCAGATATATTTTCCATGCTTCCAGGCTGTTCTGGCTCTTTAAAGCTAAAAAGAGGGGTTTCTATTTCATATGAATTTGAAAGTGGAGATAAAGATGTTTTAAGTTCTATTTCTGATGGAGAAGTACAGGCAGTTGGAGAATGGCATTCCTCAATGTCAGTAGGAGGCACATTTAAGTACTGTTTAGTTGTCTGCCTTCCAGATGGAGACTTGTCTGTTGTAATGATAATTACTTCTTTTCCTCTTGCTTTACAAGCATTTAGGAGAACTTTCAGGGTCTCCTTGTCTTCAGAGTTTACAGCATAAACAAGTGCAGAGTAACCAGAATGGTCTTGCAGACTTAGGTCAGCTCCATTTTTCAGCAACAAAGAAACCACTTCAGGGCCAGCCTTTTCCAAGCATGCATGCATCAAGGCTGTCTTTCCAGACTTGTCCTGTATATTTGGGTCTGCCTTATTTTCCAGCAGATATTTAACCATTTTTGCTTTGCTGACACTTTGCTGGTCCACATGCTGTGTCTTACAAGCAATCATCAAAGGGGTTTCACCTCGGTCGTTACTTTCATTAATGTATGCTCCACCTTCTAATAAAAGTCTTGTGAGGCGAAGTCTGCTTTGATAGACAGCTTTTATTAGGGAATTCCCATCAGTTGATACCTCTACAGCTTCATCCATTGTATCACCAGTCTTGCCCTTGTATTTTCCTAGCTGTTGAAAATAACGCCTAATTTTCAGAGAAAGTGAATAGGAAAAAGATTAACCAGACTATAATTTCCCTATTTAATAGTGATTTATAAAAAGTATATTCAAATGTAATATAATAATCTCACCATTTTCATGAACAAGAACATTCCAAGTTTTTAAATATTAAATTGCATTGTCATATTATATTATCATTGTACATCTACAAGATAAAAATTTGTAAGGAACACTTGTTCCCTTTTTAATGTTCATGCTTATTCAGTAGCCTATATTCCACCCCGTATGGTATACACAAAGAGTCACACTAGCTTTACACTGATTTAACATATTTGAGATTTGGTATAATTCCATTCAGACTGGAACTACTCCTAGTGTACACCAGTGGAAGCAAGGTCAGAAGTAATCCTACAGTATTTTCTCACATCAGCATTAGATACTATATCACCATCACCCACTATTTTTAGGAAAACCAAAATGCAAAAATCTATACATGAATCAAGAAAACATATAAACAAATCTGGACAATAATGGAAGAACAAAATCAAAATTAATAAACCATTTCTACCTTAAGAAATATACACTAAAGACTATTTGGAAAATCAATAACAAAATAATAATTCTGAGTGTACATTACCTTCCTTGTGCTGTTTTGAAAATACACTCCTTAGGCTGAAATAGCAGTAATTGGGTGACATACAGTATGTCTCACTCATCTTGGGGCTCACTGGGCAGACAAGGATCAAGTGCCTCAACATACAATATCAACTCTTAAAAAAAAAGAAACACCTGATAAGAACAAAAGTGATATTTCAACTCATGGAGTAGGAATTCACTGTAATACAAAATAAAACCATGTCTACAGTGAATGAAAAATATTTTATTCAGATTAAAGATAACATTAAAATACTTTTATTTATATGTTTAACCTAGGAGAAGTAAGTTACTTCCAAAACCAGAAATATTAACAATTTAAAGTATCAATCTAGAGTAAACACAAAATCAGACACAATTTAAAAAACTATTGAAAAAATAGGGTTTATAATTTAAGAGGAATTAAAACGTCTCAAATTACTTTCCATTTTTAAAATAATGGATTTGTTTTGATGCAGCTGACATGAACACTTTGCTACATTTTTTATATAATAGCACCATATATTATGGTCTTAACTGATGTATTAATTTGGAAGTAATTTTAATTACAGTAGGACCATAAACTAGCTCCTAATGCTAGGACCAACGTCCAGCGATGTGTGCTTCTTTTTAAAGGTCATTTAAAGTCAACAGGCATCTAGGCCCTCAGCACAAGCCACTTTACTTCTAATCGGTCTGTCTGTCTGTCTTTAGTGGGTGCTCACTGGCTCTACCTTTCCTACTCCTAAATCCATAGACCTGTTGTGGGGGCTTTCCAAGGTATTTAGAGGGCAGGAGGGAACATGCAAAAGAACCTTCTACTGGCAGGTTTAGATCATTTTGATTCCTCTCCCCTTGTAAAAGTGGAGGGAAAATACAAATGTGTTAGTTACCATAAAACAAGATATTAAAAAGAAGCTGATTCACTACATAGTTTTTTAATTTACAAATAATATTGAAAAACAGTTGCTTCAGATTTTTCCTTTTTGCTTTAATTAAAAACATTCTTTATTCTAGTTACAATACTCTTGATTACTGCTGAATACCAAAATTAGTAACTTTTTGCACTACAACAGTATTCTTGATAATTTTACCATGTTGTCCTAACAGAGATGAAACTGAATTCTATTTCTGGCATACTTAAATAGTGGTTCTTCTAGACAGAAACATCTGACTGTTCACTTTAGAGGCATAACATTGTAATTTGTAGTATTTCACAGATAAAATGCTATTTTTCATGCAAAACTTCAAGAGACAACATTAAAATTCAACAACTCATATTTTAATGTCTAGTATGACCCATACAATGAAGATGCTAGTAATGTTTCAGAACATAACTGAAGAAAGAAGGAATTTTCACTCATTTTTAGCCCATTGAAACTTCATTCTGAATCCTGAGAATCAAAGGATGACTTTTTAATAACACTTCCAAAATGCAAGTTTCAATAAAAATCAATTTAAATAAACAACAGGGAACTTCTATTGCAGGAATGTTCTTGTTCAGTTGAATTCATTCTACTGCAGCATACTGTATAAATGTAAATTATCTGGTTTTAGTAAGTGGCAAAATCCAATATCATCATATACAATGAGAGCTTTCAGTTAGATAGCTTAAAGCATTAGTATTAATGCAGGTGCGTGCTTTGCTGCCTCCTTAACATTACGTTCAGTGTTTTGCGACAAGGTCAATAATAGGATGTAGTCATATATAGTAGTATTCTTTGAAAAAGGAGCTGTCCTCCAACGTTCTTGATGGTAGGGGAAAAAAAAAGCAAGAAACCAAGTGTTCATCTTGGAATGACATTCACTTCTGCGGAAGACCAGCACAAGATTTGTTCACCACGTATATCCCACAGAAGCCCTATTTTGAGGACTGAAGTGGTACATAGGCCTTATGCTAGCCCTCCACACAGGGGTAAATTTCCTCCCCTCCATGAGCTCACTGGCAAAAACTGAGACAAAAAACCATTCCAGAGTGCTGTAGTTGTGTATTGTTCCAGTTGATGATGAAAATATCTTAATTTTCATTGTTATAAAAGGTGTATTTTTATAGATACACCCATCCACACCCACCAGGTCTATTCTTAAATTAAATAGCATCCAATAAAAACTTAAGCTTAGGTTTTCAAAACAGATTTAATAGAAATATATTTTAGGTAACAAATGTTATAATTTTTATATTTTTGGCTTAAAGTTATTTTCGATTTCTTTGGCATCCATAGTATAAGGAGCTAAATAAATATAGATTATTTAACATTTATCTCACATCTACATATAAATAATAGGGCCTGAACTGCTTGCCGTACTCACATGAGTAAAAAAATGTAGCACTTATTTGTACTCTACTAAAGCATCAAACTGAAGCAGAGACAAACAAAGGACCCTGGTCAAAGTCACACAGCAGGTCAGTTACCAGACACAGGAACACCATCCAGGTCTCCTGACTCACAATCTAGTCCCCTACCCCTGGAACACGTTGCTTCATTATAGGTCATTTGGACTACTTACATGAGTAAGAGAAGCAGGATTTGACCTATAGAAAATTACAATTACATTTTTTACTCAGGAAAAAAAATAAAAAGGAAGCATGAGGCCTGGTCCTGAGACATAATGAGCACCTGGAACTCCAAAATCAAGCACAATGTAATAGAAAGAAACTGCTACAGTGATATACTGTAAACTATATGATATGGAATGAGTCTTGAGTAACTCATGATGTCATGGGACAGCTGTGGTTTGGAGAGGCCTTACTCCTAGGGGAACATATGCATCTTCCATAAGGTGCTACCAACCCAAAATGTTCCACTAGGGCAGGAAGCTTTAAAGTGCAGCTGGCAGAGGATCCACAGTGACAGAGGCTCTATGGGAATATGCATCCCCTGGCTGCACTGAGCACGTCCTTCCCTAGCCATTGGCACACCGTTTGAGGCTGCATTGGTTAGCAACGAGCCCCCTGGCAAAGAGGAGATTTTTGTGTTGCTGCTATAGCGCCTTAGGTACATTTCATACCATGAGGAGCCCTGTGCTCAAGGGTAGATGTATAAATATGTTTGTTTGTACCCAAAGACCACAGTTCCAAAAGAAACCAAAAGATCAATTAATGATACTGTAATTCATCATAAATTGATAGGTTAAATTGGCATTACCTATCCCATAACAATAAAATATTCATAAATCTTGTTAATTGCAGCTTTTGTATACTCTACATCACATCTTTTTGAGGATGCATGTCAGAATTTGCCCAGTGAACTAACAGCAACAACAGTTGTCTTTCATGGAATCCTCGGTCATAATTCTGATTTGGGAATCCTAGGCCTTAACCCCTTAATACATATCCTCCCATAAGAATTCCTTTAGTCATTTCAGCCTACCTAGTCAAGATTTTCTTTATGTTTCTAATCATTCTAATCTAAGGGCCTGTCTATACTACAAAAGTTGATTTAAGTCGACATACAGCCACCACAGTAATTAAAGCAATGGTTCACGTTCACATTATGCTCCCTCTGTCAGTGGTGTACATCCTCTCTGAACGGCTTTGACAGCCTGAGTTGTCAGCTGGGCACTGCTGTAAACTCTGCAGTGTAGCCATAGCCCAAGTCGATGTAGTGGGCAACTTACATCGGTGGAAGCACCGTTATAGATACTTACAAACTTAGGTTGACGTAAGCTTCCTTGTTCAACTTAACTCAGGCTTAAAGTTTGCTTGTCTTTTACTGTTTAAGAAAGCTTGGGGTGCTCCAGCCATCTTATTAAACAGTCTCCTCCATCACAATCTTTGTGTTTGCTGTATATAATTTGAGTCACAACTTGAATTTTCTGAAATTTGTTTTATATAACTGCAATGAATTCTCTGAGAACTGGTGGTTGGGGTGTGGAGTGGAGCAGTGGGTGAAAAAATCTGCACTGAGAGAGTAGGTGTTTTGGGGGTCTGCAGTATGATATGCTTGCCGTGGTTTGTGCTTGTAGCATGGCATCCTGGCTTGTGACCTAGCCAACATATTCCTGTTCCTGTTTTTCTCCCTACTCAAAGAAAATTAAACTTCTCTTTAAAAGTTCACAGAGAATATGCCTGAAAGGTATAAAGCAAGCTTACAACAACAAACACATTTTAAATCCTTCCATTACCATATTTTGCCTCCCCACTGAAAGGCTAGTGACCAGAATTCGTTCTTAATCTTTGAAGTGCCTAACAAAATGTTGTTCCAACAAAAACATCCCAAAGCATGCTGGCTTCTTTAACCCCAGTAACCTTTAGACACAGGCAGCTGCAAGATGAGCTAACAAGGCAAGGCAAAAATCAGTACAGTCTCACTGGAACCATTCTTTAAGTTTGTGACCACATTTATTTTAAATTACCATACCTAACAACATTTTGAAGCATTAAATAAAACTAATTGTAAACCCTCCCCCCCAATCTCTTATTTGGGAGTGTGAGAATAGCATTTCTACTTTATAGTGTTGCAATTCTTGATTTTTTCCTATTACCTCATGCTGGAAGAGATAAAGGTAATACACTTGCAGATCCTTTGGCGACTGAGATATTTGAACCAGTGTACCATGCTTTTTTCGATAAGAGCCTGCAGGCTACAATGGTAGCTGTATGGGCTCCTGAATAGCATTTCCATTCTTCATCACTTGAGTCAACAGAACGCTGCAGAAACAACCGGAGTGGACGTCCACATTGTATTGCAAACTGATCTACTTTGAATAAATTCCACAAATATCCTTTCCAGCTGCAGAGCATAGACCTTTATCTTGCTACTGAAAGAAAAATGTAAAGGTGAATTTCTCCAGAAAACACAACTAAAACGTTTGAAAAACCATCTCATTTATTTCACTCCTGCGTGAGCTTCATCTCGCCACTAGATCACACAATATAATTAACATGGGAACAAACCCGATTTTATTTTTAAGAGTAAGGACAAAATATCCTGTCACCCGCAACGCTCTTGGTAAAGTCAGCGAAGCGGTGGCGGGGAGAAAGATGCTCCGAAGCAAGAAGCACGATTCTAATAGGGGCGGCAAATTAAGTGGCTTTGAGCTGAAGGGTAGGATTCAGCTAGATTTACAAATATACAATGCAAATGGTAAGGAAATTCCTTAGGGCTACGCATTTTTGGGCGCAGAACAAAACAATGAACGTGGCGGATGGAGTCTTATGTCCAGGGCCGGGTAGGAAATCGGGAGTTGTGTCCAACAGCGGCTACGCAGGGCGGCGAGGGAAGCCTTTCAGGGTCTGAGCTGTTTAAAATCGGATTCTTTATCCCAGCCACTTTCCCCAGCGCCGCTGGGCAGCGGGAGCGGCAGTGCACTAACTTTCGGCTCTTTCGTTACTGCGCCACCAGCCGAGTAACGGAGACACCGAAGGGAAAGGGCGAGAGCTGCAAATGCGCTGGGAAAAGGGAACGGTACCAGCAGGTCAAATGCCCAGACAGAGGCAACCCCTCGTGCCCGCAACCCCAGGAAGCAGCAGGGCGGGCCGGCGAGAGGAGAGATTGGCCCGCGAGAGGAAGCGGCGCATCAGCAGGGCTCTTACCTGCGGAGCAGGCACGTCTCAGCCCCCCGAACGCAGCAGAGGATGAGCCGAGCCGAGCCGCCGGTGCCTGCGGGAGCCCGCGTGCATAGGAATTCGGCGCGGCGCTGCGGAGGCAGAGCCCCTGCCTGGGAGACTCCCCCGCCGCTGCTGCTGCGCCGCCAGTTGCCACCCTCTGCCCCTCGCTGTCTCCGCGGCTGCCGCCCCCGCGCCGTGCGCAGCCCGCCCAGCCCTGAGCGAGGGGAGCAGGGGCCGCGCTCCCCAGCCCGGGCTGCCGAGTCCCCCCCACCCCACGCGCCCGGGGCACCGCCAGGAGGGGCGTCTGCGGGCTGGGCTGGGCTGCGAGCAGGTGCCGGAGGCAGCGCTCACCCCTCAGGGGCCCGAGGTTCCGAGCTGGGCGCGGGGAGGCAGCGCGCGGAGAGAAGCGGCTGCCCCCGCCGCCCCCGGCCCCCGCAGCGTCCTCCCGGCGCTGCCCGCTCCCCGAACGAACCCGTCGGCCGCCCCTTCGCCGCTGCCGGGCACCGCTCCCCTACACCCCCCCCGGGGGCTACACGCCACGGGACACCCCGCCCGGCCCGGCCCGGCCGACGGGACGGCCACTGCCCAGCCCAGCGCTCGGAAGAGACCCGCGGCACGAACCCCCGTGGGCCCCTGCCACCGATTCACCGCGCCGCCTTCCCCACAGCTACTTGCGTCGGGCCCTGCCCCCAGCGTGAGCGAGGGCCGCCTGCCGTGGTCCCCCTTCGCCGCGCCCTGCCCCGGCCCCGCTCGTCTAAACTGCCCCGCCTCGGCGTCCCCGCCAGGCCGCCCCTCAGCCGCGGCAACGCTCCCTGCTCCGAGACCGCCCGCCCTGCCGCCGGCCCCCTCCCCGCTCGACGGCTGCCCCGGCCGGGGCTGGGGATCGCCTGGCTTCCCTTGCGCCGTCGAGCGGCTCCTCCCGCCACACCCCTCGCGGGCGGTGACACCTCGCTCCAGAGGCGCGAACGGGGAGCCTTTACCTCCCACAGAGCCAGGCCCCGCGTCAGGCCGCTCTCCCGGCTCTGGTTCCGGGGTCCCGGGGGAGGCTGGCGGGGCCCGACGGGGCTCGAGGCTCCCTGCGCTGGGCTCCTCCGCACGCGAAAGGCAGCCGCCGCCTCCGGGGAGGCCAAAAGCCGACAGGTGCACACAGCAAGCACGCGTGGGAGGCGCGGGGCACGAGCACAAGCAGCGCTGCCCCCTGTTGCCAAGGGCCCGCTGAGGCGCCGCCAGAGGTGAGTTTTGAGGAGGGCTTTGCGGGAGAATCGTGTTATGTCACCTTTCAAAGCGCGGGCTGAGGTCACTTCAGCCGCATGACTAAGACCTGCCTGCATTGTTGTGAATACCGCCCCGCGCGCACAAACATCTCAAGGCTGGGCGGGGGGAGCGTAGCTGCTTTGTAATCTGGACGTCTGAAAACCCAAGTCTGAAGACTGTCCAAGGACAACGTTTGCTGTTCTGCGCTGGCTCTTTAAAGATCCCTGCTTTTTCCTCTCTACCCTCCCACCTGTTCCCCCATTGTTAATACCACCTCTTTATGGAACAGGCTGGGAAAAGCATAGGCACAGAACGCTCTCTTTAGAAAGGTTACTTCTCTTCTCAGACCTGTTATTGTGTGCATTATATAAGATCCGGGGGCGGTGTACACTTCTGGATGGTTCATCAATGCTGCTGCTGGGAGCATTTTCCCCACTGTAGCTCTTATACACACCCACTTGTTCTGGCTCCTGTCCTTCCTTGTATGCCTTGCTCATTAAATTAGTATGCTTAGGATAGCAGAGGTAAAAATCTTTTCAAAAGAAAGAAAGAATCTAGCTCAACAGTTGAAAGAAGTGAACTTTTAGGAATAGTGTTAGTTTTGTTAGAAATTCATATTGCATATTTTTGTTTCCTTTTTGCTACTTTTTTTATAAATATAAACATAATTATTGACAGGATGCTATTTGTTATATCAAAACCTGGAGACGGTGACATCTCAAAGGGAATATATCAGCATTGAGGAAGTATTAGTTAAGTGACTAAATATACATATTATAAAGGTGATGTCAATTTTTCTTATCAGCTCATTCCACTTATTTGTCTTTTGGAGGAGCCATATCACGCCTAGCTCTTTCAGTTCTTTTTAATATTACCCCACACAATACCAAGAGCTTTTTCAAAGGAAAAGCAGAGCCATTCTTCTTCTGTATAGTTAAAGAATTTATAAATAACTATTAAACTTACACAAAAAATATAACTAGTCATGTTTGCATTATTTCCACCTATTCATCATACTTTAGAAACATGTATATAAACATACATATATAAATTATTTCTTTAAAGAACTACATTATTAATACTGTTCCTTATTTTGTATTAGTTATGGTGAATAAAAAGATGATCTGAAGTCAACATTGATTAATTTTGTGTATAAATATACACATTTTACTGTAATAGAACAATTTGATGATGATAATGAGTCAATAAACTGTTAACAATAAACAGTTTTATTTTCAGCAATCAGTTTTTACACAGAATTAACTTGCTTGTTTAAAAAAATTAAAAGGAAAGGATGTCTGAAGACCCATAGACACTAACTGGGAAGGCTAAGCAGACTAGAGTGAAGATGTATCTTGAACAAAAAGAATCAAAACACAATAAAAGGTAATAAGGATCTTTTGGGGTCCTGCTGCTAAGCCACCACTCTGTCTAGAGTACAGAGTCATCAGAACTTCTATATGGAATTATAGTGGTACTTTCTATTTGTCTATTTATAGTTCTCCATTCACCATGTAATTTATGTAGTTATACTCTACTGTCTTTAATTACACTGTTTTTGTAATGTTGATTGCATCAAGTGAAACTTTTGGGCCCAATTCTCTTGTCATTTAGACTGGTGTTACTTCATTTACTTCAGTGGAGTAATACAAGGCATGAACATCATCCACTGTGTCTTTTAAATAAATGTATCATTTTTAGTTTATACTTTAGGCTTTCGGGACCAATATTTTTTCTCTGATGTTTGGTGTGTTTTTTTAGTAGCTTACATAAAAACCAAACCAAACCAAACCTACAACACCTAAAGAACTAGTCCATTCTTGAGTACATTTCCTAGACATGAAGAACAGCTGTGCATAAGCTTGAAAGTTTGTCTCTCACCAATGGAAGTTAGTCCAATAAAAGATAATGCCTCACCCACCTTGTATCTCTTGTCCTATTGAAGACAGTGGGATTACTTGCATGAGTAATAGCCACAAGTGAGGGTACATGGGTCTTTCAAACAATATTATCTAGAGTATGTTGCACAAACAAACAAATCAATGAATAAAAATCTTGCTCCACTAACATATCCGTAGAATTTACATTTACATTTCTTGCACTATAAGTCATGTGATAGAACTAGAACCTAAGCCAGCTCACTGGAGCTACGTGGCTTTACATCAGTTAAGTACCTGGCTCATAGAATTAATTCTTTGTCTGCATTTTGCTTCTTGTAGAGTGAACCATATGGTCCCAATATAGTTTAGGAATGTCTAGAGTTTATTTTTGTTCCCTCACGTGTGTGAACTGGCACCGAAACTAAAGATTGTGAAAGAATAAATTTCTAGACAATCTAGCAATAGGCATATTGGTATAATCAGACTGTAGCAAAGAACTCCTATCCCAGGTTATAAATCACCTGTTCATATATAATAAATTATGGTCAAGGATTCTGTTTTTTGATTAAGATAAAAAGTGTATATACTACGTCAAGATGTCAGCAGTTACCTTCTGTGTTTAAAGGCTCATTATTGAAATTCATACACAAACACATGCTCAAGATTATATTGTAAACCTGTTTTTTTCCAAAGTTATTTTTATTGATCTGCATTCAGCCACCATAGCCATCTTGTCAAATGATTGAATGAACAAATGAAGGATATGGATTTTTTTTATGTGAAGGAAAATAAAATATTGAGAGAAAGGAATTATTATTTAAATTATAACAGAAATACATCTGTTTGTGCTCTTATCACATTTCAAGACTTTCTAAGGAAAACTGAAAAAATGTAGTAAAAAAGTGAATAATCAATTGTGCAACAGATGGTGTAACTGCTAACAATAAAAAGAACAGAATTAGTAAGGGAAAATTAATAAGCTGTATATGAGCCCACTTGAAGAAAAACAATTGTTTGATGAAAGACATTGAGTCTCAATACTGCGTAAAAGTCAATTTAATTGACTGAAATACTAGCAAGCCCCAAAATATTTTTTTAATAAAACAATTACTCAGTGGCAAGATAACACTCTGTGCAGTTAATGATCTAATCAGAAACCAAAAATTAGAAACACTCATGTTTGTTGTTTTTTAAATGGAATATCTTTAAACTGATAAGCATTTTCTTGATATCTTGACCTCTTCCTTGAAAGAGGATGCTAGTCTATACTTGAGAATTTTTAAACGTCAAAAAATAACATGAAGGCTAGTGTAGCAAGATTTATGGCACTTATAATGAGATGGACACCGACGTGAGGAAAACAGCAGTTTATTATTATTGCCGGCAACAGACTCAGCGGAATAATTTCCAAAGGCTGAGCCCCGATTATACTGGGGCGTTGCCTTATCTACAATTCTAGGATTACATGAATATTCATACATAACATCACTACATTTTACATAGATAAGGTGGGTGAGGATGCGCAGTGTGGTTTTCTTTGTCTGAGATTTTGTGGGAGAGTTTGCGCAGTTTGGTTTTCTTTATCTGAGATTTAGGCCAGTAGGTTACTTCTTAGGAATGTGTGAGACTGTGCGCAGTGTAGTTTTCTTTGTCTAAAATTTGGGCCTATCTGGACTCACCCAGACACTAAAAGAAAACTAGCTTTTTACTTAAGATTACATACCATAGAATAACACAGATTGATAATTATATTTCCCACTACTTTACAGGATTATATGCACAGTTAGATAGTTGGCCAGGTGCATTTTATCTACAATACAACATGAATTATGATTTATGATCAGCCAAATGAAGCTAGGGAAAAATGTATGTAGTCTGCCTCAGAAAGTAGCCTGCCTCACTAGGCAAAGAGAATCATAGAATTGTAAGACTGGAAAGGACTTCACAAGATGATCAGTCCAGTACTTATGGCAGGACCATAATCAAGACCATTCCTGACAGGTGTTTGTCTAACCTGCTCTTAAAAATCTCAAATGATGGAGATTCCACAACCTCCCTGGACAATTTATTCCAGTGTTTAGCTACCCTGACAATTAGGAAGTTTTTCCTAATGTCCAAGTGAAACCACCCTTGCTGCAATTTAAGCCCATTGCTGCTTCTCCTATTCTCTGAGGTTAAGGAGAACAATTTTTTTCCCTCCTTGTAAGAATTTTTATGTACTTGAAAACTGTTATGATTCCATTCTTCAGTCTTCTCCAGACTAAACAAACTCAGTTTTTTCAGTCTTCCTTCACAGATCATGTTTTCTAGACCTTTAATAATTGTTGTTGCTCTTTTCTGGACTTTCCCCAGTTTGTTCACATCTTTTCTGAAATGTGGAACCCACAACTGGAGACAATACTCCAGCTGAGGCCTAATCAGTTTGAAGTAGAGCAGAAGAATTATTTCTCGTGTCTTGCTTACAACACTCTTGCTAATACATCCCAGAATGATGTTTGCTTTTTTTTTGCAACAGCGTTACATCGTTGACTCATAATTAAATTGTGATCCACTATGACCCCCAGATCCCTTTCTGCAGTGCTCCTTCCTAGAAGGGTCATTTCCCATTTTCTGTGTGCGCAGCTGATTGTTCCTTCCTAAGTGGAATACTTTGCATTTGTCCTTACAGAATTTAATTCTGTTTACTTCAGACCATTTCTCCAGTTTGTCCAGGTCATTTTGAATTTTAATCCTATTCTCCAAAGCACTTGCAACTCCTTCTATCTTGGAATCATCCACAATACAGATTAAATCGCTGTATTTTGTAGCCATGTACTTCACAAAATAGGGAATTTCTTTCAAGCAGGCTTTACAAAAATATTTTATTGGAGATTCAGCACAACACATTAAGGACTTGCTGCTGCCTCACAAAAAACTTTGAAATACATTGGGGATTAATTTATCCCAATATAACTCCAATGGTTAATCTAAAGATTAAATTGGTCCGTTCTATTTAGAGACAGCTGTGCTTATATGAAGTGCATGCCCACACTTCATATTTTTCTCTTTGTTTTTAATTACTATTTGCATTAACCTAGAAGTTTAGTTTCTTAAGAGTTCGTCTGCTCCTGCTGTTTTTTCTTCACCTGAAGTCACAAGCTAGTCTTTTGTTTGCTGTCATCATTATTAGTAGCTAGAAGATGCTTACAACATTGGTTCCACAATCCCTCGTATACAATGTTACACAGTTATACAGTGTGCCTCCTTCTACACAGTCACCCCATGGTAGGACTCTGTGAGAGGGAGTCTTTATTTTTTTGTATGTGTTACAAGTCAATATCTAGATTGGCGCAGTAGTTAGATGGCTGAACATGGTGGTCCACCCTCCAATCTTCCAATTGTGCACTGCAGTACCACATGTAAGAGGCAGTGACTCTCCACTCTGTTGAGCACATAGCAGCCTCTAGGCATGTATTCTATTGTGAGGTCCATGAGTACTGAAGATTGTTGACAGCCAAAGAGAAGCAGCAGTTCTTAAGAGGGATGCCCCTTCAAAAGTAGAAAGGCCATACTACTTTGTTACAGATTTTTATGCTACTCAGATCAGCATTAAATTCCTCATCACAGCATTATTCTCTGAAAAGGGAACCCCAGTGCTAAGGCACAGTTAAGGAATCAATGGTAGCGCAGTTCAGCAACTGGAAGGGTTGAGGGTGTATAGGAAAGGATCTCAGTTTCCTGTGGTTCTTTCATTTAAGAAGCAGTTCTCTTTCCATGAGGCTGCAATTCAATGTAAGGAACACCATGGAAGGATGTCACTTGTATTTTTAAGTACCTTTTTCACCCACCAGAAGTTTTGTCTATGGGAAAAAACGGTTCTGTGACTCTAGGGGAAGAAAAACCAGTAAGAATAGATGAACTTTGAAGGATCAAATATCCAGTTTTCAGACAAATGTCTTTGGTAATAAAAACTAAAGAAGAAAACACAGAAAATCACTGACCTATTTTATGGACAGAATAGTTTCAAAATAATAGTTTGTTTGGTTTTTTAAAAAAGACTTTCATTTGGTATCAGTAGCTCATTAAGTTTAATTGCTAAAATAAAATGCTTTGCACTAGGTTTGCTGAATCATTCATTGCACTTTCCAAACTCTTCCATCCTGATTTACATATTTTAGATTTTTCATGCCACCTGCCTTTTCAATCCAGTCCTAATTCAGCACTATACTTAAGCACGTGCTTAAATCAATTTCTGTTCAGTAAAGTACTTACTCCCATTTCAGGAAAGCATCTTTATTCATGAATGCATTCAAGCACATGCACATGCTTGCATTCAATTTAGTCAATGAGAGTTAAGCACATTCCTGACTAGGAAAAACAATGAGAGTTCTGTAGCACTTTAAAGACTAACAAATTTATTTTTGCAGGCATAAGCTTTCGTGGGCTTTAACCCACTTCATCAGATGCAGGGAATGGAACTCAGAAGTCAGAATTCCTTACTAGGGGGTCTAAATAAATGTATTCTGGTTTTTTAAGCAGATCAATCCCTCTAACTATCCATAAATGTCAAGCATTGTTTTAATTAATAAGGTGGAGTTAAAAAAGTAATCTTGAAAGGGGAAGATTCTTTAATCGATGTATATATACATAACAGTTGGGAGGTATAATTCACAGCTCAGGGAGATGTATACACATTAGCTCTGCTTGAGCTAATGCTTAAAAGCACCCATGTGACTGTAGTAGCAGTCAGGCTCACCACCCAAGTACAATCCCACTGACCTGTTAGGGGTCTGGGTCATCTGTGCATAAACCACTGTAGTGAGTGGTGGTTCTATGCCTGTTATTTTCTACTGACCTTTCTTGTTCTAATCTTCTGTTTTCTATTTTTGATGTAATAGATCAAGATAAATATTGTAGCCCTCCTCTTGCCTTTACTGCAAGATATGGAAGGGATCTGAAAATTTCAGAAGAAAGAGTACAGAGCTACTTATTGTCTCTCATCCACCAAAAGCCATCACTTTTGGGGTTCCACAGGAGTGGCTGGCTGGAGATTGGAGCAGCAGCTCTATCTAAATATTAAGACTTCTATACCATGCCCAGTGCTGTGATATCATCTGCTTCTGCGTGCTTCGCTCTGAACTTGACCCTGAGTTTCTGGTGAACAGCATTAACGTTTGAACCATTGATTTTATACCCCTCAGAAGTGGGGCAAGGGTGTATTGCCAAGTAGAATATCACAGTCCCGGGCATACAGAGGAGTTGCCATACTATGAGCATGATCTGCGAACCATGGGTTTGGGTCAGACTTTGCTCACGTAGCTTCAGGGTCCTCAGATTTAGAAGGCCTTCACCCTCTGCCTTTCATTTATTTAGCTGCTTCTTCAAGGGCTTGCGCAGGTCAATTCCAAGTAGGTGTGTGCACGCCATGTGCACAGTCATCGGAAGGCTTTTCCTGGAGTGGTGCTTTTATGGTGCTGTATATACAGCCCTGCCGACCTGCTGCCTCCTCAGTTCCTTTTAGTGCCTGTGACAATTTTTGGAACTTTAGTTGCCTTGCTTTTGCAAGCATTTTTCCTTTAGTTGTTTACTGTGGTTCCTGTAAATAGTTAGAAATAAACAGATTAGTTATTCTTAGTTAGAGTAATCCTGCAGAGTTTCCCCCTTCTTTGAACTTCTCCTCCTGGGGTACTGGGACATGCCTCAGGCCCAAGGTTTCAAGCCCTGCGGATCCTGCCACAAACATATGTCAAAGGGCGATCCCCAAGACTCCTGCTTAAAGTATTTAGGGGAGTTGGATCAGACAGATTGCTGCATGATCTGCAGGAGCTTTCACCCTAGGAGCAGGAGTTGGTGGGTTGGCAGGGCCTTATATACCATAGTTTCTCAACCTGTGGCATGCGTACCCCTGGGGGTGTGCGAGACACAGGTAGGGGGTATGCGGCGAAAAACCCAGTGAAGGGAACTGGGTGGCAGCTGCTGGTTTCAGGTGGCTGCTGGCTTCTGGTGGCTGCCGGGTGGCAGCCGCCCACGTCCCACCCAGTTCTAGCTTCCAGGTGGGAGCCCAGCAGCAGCCCCCTGCGTCTTGCGAGCTGGGCTCACAGCTGGGTGGCTGCCACCTGTCCCCAGCTCTGAGCTGAGACAGCCTCCCGCACACTGGCTTGAAGATGGGCAGCAGTTGCCTGCTGCCTGCCCTCATCCCTGGGTCCCAGCCTGCGTGGAAGCCTCCTCCGCCCCAGCTCGGATGGGGTGGCAGTTGCTCACCTCCTGGGCTGACAGCCAGACGGCAGCCACCTGCAACTTGCCCAGGTGGCAGCTCTCCTCCCTGGCTCTAAGCCCAGTGCCCAGAAAGCCAGGCGGAGAGCCCATCAGCTTGCTCAGTCCTGGAGCCGGGCTCTACCCACAGGTTTATTTGTCAATTTCACTGCTGTAGCTGAGCAGTGAAATTGACAACTATGACAGCCCCAGGTTTTACCAGTATAAAAATCTTGAGGGGCCCACACAGTGTGATTTGCCCCAGGCCCGCACCCTCCTAGGGACGACCATGGTGAATGCTGCTATCCACTCTGGTGGTCCGCTAGTGCTTGCTCATACCTCACAAGTTCCCGCTAGTGTGAGAACACCATGTGCTCCTGTCCTCAGTCCATAGTGATTGGCTGGCGTTGACCTTTGCTTCTATATGGAGGAAGGGGAGGAGGAAGGAGGGGAGAAACAGCAGTGGGTTTTGTGATCTGCCACAGCCACACAGCACTGCAGAACTCAGAACTCTCCTGCCTTACGACAAATACAGTCGTCCAGTGGTAAAGGGGGGAAAAATTGTATTTCTCAGAGTGGAAAACTGAGTGTTGGGGCACTTATTAACATTTTTAGAAGTTAGGGGGTATGTGCTACTTAAAAGGTTGAGAAACACTGCTATATACAAAGCATGGAGGTGCCACTCCAGGGGGTGCCTGCACTGACCCGATGGATACCACTAAGGGGAAAAACCTTCCGATGACTGTGCACACACATACTTGGAATGGTCATGAGCAACACATCTCGAAGAACAACAGTTATAAAAGATAGGTAACTGTTTTTTTGGTTTTTTTTTTTTTTAATCTTAAAGACTACACAAAAGTACTTCCATCCAAGGCTCTGGACACACTTACTCCACACACGTGTGTGTGTGTGTATATATATATATATATATAACATAGTTTACTGGTACAAATCTGTGGCCGTTAGCCCATTTCCTAAGTAGACAGCAATGCATCAGGTTCTGTGCCTTTTCAATCTAGTGCATCATTAAATGTAACCTTTCCCCATCTGTAAGTGTCTTGTGAAGTAGAGGATGATTTAAGTCCTGTGCTCATGTCATATACACTATTTTTAAGATCTTGTGATAAATACTCCTTATTAAGGGTAGTGGTAAGTAATCTGTACTTAGTAATACATTTCTCTTGTTACAGATTTCTGTGAGTAAAGTCATTTTACATAAGAAAAGAAACATAAATCCTGTAAATATCTGAGTTGTTTGTCCATCTATTGAGGTATCCTAATCATGTCAATCATAAACACAATTCTTCCACTTTGTCAGGGAAAGGTTGGTATAGGGCATATAGGTGTAGGTATATAAAAACCTCTCTGATGGTAGCAACCAGGAAAAGTAAACAAATCGTCCCTGCATGATACTAGTCATTACACAGCCATTCAGTAGCTAAATATGCATCATGTGGAAGAAATTTTGAATACTTTTACTATATGAATTGAACATTTCACTGAGTAAAATACAAGGTATATGCACCACTTAACTCCTACTTTGAGGTGAATTATAATGTATTAATTTTAGCTATATATTTTTTGGATTTTAATCACATCTGCTTCTTTCAGTAACTGAGTTATGTATTTTAATACTAGAACATAGCTAATTAGTTTTGTTGTTTACTGATTGACTGAATAAAACCTTCTTATTCTAGTGGTTAGAGTATACTTTTTATCAGTGGTTTCAAAATGTCTGGTATATTTTGAAAACTGTACAAGCTGAGTAAAACATTGCATCTAGTGCCATCATCTCGTCCTTCTCACCTGAGTTAAATTTCCTTTCTCATTTGTTGAATTTTTTCTTGTTTTGATTAATCTCTTGTACTAAAGCATGATATCCTGAATATTAAAATGTTTCTAAGATCATTTGCATTTCTATTAATATTATCATATATTGTTCCTGATATGTGACATGTACCAGAATATGAATAACCCATGGAGCCACTACTGAGGACAGGCCTTTTTAATCCTGAAGTAGGGCTGAAGCTTAATTGGTCCATCAATAACTAAATAAAATAGTGAAGCTAATAAACCATAGATTCTGGTTGGATTTATAGTTCGACTCTTGGAGGCTTACATAACAGTAATAATAAGTACTATTACTTACACTTATAACACACTCATCCTGATTTAGACCACAGTGCTTTAAAACAATTAGTGGGGGTCCATGGTCATAAGCTATAAAGTATACTTTAGCTTTGAAAGAGTCAGTCAAGCCTGGGAATCAGGGCTGTAATCAGGGCAGCTTCCCAGGGTGCAAAGCTGCCAGGATGGGAAAAAGAAAAGAAAACAAAAAGTAGGGGGTGCAAAGATGCTTGCTCACCCCAGGTGCTAAAATGTCTCGTTAGAGCACTTCTGGGAATATAGGGTTGACAGGCCTGCTCCAGTTTTGAAGGATTTCCTGTAGAAAGATCTGTTCTAGCCATGAAAGGCTGTCTAAATTGTGGGCTTGGCTTAATCAGAGGTTTGCTTCAGCTGATATACTCTAGTCTGGATGCTTAGTTTAGAAAGAGGCCTGCTCCAAAATTCAAATTAAAAAAAAAAAGGTCATTTGAAAAGCCAGGTGGAGATCTGTTGCAGTTATGAAAGGCTCAGGCCCGGTCTACACTTACCTTTGCGATTCGGCAGCAGTCGACGGGAGATACGCAAGTGACGCAGCGCTATGCCACTTACTGTGGTTTTCCTGCATCGCTTCCTGGATCGACTGAGCGCATCTATACAGACCACTCATTCGATCCAGAGCAATCGATGTGATGGTGGTGAATTTGCCACAGTCAGTGTGGACCCAGCCACAGTCTAAACTGGGAGTTTACCACAGGCAGAGAGAGGCTTACTGTAATGAAGAAAGACTCAGTCCACTAGAAAAGCTTGTTTTTAGGCAGCGGGCTGCAACAAGTCCAAAATATTTTATTTGATCTGGACAAAAGCTTGTTTTGAGCCTGTTTTGTTGTGGTGGCTTAATTTTATGTCTTCATTTGTACTTTAGTTTATAATCATAGACTTGTAAGCCTGGAAGGGACCTTGATAGGTCATCTAGTCCAGTCGCCTGCATTGAGGCAGGACTAAGAATTATCCAAACCATACTTGGCAAGTCTGTCTCACCTGATCGTAAAAACCTCCAGTGATGGAGATTCTGCAACCTCCCTAAGTAGCGTGTTCCAGTGCTTAACTACATTACACTTAGGAAGTTTTTCCTAATAGCTAACCTAAATCTTGCTTGCTGCAATTTAAGACCATTACTTCTTGTCCTGTCCTCAGTGGCTAAGATGAACAATGTATCTATCACTCTCCTCTTTATAACAACTTTATATGTATTTGAAAACTATCGTATCCCCCCTTCGGCTTCTCTTCTCCAGACTAAACAAACCCATTTTTCCCCCCAATCTTTCCTCCGAGGTCATGTTTTCTAGCCTTTAACAATTTTTGTTGCTCTTTTCTGGACTTTCTCCAGTTTGTCCATATCTTTCCTGAGGTGTGGTGCCCCCACCTGGATGCAATACTCCAGCTGAGGCTTTATCAGTGCTGAGTAGAGTGGTAGAATTACTTCTCGTGTCTTGCATACAACACTCCTGAAGATACATTCCAGAATGATGTTCACTTTTATTTAACCAGTATTTTTTTTTAATCATTGCTGACCCATATTTAGTTTGTGATCTACTATAACCCCAGATCCTTTTCTGTAGTATTCCTTCCTAGTCAATCATTTCTCATTTTGTATTTGAGCAATTATTTATTCCTTCCTAAGTGTAGTACATTGCATTTGTACTCAGTGAATTTTATCCTATTCAATTTAGACTGTATCTCCACTTTGTCAAATTCATTTTGAATTTTAGTCCCTGTCCTCCAAAGCACTTGTTACCTCTGCGATCTTGGTATCACCCACAAACTTTGTAAGTGTACTCTCTATGCCATGAGCCAACTCATTTACAAACACATTGACTAAAACCAGACTCAGGATAGATACCTATAGGACACCACTCAATGAGCCCTTCCAGATCAATTCTGAGTCCTTGATAACTACTTTTTGAGTATGGTTTTCCAGCCAGTTGTGTACCTACCTCTATAGTAGTTCCTCTGGGTTACATTTATCTAATTTGTTTGTGAAGGTTATTTGAGGCAGTATGAAAAACCTTACTAAAGTCAAGATATATGACCACTACGGCTTGCCCCTATTCCCAAAGCTTTTTACTGTCAAAGAAGGATATTAGCTTGGTTTGACATGATTTGTTCTTGACAAATCTGTGTTGATTGTTACTTATTACCTTATTTTCTTGTTGATGCTTACAAATTGATTGATTGATTATTTGCTCTATTATTTTCTCCATTATCTTTCTGGGTACTGAAGTTAAGCTGATTGGTCTGTAATTGTCTGGGTTGTCCTTATTACCCTTTTTATAGGTATTATGTTTGCCCTTTTTCAGTCCTCCGATATCACTCCCATCCTTCACAAGTTCTCAAAGATAGTCATAATTATATTGTCATTGTTTAGGTACTTTTATAACAAATTATTTCAGCTCCTATGGCACATAATATTAAGAGTCTATATTTTTTATGCTCCTTAGTCTCTCTCTCTTCCTCTTTCCCCTTTTATAGTACCTGAAATTATGGCTCACACATGTTAGATCATTGTATGACAGATGGGTGGCTATTATTTTGCTAGAACATCCTTGAAATAAAATGCTTAAGTGAATTTTTTCAAATTTAAATTGCTAACAAGTCAGCTGATAAATAGAATTCAACTCTTCTATCAGCAGGCCTGGTCACTTGTTAGTCACTTGAAATTGTGACTGTCATTGCTAATGGTTCATAAATACATATCCCTTAAATTAAATGTTGAAAGTGGAAAAGTTTTACAAGAAGTAAAATTTAGTTCTAAAAATATTTTAAAGAAAGGTTCTAAAGCGAGAGATACAAATGAAAACTGGAGTTACAGTAAGATTTCTCCAGAGGAGCTGAGGTGGCATGCTATTTCCTTTGTCTCAGATCTTTAATACTACTGTGCTGTCAGATAATTTCCTGATTTGTTTTTACTCCTCTGCTTGAAGCCTGACATACTTTACTTGAGTGGAAAACAGAAGATTTTTTTTTGGTCATGTCAAAAGACCAACTTTAAAAAAACTGGGCTTCTGATGATACTTGTATGGAAAAGGCCTATGCAATTTAACAAATATTATAACTTTTCTACTTCAGAACAAAGGTTCATAGCAAGCAGAGAAAAGGGTTAAAATAACAGAGTATATGCATCTGGTCTCACTTGAATTTAATCCTTTCCTGGTAAATTTTAGTAAGCACCGCTTAGTCCAGCTACCTTTATGTCTGGGCTGGGAGAAACAGACAGCTCTCTCCCACTCTCTCAGAGCAGCTGTTGCCTACTCACACCCCTTGTCTAGGGAAGGGCTTTTAACATCTTAATGTTTTTTATTTTAGGCTCTGGCCTTGAAAAAACAGCCTTTTAACCCAGCTAGAGCCAGACAGTTAGGTATATTCCAATTAATAGCTCACTCATTTGTCCCTTAAAGACTCTTGTTTTTCCTGGAGATAGCTTATTTGTCATTATTTTGTTTCTTGTTTGTTTTCCCCTAATAGCCTCTTTAGATTTAACTCCAAGGAGTCATACAGAATAATATCAAGCAGGTAAACCGAGGCACTTATAAGTCATAAAAAATACAGTCTAGATCTCTCCCTCATTTTACACAAATACTTTATGGAAGTCTGTTGTTAGAATGTTCCTGATGTTGCTCATGGGGGCACAGTCTGATTGTTGGCAGTGCATTGAAGCTGTGACCCCCCCTAAAGTTATTTAAAATTACTAGTTTTCCATTTTAGATGTGAAAATTGCCACACAACCCAATTCTAAAGTTTTTAAATAAAAACAGGCAAGTTACGGTAATGTCAATGGTCCGTTTTTTTCACCTTGGGTTCTGGGTCTCTTGCAAGCACTTATTATTCTTTGATATTTAATTTGTAATCTGTTTAGAACACTTTGTTCTCAGGAAAGCATGAATGAGGGGGATTAAATTATATCTGTACTATACTTTTCTTGGTGACTGGCAATTATACTGTCAGTCACCGTGCTACGCTATTCATTGCACATAACTGCATAGAGCTCAGGGGAAAAGAATCCCCCCCCCCATGTGTTAGAACACAATGAAAATCTATGGCTTCGTACAGCATCACGTAGCAATCCTGAGAATAATATACAAGAGTAAACAGTATGGGAAAATTGTATCTGGGATCAATTATTTTTCCTTCAAGCAACAAAATAAAAACTGTCTCCCACTTGTTGGAGTGGGAGAGTTATGGGAGTAAGGTCCTGCTTAAGTGTACCTGACAAAAGTAGCAATTGTATTCTGTTCCTCTCAGGTATAAACTTGAAGAATATCCCATATAAATTCTGGCTATGGACTATGGGCTAGTTCATTTTCCAAATTTTCCAAAAAGACTAGTGAATTTAGTGTACCTTGATTTTTTTTGCTACCCTATTTAAGACATCTTAAAAGGCCCTGATTTTAGAAGCACCTGCTCTCTCTAAAAATGAAATCTGTCAAAGAACTGGGCAACTTATCTATTCTCTGAACAGGCTTTTTGAACAGACCCACATTACCCAACCACAAACTCTGAGCAGTTAAGTGGAAAAATTTGTAGATTATTCTGTCCTTCATTGTGATAGGCATTCACCTATCACATACAGACCAACTCTGCCCCTTTCATTGGTGTAAGTTATTTACATAAACTTTTTATTCATGAATGGAGGAGGGGGTGCTAGAGTTATAGATTAGTTGTTAACTTACAAATCATTTAACATTTTCTGTACATCTTTTACTTTGGTGTCCTTCACTTTGAGACTCTCCCACATTGTATTCCATACTTTGGCTGGATGAGGAAGATGGTGTTCTAATCACAAAAGATTAAAATCCTGTATCTTAAAAGCCCTGTAGATAGTTGACCACCATACACAGCATGAGTCTTGTTAGTTTCTTGATTGGGTGTATGTAATTTATTCTAGCTATAATATTTTGCTTATCTGTTCTCAGATTGATTAGCCAATATTTCTCTCTGCATGTAGCAGAGAGATGGCAGTGAAGTTTAGATAGGCCTGTGACACACTGCACCCCACCATGGTCACCCTTCTAATGTAATTGTGTATTGTTTAATGCAAAGTAGGTCATATAAGATGTTTTTGGAATGCTCATGGCATGCTGAACATTATTGTTATAGTAATATGTTTGTTGCAATGACGTGTACGGTTATGAGGCTTCGCTATGCAATATGCCCAAAGATGTGTTTCATGGCTTAAAACATACCCAAGCAAGACTCTGAGCAGAGGGGCAGTTCGCACCTCACTAGGACTTGTATAGAACAACCCAGCTCAACATTCCAGGAACAAAAGACTGGCTTAGATGTCAACAAACGAATCCACAAAGGACTGCAGTGACTCAGGCCACGGACGGAGGGAACCAAACATGGACACAGTTTGCCACCTGACCCTGAAAGGGCATGGCAAAGCCCCAGAGGGGAGAAGGAACATTTAAAAAGGAGAGACATTTTGCTGCTCTCTCTTCCACCTCCATCTACAAACACCACCAAGCAACTGAAGTGCTGATAACGGGCAGGGCCTGGCTGGAGACAGACCAGCCAGCCTATGGTGAAAATCATCTGTGTTTGGAAGGTTGCTGAAAGTGTTCAGCTTAGTTAGCATACAATTTGCCTTTTATTGTCTCTTGCTCAAATCTGACTTGTTTTCCTCTGACTTATAGTCACATAAAATCTTTCTGTACTTAATACATATGTTGTTTTTATCTAAAGCAGTGCATTTGGTGTAAGGTGTGTTAGAGACTCCATTTGAAGTGACGAGGCTGGTGCATATCAATTTCCTTGATAAACTGACGAACATATGAGCTTTCAGTGTTCAGTGGGAAACAATGAACACTGTAAAATGGCAGTTCCTAGGATTGCATCTGGGACTGGGGATATTGATTGGGGTCATACCATTGCGTAATCCTATGAGTGGCTGGCTAGAGGCATTCACTCACTGAGTTGGGAGCAACTGGCTTGCTGGAAGCTGTATGTGATCTGCCCAGGAGTGGGAATTCACACAGCAAAACAGAGTAAGACTGACTCCACGAGTGGGGGATTGAAGTGACACAGTGATTCACCAGATTGCAGAGGGCAACGTCACGAGGCCTTTAGGAAATGTGTTTTAAAGCTGACTCAAAAGGAGAAAGGCAGACCAGCTCATGGGACGATGTTCCAGATTGTATGGAACAAGGCCTGGAGACGAGTAAAAGAAATCATGAAGGATTCAGTTGGTTGTGTTCGTTAAACAGAGTGAAGGGGGTCAAGGAGCAAGGCAAGCAGAGGCAGAAGCAGGACTTGAAGACTATGATACAAAGTGAAGGGAAAGCCAGCGATAGGAAAGAAAGAGGGGTTAGATGTAATCAGAAGAGTGGGTCAAATTTTTCAGCAACATTTTGAGCAGATTAAACAGGTGTGTTGAAGCGAGTCTTCTATACCAGAAGTGAAATATAGTGTAGTAGTGAAATATATCTGAAGTAAAATTTATACTTTGCTTGCAGTGTGTAACAATGGTCTTTGATGTTGGAGAATGGTTGGATAGGACCCCGTGACCTACAGTTTAAACTTTTGTTTAAAAACAATTAAAATGCAACTTTGTCATTTTTCTCATCACATATTGTTCAAACAGCATAAAGTGACAGTTATCTGAGGTACTGTTGAATACTCACATTTAAAAGTGCATTATAAAAAGAAGTACTCATACTAAATTAAAATAAACAATGCAGATGTACAAATTATTAAAATTCAGTTCACAGGAAGGATATATTTTCATAAACCATGCATATCCCTCCTCCCACAAGATTAATTAAAGAAATACGATAAAAGATCCCTTATTTTACTAATTTAATCTGTTGATGCCTCTAATTTTTTGTCAACAAGAAAAACACATCAACAAAATATCAAATTAAAAATGTTCTTTGTGAACAGCAGAAAAAGCTGCATAGGACAACACAGCACACATAAAACATTAGCAGCACAATGAGGGAGGATAGACAAATGGTTAAACCATTAAATTAGGTGTCTAAGAAATCTGGTTTCTATTCTCGGTTCTGCTACTGATTTACTTTGTGAGCTTGGGTAATGCATTAACCTCTGTATCTGAGTCTATAAAATGGAGATACTTACTTACCTTTACAGAGCTGTTGTGAGCCTTACTAAGAGTTTGGAGAACACAGAGAGGTCCTCTGATATGAAAGGTGCTACCCAAATGTAATTTTTTTTTAATTAAAACAACTTTATATTTTTGCAGAATGGCACATAATAGAAAAACTCATTAAATCATCATCTTTACTGAAAGTATGATTAATGGGGAATTACAGTCTGATTTCAACAATTACCTCTCTCTCAGCTCATATCATTCACTTCAGTCAGGGTAGAATTGGTCCCAGTGATTTTATTAGAGCAGCTGTTAGCACAGGCAGTGCAATCAGCTGGGACAAAATATACATTTTGAAAATAACCATATTTTCAATTATTTAGGCCAGGAATCTGATTCCTTTAAGATGGAAGTTTTTATGAAATACTGTTCATTAGCCAAAGCCGGCTATTAATTGCTGAGAGAGCACTGATAGAGTTGGAACAGTTTCCTGTGTTTCTGTATTATAATAATTCATTAAAAAATGTAAACACCAAAGTTTACTCTTTTTTACCAAAGCTATCACTGCAACCCTTATCCAGTAAACTGGCTTTTTTATGGGGACCAGTATACACTTATCAACAGATAATTTCAGACAGGTCAGTGCTTGGCATGGCTCAGCCATGCCTCTGTTGCAGCTACCAACGCTACCATGGTCATAGTGCTATTTTCACTTACGCTAGCTTGATGAGGTCTAGCATATGTGTACATGAGCAGGGGAATTGCACAAAGCCTTAGTTGTCCTGAGCGTCCAGACCTGAATACTTTAAATGACTTTTATAAGAATGACACTTTAAGAATCTATTGAAAGATATATTTGGTCCTGATGTGGTGGAAGCACCAGAGACTCCAGAATTGTTGCTGATGTGGAAAGAATGCTGTAGGTTCATCCAATCAGTTGTAGCTTGTTACAATTTCCTGACCCAAAAAGACCCACCCTAATTTAGATTGCCCGGGCCAGGCTTGAAACAAAGATTTGTGGATATCCCTGAACCCTAGCTAATGGAGAAGTGCCTTGTAAATCATAAAAAACTCTATTAATGATCTGTGGGGAATGCTGATTCAGCAGAAAATTATATTTTGTTCACACCGGTCTGGGCACAGGTTACAGTGGATGGGCCTCGCCAAAAACAAACTGCTGCTGGTAATATGGGTCTTCTAGAGTCATTCTGGCTCACGTGTTGGGCCTGTCCCAGGATATAATCCTTTTGAGTAGAAGTAGATTGGAAGATTAATATAATGGATCCCTCCTTAAAAATTACTTCCCAGAACTGTGTTTTGGGATATATCCTACTGCTTTGGAAACCCTCCAACTCACGGAAAGCTTAGCTCTCTAACGCAGTGCTTATATCCAAATGTCTATTAGTTAGATGGAAGTGCAGACTGCCTCCATGGATAGAAGGTGCTGACCAGGCATCTAAAAAGCAGGCAGTTTTGGAGAACAGGGACCTCAGACAAATTTGAAAAGATTTGATCTACATGTGTAGAAACATTTGATTAATTCATAGCAGAAGGAAACTGAGACGTCATTCTCCTTTTCCCTCAACCCTCTTTCTTCCTCTCCTTTCCCTCCCTTCGTATTCCTTTGCCTTTTCGTTCTTTTGTCTTTTTTTCTGTTCTCCCCTTATTTTTTGAGGGGGAAAAAAATCCAAATACATTAAAAAAGCCTCTTTCCGCTGAATTTCTTCTGATTCACCTGGACAAGAAATCTAATGTACAAATTGCTTATGAACAATCTGTTAAATTGAAAAAAGCTAGGATTGGGGTGAAGAGCCATTCAGCATTTTTGTTTTTTTTTGGTCAGTCTTGTGGCTAAGAAAATAATTGTTCATGGTAAATGTTCAGAAGACTTGTCTTAAAGACTGATTTCCAGAGGGTAAATATCTTAAAATATCTGGGAAAGAACACTAACACACCCAAAAATGAAATAGTCTGTGTATATACTGTCATTTAAAAAATGGTTTGTTAGGGCATGGATATTGTGGAAATTGCTTTTGAAGTCTGGAATTTTTCATTAAAATAGCAGAGTAAAGAAATAATCTCAAATATAGAAACTGGACATTAGCCTCATTTACCTACCATCCTGAAACTATCTTGGTATTCAGTTTCTCTTAACAAAGTACATAAATCTAACAAACAAAACATAAACCATCTGCCATTCCCCCCATGGATCCAAACATGAAGGCAATGATGGCAGAAAAAAATTGATAAAAAAAATCCCCTCCATTCCAATATTAATCTTAAATCCCTTATGTAGTACAGCTGAGCAAAACAACTCCCTATATGTACTATCACCAATGAGGAAACAACTAATATCATCATGTATTTAAGCATTAAGGGCCAGATTGTGTCACCCTCACTTGTCTTATGTAGTACCTTATTATACAAGGAGTCCCCTTGGTTTCTTTGTGTATTAAGATACTATTCAACATGAATAAGGGACAGTACAATCTGGCCCTAAAACTATTTTAAAAAAAATCCATCCATATGTCATAGGTTCCAGTTATCAAATGTTCATAGGTAGTAAGTTACAGATGAATACATTAACCTGGAGATTGGCAGCATTTTCTACATGGTCTAAGTCAGATGAATAATTGTCAAAATGTTAACTCTGCACAGTCATGCACTCAATGCTTATTTCTTAGTCCATTCTGTAGATCTGCATGAGAGATACTGGTTCAACCTAAGTAAGAATATGAAAATGTAATGGTTAACATGTTGTCCTGTGGCAAATTTGATATAGCTTTTAGTGGTTTCTGAATTTAACTACATGGGTAAGGAAGCTGAGGAATGCAAACATTTCTTCAGTTTCATTCAGAGTAATCCAGTGAGAACACCGACCTGGCTTGATTTTCAGAGGTTATGAATACTCATAACTCCTGCTGAAGTCAATGCAAACTGTAGTGCTCAGCATCTCAGGAAAGTCAGGCAGAATGTTTTCCTGTTTCTTAAAATAAATTTAGTAATTTAATTTTAAAAACAATTAAAACAAATAAAGCTATGAGTATTATTCAATCTATGGTGAATTTTCTTAAGTGGAGCATAGGAAACAAATGCAAAGTTAAAAATGGCCACAATAAAACTGCTTTTCATTTGCTTCCGACAGTGTTGCTAATGCTATTCTAGTAGATATGTGCTTTATCTTTTACAGAGCTGACTAAATGTGCAATCTTCAGTGTCAACTGAAATTAAAATAAGGCAGTTAAATAAAGCCAATTAAAATGTACCATGTCCTATCTGAGTAAAAGTAAATTTGTCGGGCAACTCACTGCTAAGAGATTATTATAATTGAAGAACAGAGCCCCGTTTCATTCCATTTTTCCATCTCCTTAGCACTTGAACTTAAATGAAGAGTGGTAGGATCACAAATTCCAATTTCTGAAATTTGCTGGTTGATTTCATGTTTAGAAGCCACATTCTGACCTAGTTAGGTCCTTGCACTCCCATTAACTTAAGTGAATTTGGACTTGTGTCTTCATTGGTGGGCTTCAAGAATTTAGGGCCTGATCCTGATTTCAAATTAAGCTTATGGCACATCTGATTTGCCATAAAATCACTTGTACTATTTAAGTGGATGCTGGATTGGACTGCTGAGCATAACCACCTTTGGTTTCTTTCATGTGTTCAGGCTGGATTTGTGCTCCTTATGTTTGCTCTCCACTTCTAAATCTGGTTCATCAGAATCTTTTCATAGCTTTTGAATCTCCAAAACTAAGTGGAGCAGCATGAACATGGTGTGAAAGAATACAGTGCAACTTTTCAGAAAAATCTCAAATGCCGATAACCTTTATGTTATTGTTATGAATGATGTTTGACAAAAGTAGTTACTGGGCTCAATTTAAAGGCAAATCTCAATCAATCTATGGGGAACAGTAACTTAATATTTATAGGACTGGAAGAATATGGAAGTTACATTTAATTTGGGCTGCCTCAAAAGTGGCAGACTTGCATCCACTTAATGTGCAATTTGGCACATGAGTTTAAGGAATCTAAAGTGGTTTCTATCATATCAATGGGCAGATGGAAGTGTTTAACAAGAAAAGTAACTGAGTGTGAGTTAAAGATAACTATGCCTTCTTTCAGTTCCTTGATGTGTAAATATACAAATTTAGAACTCTCGTATATTTATTAATCAGTAAGTGATCCTTTTACTGTAAAATATACCAGAACCAATCAAACACAAAATACAAACCCCATGTTGGCCAAGAAGAGGTTAACAAGAGCCCTGTGGGCTCAAATAAACCCAGCCCTGCTTCACCTGCAGAAGATGTTGGTCCTGGAGGCTTGAGCCAAAATGAGAGAACCTAGCTCAGTTGGTGGCTGAGAGGAAGGGAAGCAGATATATAGGTCCTGCTTGGTGAGAAAACCCTGGAAGCTGAGCCAGACGACTGCTCTTTTTTATCAAGCCACCATGAAAATTAAAATAGTGCTCAAAGTTTATATTCTATATTTTGGTTTTTGGCATTTCAATTAGACTTTACAAAATAAGTTTAACGGTCCTGTTAAAATTGAACTTTGTAGCACAACCTTAACGATAGGGAAGTTACTGGTGCACCATTATATTAAAAGAAATCCCACTTAGAGGACTTAGAGAGGCACTGCTGTGCCACTATAATATTCAGCGTATGCAGTAAAATGGACTAATGGTGATCTTGCTTCCCATGGAAGTCAGTGGTACTAGGGTTGGGCCTTAACCGTACTGGAGTGCAAAGTTGTTAAGTCCTAGAATGTTAAGGCACAACACACTGTTGTCTCACTATCTATGTTTAATACAAGCAGCAGCATCCTATAACGCAGGGGTCCCCAACCACCGGTCCGCGGACCGGGCCCGGGCCGTGGGGGGTTCTTTGCCGGTCCGCAGCGCCGCGGCTATGCTGCTCTTAATTTAGCCTCTAGGCAATCTGTATCACAGTGGCTTACCAGTTTAAGAGCGAACCGGCTCTTAAAATGGTAAATTTCTGCACTGTGGGCCCCACCGTCTAGCTCCGCCGCCGAAATTGACAAGGGAGAGTCAATTTCGCAGGGGAGACTGTACCCTGGGATTGCAGCTCTGCCGCCGAAATTGACACAGGTGTGTCAATTTCACGGTGGAGAGTTGTGTGAAGTGCTGCCTGCTGGGGTGCCTGCCCCACCCCTGCCCCACCATGCCGGTCCCTGGAAAAATAGTTTTGCTTTAAGCCGGTCCCTGGTGCAAAAAAGGTTGGGGACCACTGCTATAACGTGTCTGTTTTGACAGGAATTCTGTTCCACACTAACAGTCTGAAGTGGTCAAATAAATTCAAAAGTCAAATTTATTAATGAAAACAAGGTACAAGAACATAAAACAAAATACTAAACTTACTCTATCATCTATTAAAAATAGAATTTTTTTAGTAATATTAAGGAAAGTCCAAATGATCAGAGACAAATTGACAATGCAATTTCTATAGAAAAAATGATAAAAAATATTGACAGGAGTTAAGTCAATGGAAATGATTATCTTCGTTCTTATCAGCTTCATTTACAGTAGAGTATTTTCTATTAAGGGGGAAATAAGCCAACAGAGTACAGTAAAATGAATGAGTATAGGTTTCAATTAAAGACAAAGGGTCAGATCACTTCTGTAAATGCAAAGAAGTGGGCAACAGGATAGGTACTTGCACTTCCTTGGAATTTTTCAGTGTGGGGAGAGCGGCACATCTGTCACCCAATTCCGGCCTGTAAACATATGATGCTTGGGGAGAGGGGACACACAGGTTATTCATGCAGAATCCTTGTACCTTTGGGCTGCTTCCTGAGGTCTCTCACTTACATATCAGCATGACTTATTAAGCATGCTTGTGTTTTCTCAGCATGTTATGATTTTAGACTTAAATTACCCTATTTCCCTCCACCACATCTTTAAGTTATGTAATGTACATAATCAACCTCAGAAACTCTGACCTTTTTGGTTCAATAGGTTCTCAATGTTTAATATTTGTAAATGTTCAGCACAATTCAAGTGATCCAGTATAAATGTCCAGTTAAGCTTGGTCTACAATACAGAGTTAGGTCTACATAAGGTATTTTACGTCAGCCTAATTATGTTGGTGTACATGCTACAGCCGTGGTCCGGCTAATTGTAAGTATCTTACTACAACAACATAATAACTTCATCTCCATGAGACAGGTAGGGCGTATGCTGATATAGTTAAACCACAAGTGAAAAGAATGGTGTATACATTGCTTCTGTGGCGTTGATATGTAAGTCACTATCTAATAGAGATGGGCATATTTTTTCAATTGAAAGTGGTATGTTCACCACATATTTGAAGATTATCAGGGTTCGTAATATTACTGAGCTGGAGACACTGTCAACTGACTTACAACAGATAAGGATGTATGCCACCTCTGTCACTGAGAAAGGACTTGAGAATTTTAAAACAAACCTAGCCTTTACTAATATACTTTACATTCGGACCTCCAGTGGAATGATATTTTATTAGGCAACTTCAAATTAGTTTCTGGGATTGTCACCCATCCTGGTTTTGGTATGTAAATTTTCTTTTCAGACTCAAGTCTTGTCACTGTTCTATTGATCACCTGCCAAGGAATGTTCGCCTACATTAAAGACCTGTCTCCTTGGAGAACAGAGATCTCAAAACTTCATTCCTGAACTCACTACCTTCATAGTAAGATCCTATTTACCAAGGAATATATATGGTACTTGGAACTTGAATCACAAACACAAATTATATCTTGAAGGGTGATAGGACCTGAGCCAAAATCCACTGAAATCAATGGAGTCTTTCCAGAGATTCCTGGGCATTTTGGATCAGGCCTTTAGTTCTTATTCCTTACTTAGGCAAAACTCCCATTAACTTCAGAGTAAAGAGGGCTGAACAGGACCCCTAATTGTCTTTTCAGACCCATATTTACAGTAAACATATTACGATGGAATTCTCTACTACTATAAATAATTGTCAGTTGCTCTTCCGCTCACGAATACTAATTCATAGAGGTGACTTTTTTTTTTTTTTTGGAGTTTTGAATGGATCAGTTTGCCAAAAGGGTTATATTGTCCACCTCTTGCAGCAACCTTCAAGTAAGATATGGCTATGGCACAAAGCATCCCTCTCCAGACCAGAATTTTTTTTAACAGATAAAGTATATTTTTTTTAGTATGTAAAATAGCACCGTGGCTGTCATTTAAAAAGTTACAATTTATTTTTAGTTACCACACAAGGTAGATGCCATAATTATTTTCATATCCTTTGGGCCAGATCAAAGCCCCTTGAGGTCAATGGGAGTTTTTCCATTAACTTGAATGTGTTTTTGATTAGCTGCCTAGACTAGGAAATAATTGTGGTTTCTCTGGTAATTATGCAAAATGTATAAAAAATGAAACTTTAATGTATAGCCATGGTATGCATTAGTGCAATAAACCTCACATTAACTATGTCTAAACAGTTTTTTCATACACTTCATATTTGTACCGGATGCCATTCTCTTCCTGGACATCAGTAGGGACTCCTGGGTATCTGGGGAGGCGAGGAAAAAGAACAAAAGCCCAATATTTAATAGATTATCATCTACAACACATCTAACAAATTGGAAAAGTGTGAAAACCAAAACACCATCCATAACATAGGAAAACTGATTTCATATAAATTTTTAGCAAGTGTGCGCAATAAGGTAACCCAGATCTTCTGTCATTATCAAGTAAACATATGACAAGAGTCAGATCAGTCAAAAAAAAAAATAAATGGCTACATTCAGAAGTTTTAAAATGAATTCTGACAAATTTTGATTGTTTAAAAGCCACTTTTTAAAAGGAGAAGATACCTAGCCAGGGGTGACTGTGAGTTATTCAGAAGGTCAGAAAGAATTACCATTATAAAGCCTTCTTGCATTTTTTACTAGCTTTATGGCAGTTTCCTACACAGCAGGAGGATACTGTGATCTATCAAAATGTTCCCCCATAGTCTAATTGTACCACCATTTTTAAGGAATTAATAACCATAGTGAGCTTAAGTCTTTACATTTCATGAGTTGAGTAAATGTAAAATCAATTTTCAAGAAAAATAAAACAAGGATGACACCTTTAAAATGTTATTTGCTTGGACAGTATTCTAATAAGAACAATTTATATGGGAATGAAATCCACTATATTGTAAATTCATGTTTAAAGGCCAAACCCTGATCACAGAGTGCAGCCTGAAAACAAGATGTACATGGCGGAGGTTTGCAGGAGAATGGAATCCTCTAATTCAGACTGTATCTTGCTTCTCTCTGCAGCAGGATTGTGCCATTTCTGCAGCCAATCAAGTCTTCGATACCAATGCAGGGAACAAGATTTGTTGTTTAGATTATTTTTTATTTACTAATGAATTAAAGTATGTAATGTTTTCCAATCAACAAAGAGATCCCAGCCTTCTGTGAGGTCTTCCCTTTAGTTTTAAATTACACCATACAGAATGGTTGGAAAAATATCCCCAATACAGGATCCCTACTTCGTTGCTGGAGAGGTTTACAGGGATTACTGAAGAAATGTTGTCTAATTTTGAAGTTTCTGTGGCTATACTTTTGCTTTGGACTTCAATTCACATGCTGTCCCAGACACACAGGAACACAATCTCTTCCAAAGAAGTCAGTATTTCACTCAAGCAGAGTGTACAGTCTTTCAAACTGGCATTAGAGACATTTTTTCATTACTTTAGAAGTGTCCTGAGATTTGTTTTATCTGTTGTTATGTTCACTTGAGTCTTAATCCCCAGCAAGTTTATCTTTTTTCGTGAGGGTGAAACTCCTTCATAATTCTTAGAACAGTAGATAATTATTTATCATGGTTACAGATTAATGCTATTCAGAACCTAAATACAATCTCTGCTGCAACAGATAATTTTCAGTAAAGTGCAAAGTCCTCTTCACTAGAACAGTCTAGAAAAGGTCCTTCATTTAGGCCAATATCTGAACAACGTGGGATCCATTCAGCCCTGGTTTATGCTAGCTTTGATCTTTGTATTTCAGAATGCAAGACTGGTGGAAAGTCTGTAACAAGGGTGGTGGTGGGGAATGTAATGATGCAAGGTGATTTCAACCTTCTTCTTTTGGTAAGGGGCCTATAGGCAGCTAGTCCAGTCCCAGATGTAATCACTACTGGGCAGGAAGTGGATGTGGAATGATTGTTGCACTGATCCAGCACATCCTTGGGAGGCCTCTGCTGGGAGGGATCCCTAAGGAGTCTCAGCTGCACTTCAAAGCTATGCTCCCTACACTGAACTGCACAAGGAAAGGTAGCTGTGGAAGCACCACCTTGTGCCTCCCTGGGCTGCAGCAGCTCCTGTAGTCCTGGGAGGATAGGGGGTGCGGTTTGTATCTTTTGTGGCAAGGGGGGAATAATAAAGGTCTTAGTACTAAACTAAGTACTTCTGCTCTCTAGGTTAAACCCACAGTTATGCAAATATTAGCCAAACAGCTTTTTGGTTACAGAAATTCTGTCTTCATATAAAAGTAAATTTTATGACACCTCTGTAAATTATTCTAACATCAGTATAATCAGTTTCTGCAATCAGTCACATGTAGTACTTTAATTATCTATTTAGGACACTAAGCTAACTGAAGTAAACCTATTTTGGACTGAAGAAAAACATAAATGCACATCTTGGTAAAACACTTAGATTTTCTCTTAGAAAATGGACTAATTAAAATCTCTGAAATTGAATTGAACAGAATCCCAACACCTGACACACTGTATGCATTTTCTTTAAAAGAGCATGGAATTAATGTTAACAAAACTACTGTTGCTTCCCCCAGAAGCATTAAATGTTAAAACATGGCAAAGTTACTTATTTAGTTGTCAAATATTTTGCTGCTCTCCAAACGACATTTCTCACTAGAGAGAACTAAATCATTAACTTGCCCCCAAGGATCCAGAGAGTGGTGGGAGAAAGCGTGACAGGAGGTAGATACCTATTTGCCAGCACCTTGGGAAGCAGCCACAGGAGATGACAGAGGGAACAGATGTCTGCACTGAGTCAGAGAAAACGGGAATGTTGGAGAGTCTTGGCATTTGGATCAGGGTGTGGAGTTGTTCAGAAGGGATTAGAAAAACCCAGAGTGGTTTGAGTGGGGAGCATGAGGCAGCCTCTCCATCTTGCTCCTAAACTATTAATGTCTCCTCCTTCTTTGTCCCCTTTCAGTCCTTGTTCATTCAGTCCCCCTTTTGACTCCAATTCATTGCTGTCCCCCCTTCTGCCTCTCCCTCTCTTTGGCAGCAGGCACTAGGGCTGACAACAGTTACTCCTTTCCCTCTGTCAGCTGCTCCATACTAGTTGGGATGTAGCAGTGGGACCAGTGAGTAGAGGAAGAGGTAGACTGCTGGCTCTAAAACCAACACCACAACACTCCTGGAGGCTAATAGTAGGAACTGTAGGGGAATTGTTTTCACTGCAACAGCTTGAATTTCTCCACTCAAGATAGCCTAGCTCAACAGAGAACCACCACATTGTAATACAACACTCAAGTTACACAGAGTGATTTGATTAGCAGAAGAATGATTGGATTTAGCAGCTGATAAATTCAAAATGCTGCATCCCAACCTCATTACTAGCTCCAGCATCAGCAGTGTTTGAGTTTAAACCAATTCCCCAGCTCCTCCCCGCACCCCCAAACAGGCCAGAGAGATCAAGCTTAAAGAACAACTTAACTTGAGCTAGAGATTTGTGCCTGTGGACAGGAGTTCGGTACGGAGCAGAATCTGAGTTACAGCTCAAGCTAACACTGCAGTGAAGACAAATTCTTCGAGACAAATGTAGGGGTGTTTTTCTGTCAAATGTGGTGAAACAATTAAGGTCCTGATTCTGCAAAGATTTACACACATGTAACTTTATACAGGTGAGTAGTCTCAGTAAGCTTACATTTTTTTTACTACATTGAACGAGGACTCCGTTAATTAATTCTTTTGAATTAAACTACATTTTCACTGACAACATGGCATATTATCTCTGGGCCATACTACTCAAATTCAAACAATTTTCTTGAAAACTTACACTGAAGTAAATGAGAGTAGAATGTGGCCCTAAATGGGATTAAAAATAATTCAAACCTGATTATAGTTCATTTTTCTGTTATTTGAAGGTAAACTGCAGCCCAGCATATAAGATTATTAACACATCTTGATACTTACTCTGTGAGAAGTTTGTATTTATCTAAATCAACTTCTGGAAAAAATGTGTCACTTTCAAACTCATGCAAAATTCTTGTCAGAAACAGCCGCTGGTGAAGTGGCTTCTCCATTGCAGTCTTAAAAAACAAAACAAAGGATTAAAATTGGTTAGTTTCTTTTTACAACACCACAACTAAGCAAAATTGAGGATTATTTTTGTCATGGAGAGTTTGATTGAGAAATATTTTTAGTTAAACTTAAAAAAAAAAAGGCAGCCAATAGATTTCTCATTTCAAATGCAACTTTACTTTGCCATTTTTCCACCTTCTTGTCCTTAGTATCTGCACCAAACATTCCCAGTGTAATGTCCAAAAAGAATCAGAGAGCAGAGTTTTAGGATGGCAACATTTATGGTTTCTTATACAGTTATTGTGACAAATTCAGGCACTATGTATACAGCTGACACTTAAAAATCTTCTATGTATTTGATGATTGTATGTGACTGGTAGTCAAGAGATTTTTTTGTTCTATTTCTGGCTCCGCCCAATTTTTAGTGTGGTTTTGGGCAAGTAATTTAATTTTTGTCTCAGTCTCATCTTTTAAACCGTGATAATACCTACCTCACAGGCTTACGAAGAATTTTTATGTCCTCTGATAGGTATTTTATAGAAGTGCAAAGTATTCATAGATTAAGGCCAGAAGGGACTGTTGTGATCATGTAGTTTGACCTCCTGCATAATACAGGTCACTGAATTTCACCAGACGATTCCTTCATCAAGACTATAATTTATGGTTGAGCTAGAGCATGTCTTTTAGAAAGACATCCAGACTTGATATAAAGATTTCAAGTAATGGAGAATCCTCCACATCTCTAGGTAAGTTGCTCCAATGGTTAATTACCCTTCTTGTTAAAATTTGCACTTCATTTCTAGTTTGTCTTCTTCATTACAACCCAGCATTCAAGTTGTTAAGCCATTATCATAATGAGAAATATAGCTTTTTTGGTTGCGACATCAGGATAATCCACAGAGCAACGTGCAAGGAATATAAAGTGAGGATTTGATTTTTAAGTTTTACTTGTAAGTGTCATGGTTCTTGCATGACCACGGTTACAAGAAGGCCTAAAAGGTCAAATTCATCCCAGACATAAATTCACACAAACTAGAGCTACACCAAGGATGAACTTGCCCTGATGGTTGTATAGAAAAATTACATCTTTCTGATTTCCTTGGACTTACACTGTTAAAAGCTACATCATTGCCTAGGTACAATATACATATCTAAATGTTTACAATTGTCTTCCTCTTCTCCTAATCTTTTCCCTGGACAATACTTTATTTCTAAAGGTCATTCACGTTGCACTGTGCGTTGGCTTTTACAAATGCCTATGTTAACCTGCTTATGCAAATTTAATCTACTACTTTTAACCAATAATACTGCTGGGGAATTAGTTTCTAGAGAAACGGCTCCATCGCTTGTGAATGCCTTAAAGTGAAACGGATAAATCACAGTGCACTGGCAGCCATCAACAGTGAGCTTGAATTCTTCTGGGATTTATGTAAATATCAATAGATTTTTTTTAAAAAATGGAGGGAGGAGGGAAGGAGAGGGAGGAAGTACATTTTTTCAGTTGTAAACCAGTGCAAATCAAGAAGTTTGGTTCACTAGTAAAACTTACCTCATTCCATAAACACTATTGTTCATATTTTGTTTACTGATACAAGGTGGCTGAGATAATATCTAATATTCTGGGACTGACATGGCTACAACTACACTGCATATATTTTTTTCGCAGATAAAGGTATCAGTCATCTTTCTGTTTAACTCAATAGCAGTTTTGCCACTATTTCAGGATATGCCCACAATAAATCTTACTAGCACTATCTGCCTACCCCAAAGATTGTCCTATTGTTTCACTGGAAACATTGTCACTCTTCTACCCTCTGATGGAAAATGACAGTGTTGCACTGTGACTTAAGTCTTTTATAGTCCAGTGTGGAATAAAGAGATTTAGCTCAGACTTGTTAAGAATCTTCAGCCTTATTCTTGTAACTCTTCTCTCCTTGCCTTTTACTACCTAATTTTCTAAAACAGGCTCTTCAACTCCAAATTCCAACCAGTGTTAGAATTCCTCATTAGTCTAGCCTCAAATGATCAGCTATAAAGCCTGTTCCTCCACAGCAAATTATTAAGAAGCTCATGGAAGATTTAGAGAGTAAATCAGATTGAATGATGAAACTGAAGCTCTGAGCAATGCCTTGAGAACACATACATGCTCAAATCAAAATTACGTTGGATTTATTTTTGGTAATGCACAGTGTAGAGTGTCTATAGCTTCTATACCTTAATTGAAACTCTTGCACCCCTCCCAGAAATCTCTTGAAGGAAAAACTAATACCATAAAACATCACATGACATATCTTGTCCCAGTGTAGTATCTTTTTAAAGGAAGGCTGAAAAAAAAAGATGTATTTTGAAGTTATGTTGGTTAGTGTGTGCAGGGTATTACAAAGATATTTAATAACTTAATATAAAGTGTTTGTCATTTGTGTGTACAAGTTCCACACTTAATTAGGCAGGGAAGGGATTAACTAGGGATCATTAGAGCAGAGAAATAAGAAGGAGGCAATGAAAACAGATTTTCTCCCCCTTCTTACAGGCCTAGAAGGAAGGAGGAAATGGGAAACTGATCATATTGCTCAGAGACACTCCCACTTACAAGAGACTTTGTAAGTGAAAGACTACTACTTCATCCCTCTCTGTGACCATATGGCATTTTCCTGCAATATCCTAGACAAACCTTATTAAAATTCATTCAAGTATTTTAGGAGTTAGTTATATTAAAATGCAAATGTTTATGTATTATCGAGGGACTGTATGTAACCGCTCTACGGGGCAGACACAACTAATGTAAATTCTGGGAAGTGTTATGAGCTTCAAAGGACTCTTTGAAACAATGTGCCAGACAGGCATGAATTTGTAAAGTTCAGTGGGTTTGCATGAAAATCTCTAGGGGACGGGGAGTATGCAAATGTATCCTGTGTGGTTATGCAAGAACTCAGCCTTTTGAAGCTTTGCCTTGAGGGACCTTTGTCTGCTGAGCACCTGTTACATGAGGACGAGATCAGAGATGCAAACTGTACAGAGGAGCGACTCTCAGATTCATTCTGAGCCAGAGTGGCTATGAATTTGTAACCATAGAAAACCCCTTGGTGGGGTTTGAAGGACTAACTCTACCAGAGCTTCTGTTGGAGTTAGGGTGGTCTCTGGTACTTATTAGCATGTGTAGATTCTTCTATTGGCCAAACTTACTGACCCTTGGAGCTGCATACAAAAATCTTCAGGAGTTTGAGAGCTGGGGTATGCCTTCTGGGCCTTCAAGCTCCAGCCCTGTGGGGTGGTGAGGGTCTTAAGGCATGGCAGGAGTGCCCCACAGGGCAGAAAACCCAAGCCCCACCATCACCCTGCCACAGGGTGGAAGCCTAGAGGCCCAGCAGGTGCCTTCCATGGGGCAGAAGCCCCTAGCTCCATCACCTCACCGTGGGGCTAAAGCCCTGAGCCCCAACAGGTGTGCCCCCTGGGGCTGAATCCCTCAGACTCTCTCCCTGCTGGGCAGAAACCTCTAGCCCCACCACCCCACTGCATGGCAGAAGCCCTGAATCCCCCACCCCAATCTGGTAGGCAGAGAATAGGTGGGGGGAAAGCTTTGGGGGCTCCAAAAGCTGCACTTTAACTGTAAAAGAGCCAGCTGTCCTCTTGTCTTTCAAGTTTTCTCAGCAATTATTTCACCTTAAGAATAAATGTACTTATTTAGAAAGAACTCTGGGAAACTATTCTGTTTATAGCCTATGGAGAAGGCAAATCAGGCCTGCTTAGGCAGTCTGACTTGCTGGGTAACTTGCAGTGTAGGCAGGGAACTGTGCAGCCTGGAGGAGATCCTGGTCAGGAGAGAAAGAGAGACATGCATCTCTGCTCAAGAAAGGTGATGGTTGAGGAGCTGGAAGACTAGCGTGGGTGCCGTTGCTGGGCCACGAGGCAGAAATACAGGTGCAGTTGCCCTGCACTGTGACACTCTTCTTTTCGTCTTCATTTGTGGGAGGGTTTAGTTCAAGAAGATAGCCCTGTTACTGACTTGCTGTACAAACGGGCAGGACAAGGAAAAGCTCTAGGGTGCATGGACCTTAAAGTGGCAAGATGAAGCATTCCTTCCTGCCCCCATCCCTATCCTTTGCCTTCCCCCCTTTTCTGTTACCAGCATGTAAAGCTGAAGCTGCTTAATCTAGATTGCAGTTATGAAGCTGCTGAACTAAGCCAGAGATAGGGGCATGGTGGGAAGGGTGCGGAGAAAATGAAGAGGCACAAACTGGGCAGGAGACTGGCGGCACATGCTCCTCAGTTTCAGGCAGGATGTGGAGTGAAAGTACACAGAAGTGGCAGCACAAGGAGGGAGTGTAAAGTTTCAAAAGAGTTAAGAAGGGGGAAAAATATAGTCCTGTTATAAAACTTAAAATACTTAATATTTTCTAGATAGAAAAAAGCACCCACTGCTCCCATATCCAACCCAGGCATAACTTCTCCACTAACACCTGTTCTTATGGGCTTGATAAAATCTGCAGAAATCAAAAGATCTGTGAAGCAGAGTTCCCTTTTTGGAGACCTTTACAAAACTTTGGGACTCATTTTCCATTGTCATATACTCATTACTATGACCATGCCAATTTACCTCTCTGCTATAGTCTTAAGTTTCCCTCCTTATTTTGTAATGGAAATATGCTGTTGAATGCCTACTGTTGGTTGAATATAGTTTAATATATAGTAAAGTTTTCAAAGGAAATATAGTCCCAGGGTACTCTCAGCCATGTCAGAGTTCTGAACAATTTCTCAGTGTCATGAATAGGTGACTATTTTTATTAATAGAATTGGGATGATTGTTTCATTTTGTGTGGTGGTGTAGGTCACCACCTAAATGTAAGTAGATCTTGAATCTTTAACTATATTGTGTAGTAACTAACAGGCTTTTTGTACTTATTTGGCACTATTGTAGTATATTAATGCTATGTTTCACTGGAAATGGATTGTCCCTGGATTATAAAATGAAATTTTATAATATAACAACTTATTTTGACTGTTGCATGTATTTTTTTTGCAAATATGATGAGAGAGGGTGTTGGAGGGATCACATGGCAGTAAGGAACTGTCAGGATCTCTTGTTGTCAATGATTGCTATATCAGGGCAGTAGGAAGAGATTGGCAGACCACCAAAATAGAGGAATGTGGTTTCAGATAGAGTAAATCATTCTGTATGTGTTTAAGGCAATCTGCATGTCCCAGTCAGATACTGTCCCCATCTGGAAGCACTGCTTGACCTCAGTTTCCCTCTTTCTATACCACTGGTGTAAATGTAAGCTACACAAACAGCTTTCCAAATTAAAGTCTCCCCATCCAGGGTTAGGTTTATTAATATTACTCAATAAAATCCTTCACCTTTGGATCAGAACTTTATTTTGCTTTAATCCTGGGTCCCACAGTCTTCCCCCTCAGTGTGGAGGGGTTTTCTTTTCTCTTTGCATTAAGAACCAGACTATATTTTTCACTTCTGGGCTCCACTGCCTCTTCCAAAGGTGTAGGGTAGGCCCCTCATAGGCGCCATTCCCAACTGCCTCTATAGCTTGTAAGGTGTAGTTGGGTCACATTTTCAAACTGTTCTCTGCACCAATAAGGGCTGGAAACTAACTTTAAAAAAATACATGAAAGCTCTGATTCTCATGTAAGCATCTTTCTGCAAAAGCTGGAACTTTTAGTAAACTATCAATACCACAACACTTGTGATAATAAACGTGAGAGTTGGCACCACAAAATCCTTCCAGCAAGTTGCAGCAGCTCAGTTTAGTGAGAGGGAATTCTGCACTAGCTTCTCTTTGCTTGGATCCACTAGGGACAAAAGACAGTGCTCAGTAGCATAACCACTAGCCTTACCCTCGCCCACTCACACTGCACAGCAAAACTGCACTAGTTTCATGATGTGTGCCAGCATCAGCTAGAATCCTCTAGCCCAGTGGTTCTTGAACTTTTTGTATGGTGATCCCTTTCTCGCAGCAAGCCTCTGACTGTGACCCCCATGGGCTCGCCACTCCCCCTTTGCCCTTAACTCCTGCATTGTGCCCCCTTTGTCTCTAACCCCTGCACTGCCCACTGTTCCTACCTGGGGAAACTGACCTGCATGCACAGAGTGGCTGGTATTGCTGCTTGCGCCCTGCTCAAACACTGCTCCTCTGCACACCTCTAAGGGGCTCTGTGTGAGGGTGTGTGTGGGATGCAGGGGGGGAGAGTGAGGAGCAGCGACGGCTCCCTGCATCCAGTCCCCTAAGGGGGGCGTGGAGGAATGGGGGGGAAGAGATGAGCAGTATTTGTGTCCCCGGTTCCTCTGCTGGGAGGAAGCAGGGAGGCTCACAGTCCCACACCTGACTGAGGTCGGGACTCACAGCTCACGACCCCCATATAACTAAGTCATGACCCCCTGTTCAAGAACCAATGCTCTATCACCTAAAGGTTCTACCAATTATTGCCCAATTATCTATTGCTAGAAAGCTGCTCATTCTGCCCCAACAAAAAAATTGCTAGTTACTCATTCAAGTGCTCCCCACCACTCTTCAAAGAACAATCTTCTAAATCCTCCCCCTCTTAGCAAGCACCTTTGAAAGGCTGAAAAAGCCTTTTATATTTACATGATTTGTGATTGCATCTGACTCATACGGACCTTGGCCTTCATCATTTTTTCCAGGAGAATGTCAAACCAATACGTTCATTCATAAGAATAAGCACTGGCAGGTTGTTCTGGGCTAACATGAATATATAAATACATTTGTATCAAGGTCCCTTCCAGTCTTACATTTTGATAATTCTTTCCCATGCTAAAATGTTGCCTGTCTGCCTTGTTTTAAAGAATATACTGCAAGATTTCACCATCTCTCTGAAGGGTGCAAAAAGATATCATTACTAATCTAAAACCCACCACCAAAGAATACTAAACAAATCTCAACTATTTTAACAAACAGGCCTACAAAATAAAATATAGCTTTTAATAAGTAATAATTCCATCTGTCCACTGTTAATATTGTGAATCCCTCCCCCAATCTAGTCTGTGGCACTAGTCATGCTGATAGATTAACTACTTTTGTGTATGGACTAGGGGTACAGATTCATTCTTAAAATACGGGATCTCTCTGTGACATTTAGTGCCACCAGCTGGAATGAAGCAATCATGCTTTATGTAGAAGAAATATAAGGGGATTGCACTAAAATGGCTCCAATCCCTTCTCTCAGACTACACAGGGAGGGGGCATAGAATTGTAGGAGAGGAAGTGACCTTGAGAGGTCATCTAGTCCAGTCCCCAGCACAGCAGGACTAAGTATTATCTAAACCATACCTGACAGATATCTGTCTAAGCTGCTCTTAAAAATCTCAAATGGTGGTGAGTCCACAACTTCCCTAGACAATTTCATCTAGTGCTTAACTCCCCTGGCAGTAAGGAAGGTTTTCCTAATATCCAGCCTAAACTGCCCTTGCTGCAATTTAACTCCATTGTTGCTTCTCTTATCCTCAGAGATTAGGAGAACAAGTTTTCTCCCTCCTCCTTGTAACAACTTTCTATGTACTTAAAAACTGCTATCATGTCTGTGCCCGTCTTCCCTTTTCCAGACTAAACAAACCCAATTTTTTCAATCTTTCCTGATAGGTCATGTTTTCTAGACCTTTAATCATTTTTGTTGCTTTTCTCTGGACTTTCTCCAATTTGTCCATATCTTTCCTGAAATGTGGTGCCCAGAACTGGACACAATACTCCAGTTGAGGCCTAATCAGCCTAGAATATAGTGGAAGGATTACTTCTCGTGTCTTGCTTACAACACTCCTGCTAACACATCCCAGAATGTTTGCTTTTTTTTTCAACAGTGTGACACTGTTGACTCATATTTAGCTTGTGATCCATTCTGAGCCTCAGATCCCTTTTTGCAGTACTTCTTTCTAGGCATTAATTTCCCATTTTGTTTGTGTGCAGATGACTGTTCCTTCCTAAGTGGAGTACTTTGCATTTATCCTTATTAAATTTCATCCTATTTATTTCAGACCATTTCTCCAGTTTGTCCAGATCATTTTGAATTTTAATCCCATCCTCCAAAGCATTTGCAACCAGCTTGGTATCCCAGCTTGATATCATGTGCAAATTTTATAAGTGTACTCTCTATCCCATTGTATAAATCTTTTATGAAGAGCTTGAACAGAACCAGACACAGAACTGTTTCCTGAGGGACTGCACTTGATATGCCCTTCCAGCTTGACTCTGAACCACTGATGATTACTCTCTGGCAATGGTTTTCCAACCAGTTCTGCACTCACTTTATAGTAGCTCCATCTAGGTTATATTTCCCTAGTTTGTTTATGAGACGGTCATGCGAGACAGCATCAAAAAGCCTTACTAAAGTCAAAATATACCACATCTACTGCTTCCTCCCATCCACAAGTCTTGTTGCCTTGTCAAAGAAAGCTATTTAATTGGTTTGACACAATCCAGGACGACTGTTACTTGTCACTTTATTATATTCTAGGTATTTGCAAACCGATTGTTTAATTATTTGCTCCATTATCTTTCTGGGTACTGAAGTTAAGATGACTGCTCTGTAATTCCCCGGGTTGTCCTTATTTCCCTTTTTATAGATGGGCAGTATATGTGCCCTGTTCCAGACCTCTGCAATCTCTCCCACCTTCTATGACTTTTCAAAGATACTTGCTAATGTCTCAGGTATCTCCTTAGTCAGCTCTTTAATTTCCCAGGATGTATTTCATCAGGCTCTGTGACTGGAAGACATTTAACTTGTTCTTTCCCTATTTTAACCTCATATCTTATCTCATTTTCACTGGCATTCACTATGTTAGATGTCCAATTGCTACTAGCCTTGTCAGAGAAAACTGAAACATAAACGTTCATTTAACACTTCTGCCACTTCTACATTTTCTGTTGTTGTTTTCCCTCCGCTCATTGAGTAACAGGCCTGTCCTGTCCTTGATGTTCCTCTTCCTTCTAATGTAGTCTTCTTGTTACCCTTTATGTCTCTAGCTAGTTTAATCTCATTTTGTGCCTTGGCCTTTCCAATTTCGTCCCTACACACTTATTTGTTTATATTCATCCTTTGTAATTTGACGGTTTCCACTTTTTGTAGGCCTCTTTTTTTGAGTTTCCAATCACTGAAAATCTCCTGGTTAAGCCAGTGTGGTTTCTTGCCATACTTCTTATCTTTCCTGCACAGTGAGGTAGTTTGCTCTTGTGCTCTTAATAACATCTCTTTGAAATACTGCCAACTATCTTGAACGGTTTTTCCCCTTACATCTGCTACTCCTGGGATCTTATCTACCAGCTCCCTGAGTTTGCTAAAGTCTGCCTTCTTGAAATCCATTATTTTTATTGTGCTGTGTTCTCTATCATTCCTTAGAATCATGAACTCTACCATTTCATGATCACTTTCATCCAAGCTGCCTTCCACTTTAAAATTCTCAACCAGTTCCTCCTCCTTTGTCAAAATCAAATCTAGAATAGCCTCTGCCCTAATAGCTTTCTCCATCTTCTGAAATAAAAAATTGTCTCCCAATACATGAGGGGTAAGTTGTTCTTCCACCTCCATCATCTCATTCATCCTAGTACATCTATATGAAGCCACAAGGGACAGTTACAGCCACATTAATTCAGATGTCAGAAATAGGAAAATTACCATTAGTACAACATCTTCTTTATAAAAAAGCTAAACATTAGTATTTCCCAGCTATCCAAGTGCCTGGATTCACCAGCACCTGCATAAGGAGTACTTGGCTGAAACTAAACCTCAGTAGGACAAAGGTAATTCTGGTGCAAAAAAAGTAACTGGCACTATGACACCACCCTCCATGAAATTTGTATACCTTTAGAGTGTTGCAGACATCTGGAACCTGAGTGTTTTTCCATGATTATAAAGCCAGAAAGGACCATTATAATTATCCAGTCAGATCTCCTGTATTACACAAGACATAAATTCCATCTTCACCAGTAATGGATACACAAATAGCCATACTTATAAAAAAAGGCACTCTTCCATCTATGCATAGGTGAGAAGGGCAAAATCCTTTATCAGACTGCCTACTGTGAACCACATATTCATGATCTACGGCTTGACTGCTACAATGCAATATACCTAAGGATGGAATTGCCAATCTTAAAAAGAATGCAAGGAGTTCAAGATACACCAGTCTACCTGCTTAGCAACAGAGTCTATGGAGCATGCAACAACTCAATGCTCTGCTTGTTATACTGGCTCCCCATTAAGTAGTGTCAAGGCTGAGACTTCAGTCTTGAGTTTTGAAGCCCTCTTTGTAAATGGCTCAACTTACCCTGGGGACCAGCAAACCACACTTTTATATCCTAGTTTTCCCTCACAATAAGCACAGAAACTAAACAAGTTTCTCTCTACACAGGGAATAGAGAAATTGAGATGCTATGTATTTCTTTTAAAATCCATAAAATGCTCAGATATTACGGTTGTGTGGTATAAAACCCTAGAAAGAAAAGGTTATGTTCATTTTAAAACTTTAGTAGACTAGTGGAAAAAACCCTCTAAAGTATCTGTAAAGCTTGTGATGCAGATTATTAAGCCTTTTTTCTCCCCCAAGGGAAAGAAGAGCCTTATTGCAGATCGAAACTGGTAAATGCCACATTTGCTAAACTTCAGCACACAAGGGTTTCAGAACCTGCCGACCTGTATAGCTAGTAAACATGTGCTCAGTTAGAGAAGGTATTTAATCATATACAAGAGTCTTGCTACAATAAGAAAGTATGAATGGATGCTTCTTAATTAATGGAAAAATAAGATTAGGGGAAAAAAGACCCAGCAAACACATGAATATATTTGCCATTGTGAATTATTTATTACATAAATATTTATGTTAGACACCTGGATATCTAACTATTGGATAATAACAAATCCTTTTAGAAGTCACTGTAAAGTGTGAACAGGACTCAAGCCTAAGAGCATTACAGAAAGAGAATCTTTAATTAAAACCAAACAAAAATAATCAATTCATTTTCTAGTCTAAAATAGATACAAGAAATATGCAGAGATTTAGTGTTTTCCTGTTCAAAGCTCATTGCAGAAAAATATCCACTGTTGCCAAAGGTGTTATATACTAAAAATTTTGTTTTCCATTATTTGCAGCCTAATTTAAAAAAACAAACAAACAAAAAAACAAATCTCATCAGATAAGCCTTCCTATTTTATTCTGAGGCAAGAGGCAAGAGGAAGGACAGGGGAGGCCTGCTACACAATGAGGGGGGAAAAACAATTGAAAATGTGAAAATGGCAGAAGTGTTAAATGACATTTTTGTTTCAGTTTTCACCACAAGGATAGTAGTGATTGGACGTTTAACATGATGAATGCCAGTGAAAATGAGGTAGGATATGAGGTTAAAAGAGGGAAAGAACAAGTTAAACAAGTTAAATGTCTTCAAGTCACCAGATCCTGATGAAATACATCCTAGAATGCTAAAAGGAGCTGACAGAAGATATCTGCACCATTAACGATTATCTTAAAAAAGTCATGGAAAGCAGGAGAGTTTGCAGAGGACCATAAAAGGGCAAATAGTGCCCATCTATTAAAAGGGAAATAAGGAAATTACTCTGGGAATTACAGAGCAATCAGCTTAACTTCAGTACTTGGAAATATATTGAAGCAAATAATTAGGCAATCAGTTTGAAAATACTTAGAAGATAATAAGGTGATAAGTAACAGTCAGCATGGATTTGTCAAGAACAAGCTATGTCAAACCAGCTTGATAGCTTTCTTTGACAGGATAACAAGCCCTGTGGATTGGGGGAAAATGATAGATGTGGTATATCTTGACTTTAGTAAGGCTTTGAATACTGTCTTGCATGACCTTCTCATAAATGAACTAGGGAAAAACAACCTAGATGGAGCTACTATAAGGTGAGTGCAGAACTGGTTGGAAAACCATTGCCAGAGAGTAGTCATCAGTGGTTCGGAGTCAAGCTGGAAGGGCATATTGAGTGGGGTCCCTCAGGAATCAGTTCTGTTCAATATCTTCATCTATGATTTCGATAATGACATAGAAAGTACGCTTATAAAGTTTGCATATGACACCAAATTGGTAGGGGTTGCATTTAAATGCTTTGGAGGATAAGATTAAAATTCAAAATGATCTGGACAAACTGGAGAAATGGTCTGAAGTAAATAGGATGAAATTTAATAGGGATAAATGCAAAGTACTTCACTTAGGAAGGAATAATCAGCTGCACACATACAAAATGGAAAGTGACTCCCTTGGAAAGAGTACTTCAGAAACAGATCTGGGGTTGATAGTGGATCACAAGCTAAATATGAGTCAACAGCGTATACTGCTGCAAAAAAGGCAAACATGATTCTGGGATGTATTACCAGAGTGTTGTTAACAAGACACGGGAAGTAATTCTTCTGCTCTACTCCATGCTGATTAGGCCTCTGCTGCAGTATTGTGTCCGGTTCTGCATACCTCATTTCAGGGAAGATGTGGACAAAGTGGAGAAAGTCCAGAGAAAGGCAACAATAATTAGTAAAGATCTCGAAAACATATCAGGAAAGATTGAAAAAACTGGATTTGTTTAGTCTGGAGAAGATGAGGAGAGACATAACCGTTTTCAAGTATATAAAAGGGAGGAGGGAGAAAATTTGTTCTCTTTAACCTCCGAGGATAGGAGAAAATGTAATGGGCTTAAACTGTAGCACGGGCAGTTTAGGTTGGACATCAAGAAAAAACTTCCTAACTGCCAGGATAGTTAAGCACTAGGAAGAATTGCCTGGGGAGGTTGTGGAACTCCATCATTTGAAGTTTTTAAGAGCAGGTTAAACAAACACCCATCAGGGATTGTCTAGATAATGTTTGGTCCTCCCATAAGTGCAGGGGACTGGAAGATAATGACTTCTTGAGGTCCCTTCCAGTGCTATGATTTTATAATTTTATGATTTATGAACTAATAGTTCATTTTCCAAGATGTAATCAAATAAATAATGAAAGTTATGTATCTTAAGTGTAGAAGCAACCTTGACTGTTTGCTGCTGTGGTTTTGTGAGAGAAATAGCCTTAGTACAGACCCTACATAACATTAAAAACCAGAATATTTAATCTTATAAGGCTTGAAAGTAACTTCCCTCTATCAACGGTAAAAACTTCAGGAGATAAGCTGTTTGACCTATACAGTAATATTGAAACAGGGCTAAAGTCTTGTATGCAAGACAAGCGAGGACATTAGTCATATATTCAGTGTTTCTTAGTGTTGTTGCTGGGTGAATGATTGGTTGAGTGAATGATTCTGTTGCTAGGGATTTTTCTCACTAGTAATTTTTATAGGATATTTGTATCGAACTTTTCATAAACTGGTTATGTAATACCATCGTAAGACCTTTCACCCACAGAAGATTGTCTGCTTTCTCAAAAGTTGTTTTATGTTTGGATTTTTTATATTTTGGGCGGGTTGTGGATTTTTAGTTTCTTGTGGAATGTAATACTTTATTAGACTTGAGAGTATCTTTTAATTAGCTTTTGGCTCTAAAGTGCTTGTTATGAAATAAAAACGTATGCAACCATTTGTTTACAATATTTGCACTTGCTATCACTTGACTTTCTATACTTTGTTAAATAAACTTTCACTTGTTTTCACTATAAACTTATTTCAGTGCTGTGTGTTAAGCAGAGCAGTGATTGGAATTGTAACTGGTAAACTGGTGTGTACTGCTTCATTGGAAGCCGCGAATCTGTGAATATTGTCAGTGTCCAGTAGAACCAGGGCTGGACACTCCAGGGAGATGATTTGTGGGCTTGAGGGTTGGAGCGTGCCTACTGCTAAACTGCAGAGAGAGAGTGAGGCCTATATAGACACAGAGGGGAATGCTTGTGTTGCCTGTGGCTGGTTGAGTTCAGGAGCTGATCTGCAGCAGGCACAGACAAGGTTCCTCATGCTAAGGGCAGGTGGCAGTGAGCTGCCTCACAGCCCTGGTTACTACTCAGAAGCGTCACAATTATATAATCTCTGTTCGAGGTGAAGGAAAAGATTAATCACCACAAAAAAACAGAAATCTAAGAAGCAAATTTTACTGGCTCTGAGGCTGTAGTTTAGATATTACCTAATCTGGTTTCAGTATTAAGCTTTTAACCATTTCTAAATCGCAGATATGACTGAGATGGGTAAAATTCTTTAGCTGGGGTTTATAACCAAATGGCTATTCCTTTTCTTAGAATCCCCTTTAGAACTTAATAATTGATTATTTCTCAAACTAATTTGATGACTTAACTCATTTTATGATTTAATTCCATTCCGATGTTGACTAATTTGTTGATTTGACCTTGATTTAATAACTCTTTCTTTATTTTTAGTTTATTAATTATTATTATTTTAACTCTGGTGGTATTTTCTTGATTTTATTTTTGATTTAAGTGTGTTCAATAAAACTTATAAAGACATGGAGTCACATATCTTTCAATAAGTAACACTGCTTCAGAACCCTTAGAGACCTGAATTGTTATTAGCGAGTCAACCTAAAAAGCTTGACCAGCTCCTCCCATTTAGTCTTTAGGTCTACTGGTTAATCAATGATCTGCTAAGCAAATTGTGAGAACTGCTGTAGCTTCATAAACTAGGGGTTATCACCCTATGTGTGACAAACCACTACGGAGTGTGAACCGATTTCAGGGGCATCACAATCACCTTACCTCTTCCTCCATTTTAAAAATGTTATTTAAAAAACAAAAACAAATGTCTACCTTTCACAATGGATGAGAACTTCAACAACAAAACAGCACAAACTGATGCAGTAGTGCCTTCCTGGATTAGCAGGTAGTCTGAAACAGTACACTAAGGGTGGACCACCACATTCTGTTCAATCAAAGCCCTATGAACTCTGCAAATTCTGCAGTTCTGGAAACTGGCATTCTACCAATATGGTACAGCATTTTTTCCTCAGAATTTGCTCTTTTGCTGCAGCCAGGTGTCTGACACTTCAATTTGTCTTTCTGTCCTGTTGGAAGCTATCTGCAGCTGTCTCTTAAGATGATGTTCCATGCAGCAGAGTGGTCACACCCACCCTCTTTCCCCTCTCCTCCACTTTTCTACTATTTCCCCCTCCTTCTGTGTATGTGATGCTTGCAGCTTGATTTTCTTCTCCATTGGACATATACCAAAGCATACACCAGAATGTATCACAGTAGCTGTTAAGCTTCAAAGGTGCGTTAAAGTACATAATGTGGATAAAGGATTCTGGATGTGCATACAGCCTTTGAAAAAAGGGAGCCTTGGGCCATGAGGAGATCAAACGTCCATTTTCATGAAAGGAATCCACTGAATTCCTCATCTGAAAGCTTATGGGTTCACAAAAGCAGACTACTATTTTAGTAAGTGGCTATGCTGTAAAAATGAAATCCTTTAACCATCAGACTTGGTATCATTATGAATAGTAAAAACAGGGGAACATTGACTGTACCCTGTGTCTCAATGTAATTAATATGTTGGGATATGCAGCTGTCAATCAAGTCAAAGCAATCCCCCTCCAATGATACAATCACCTGAGAAATTCAGGACACGGCTGCCAATGTTCACAGCAGTTGTTTGTAGGGGTTCAGGTGATCAGTTGCATCACTTCTCAATAGAAATGAATGAAACCACAGATGTCTGCAGACCAACTTTATCATTTGCCCAGTGTGAGTGGGAAGGGTCCATATGTGAAGACTTCCTGTTTTTTTCAGCCCACTGACAAGATGTGCTATGGGGGGAGCAAGTATGGGAGAGATACATGAAGCTTTCTAGCAATCTATTTTTGCAGCTGAATTAGGCTGGTATTGCTGCCTTGGTATTTGCACTGATTGTACCTGAGTTATGATAGGAAAACACAGTGATCAGCTCACTAGAATCCAATCTATTGTACCCCAAGTCATTTAGGCACATAGCACTGGAAGCTTTGGACCCAAAGTGGATTCCAGCAGAACTGAAAGACACATAAGACTGCAAAAACTGTGACTTTATTAAAGGTAAGACCACCAATACTTCACCATTTTAGGTGAAGAAACAGACACCCTGCATTGACAGATCCTTTTGCATACTGAAATTTGACTTTATGTGGCAAAATTTTGAATTGCTTGTTTGAACTCAGAGAACACAAGGATTTTCCTAGCTTAATGAGCCATGGACTTACCCTTTCCACACTGCTAAACTGAAGAGGGTTGTGGTTGCAAGAATGGAGGGTCTTAGCACAGCAAAGGCTGAGAACCACTGTTATACAAAGTACTGTTTGTAATTAAATGTAGCAAACAAGATTTAATCATAAGGTTGATAAAGGGAACTGCTCCATGAACAATGTCAGATATTGTTACTTAAAATAAGGGAAAATCTGTGATGGGGGGTGATTAGTGGTAATGCACAGATTCATGTAAGTGGGAGTAAATCTTGAACTCTTTGCCCAGGTCTTTAGCTGCTGCCAATAAAACATATACTTAATTCTGCAACTGAGTTTCTTAATCATTTATTTAGATCTTTACAGTGCAATATAGCAATGAAGCTTTTTTTAATCTAGTCAAATCATTGCTGTTGTCTTCAATAGAATCAAACAAGAGTGCCAGTGTTCTCACTTGAAAAATGGTTATCCACTCTTCAAATAAAACTTCTCGGTTTATCATGTGTGGAACCCATTCCAGAAGTTGCTTTAACTTTCAAGGAGTTTAACTTGAACCATCCTGCTCCTTCCAAGGTCATGGTGAAACCGACTAAGAACCAGCAACTCCACCATATACCCCATGCTGTTCTTCATTCACAGCAAGAACAGGAGCCTTCCACAAAGAAAGCAGACAATAAATTGGGAATCTCCAGAATAACTATCACCACCTCGTGTATTTGGGACTAATGGGAAAAATAACATTGAAGGAGCTGTTTGTCAGAAATGTGCATTTGCTGCAGGTCGTCATTAAAAGTATATTTGTGTACAGGGAGATACAAGTGCTGAATCACACTATCTACATTAGCCAAAATATACCTCTGAACTGCATTCACCAAAACTAAACAAAACCACACCCAGTATTTTCCCTGGCTGTCCTAAACAAAATAATATACTGTATATCATGCAGTAACACATTTTAATCATAGGATGATTTCTCTCTGGTTTTAAGGCTTGATGTAGTTAACCTAGAATTATAAAATATTTTACTGGATAACGGTGACTTCAGTAAGTTTCTTGGAAAACTCTTGAACCAACCCAGAAGGTGAGTTTACACCTCCCATCCTGCTGGCAGAGAAAGAGAGAGGAAGACAAAGTTCTGAAGACACTAGGCCTACATTTTGGGGCCTGCTGGATGTCCAGTTGCATTCTAACAACTATAACCCCTATCTAGAAAGAAAAAACAAAATAAAAACCCAACACAACTCTCAATATCTTGGTGGCCATGCCATGAGATACAGATGAACAGATTTTTCAAGAAATCTTAGACATTGTGACAGCTTATTCCAGAAAGGAAGGATTAAAAGGGAAGCCAGTGCATTCATTCCATGTTCTGGATACCAAGATAACAAAGATCAGTCTGGGATACCAAAACATCCTGATTCTCGCCTACACTAGTCTTTTCAGTATTTCAGGAAATTAGGGTTGGAAAGGACTGAAGTCATTAGCGGACACTTATCCCAGGTTTAAAGTCCAGTTATTAAACAGGACATTTACCACTCATATCCCAGAGATCCTTGAACCTGCTGAACAGTAATTCTGAAGCCAGTGGCCATAAAGTGAATCTGAGGGAGTGTAATGTATGATCAATGAAGTAAAAGGATGAAGTTCCCACTTACCTGGATGAGTCTGGCTGTAAATTAACTCATTTATGGTGATAGTTTTCCCTGCAGAGTAATTCTTTGACAAAGTCAAAGATGATGTTTGGATCATAAGCAGATTCTGACAGCTTCCTCTCTGTTTTTTTTTTTTTTTTGTATACTGCTGATTTGGTGTCTATAGTAATGTGAAAGATCTTGCTGCTTTAAGGGTCCACTGAAGTGAAGAGGGGGCAAGCCAGAGTTCTCTGGACAATATTTCTATTGGTGTCTGTTTTTTATGACACCCTTGGTCACAAGACATCTCCTAACCCTTCCTCTCTCTTGCTTGCCACTTATTCAGAGAACAGAAACCACTGTAGTCCATGAGCTCACCTAAGTGTCCCTACATCAAAAGAGGCAAAGAGGTGAGGACTATATTAAGTCACACAAAGTAATAAGATCACAATAAAGCTTTAAAAAGCAGATACCTACTATCACTGGATAAAATTATTCAAGTATCAACAGGTATTTTGTATCCACAGATAATTTGCTACCTACACAGCTCTACATGATAATCTTCCAGAAATCCTTAACATCCAAGTACAGTATATGCTTGATGTAAGCATAACTAAAATTATTACCTGCACTTTTCATCAAACCCTTCTAATTAAAATTATAATTCTAGTTTAAATGCACATCTTGGTACAAAACTGTCAGATTTTCCTCAGTAAGTTACAAGCTTTCACAAAATGTCTTGATTAGATACTTGAAACAGTAGAAACAGTTACAAAATGTAAAATCAAATTTTATTACGCTGATCAGGACAGCCAAGATACTGAAGCCACTTTTGATCAAGTCGTCTTATTGTATCAACCCTGCAATTTATTATTTTTCTAAACAATGGTGTAGGTGTGCTGTAGTTTCAAATGGCACTGTTGTGTGCAAAGCAGCAAAAATGATGTACAAGATCAAAATACTTAACTAGGTTAGAAGACTACAGTCCAGAATTAATTCACTTTAAGAGGAGGAACATTAAAATACACATTTTGAGCCATCGGATGTGCAAGAAGAAATTTACTTCTGCTTAGCTTGCCCTTCCCGCTGAACTGCAGACAGAAGCCAAGTTTACTGTCTTATTCCCTTTTTGTAATTATGCCAAACTGAAGAGAATTCACCACCAAAAAAGGTATCCCCTCTAAAAACAGAAGTAGATGGCTCAGATGCTGGATAATGAAGGGTAACTACTATGTCTACAATTTTCATTCTAGTTGTTCAAGACACTTGGGCATAAAGCTAGGTAAGCAACTGGGGGTGGGGTGGGGGGTGGAGGAAAGAACCTGCACCAAATGATTGCAAGATTGCAAATTAGTGATACAGTAAAAGATGAAAAGAATTTTAAAAGCTTTCTCATAACTATAAAATGAACTTGTGATTGAATAAGAACTTAATGCACCTTATTGTCCCTTACCAGGAAAAGATATAAATGTACTTCAATGAGTTATAGCGACGGGCTTCAAGTAAATTATATTTTTGTAAAGAACACAATGCAATTGGTAAGATATTGATATAGAATTGGTAATCTATCATAACATTTTGGGCATGGAAAAAATTACGACTTAATCTACTAGCTAGGGGTAAAAACAAAAAAGTGAATGCTCGTAAGCTATCAGAAGTCCTGAGGCAAAGACCTTGTGGGAAGCCCAGCTCCTCATTAATCCTAGCTGCTGGGAAAGGGAACGATGTGATTTTTACCAGGAAGCTATCATACAATCATAGAAGATTAGGGTTGGAAGGGACCTCAGGAGGTCATTTAGTCCAAACCCCTGCTCAAAGCAGCACCACCCCAACTAATCAACCTGTCCCTGGATCCTGTCTGGAGGGAGAGGTGTCATCTTTCACATAATATGGTTAAAGGGGTGTCTGAAAACTTTCTAGTTCTACCCCCTCTAATTGCTGAAAGGGAAAGGAAGTGCTCTCTCTTCTCTAATCCAAAGCCTACTGACTGAGAATGGGGACTGCTGTATGCAGTGTAGTTGTGTAGGCCCCCACCTTGTTTCTCTAATGCAGATTGGTGTCTATTTATAACTGTCAAGTTTTGCACAGCCCCATGTGCAGCACTTTATGTATAATATTTGTAAATGTCACTTAGCACACTGAATTATTTGTAAGTAATTTATATATGATCCTAAACTTCAGCTCAATACACTTTGCCCCAAACAGTAGAGAGGGTAGGAAAAGAACTTACACAAAATTTGGCAGTTGTGATAATGGGGTGGATACTGAAGGGTGTCTGGGTGGGAAGCTGGGATAGATGTATTTGTGGGGGTGAATAGATGAAAATGGGGTAACAGGGCTGTTAGAGGGGGCTAAAAGATAGCTATGGGAAAGCTAGGTTTGTGGAAGGGGATGAAAAGGGAGAGGGAAGAAAAAATGGGGGGAAAGCTCAATGGTTATGGAGTAGCTAGCTTTACAGGGATGTCCATTGGGGTGGTTGGATAGCTTTGGTGAGAAGCAGAGGATGGGTGTGTGTGGAGTGAGTGTGTGTCTAGGGGAAGCTAGGGATTGTTAAAAAGGAGGCTTTGTGGGGACAGGAATGGTGTTGGGGCAGCTCAAAACTGTTGCATTGGTGCAAGGAGTGATTGAGTGATTTGGGATGGGAGTGTCTGCAGGGCATGGCTGGCTGCTAGGTATACAGCTTAGGGCCAACACTAGGTACCCCTCACTTCTGTCTCTACGACCTCTACTTGTTGCTGCTGCCACCCCACTGCTTGCCTGCTCCTCCCAGATTCCCTTTTGCTCACATACAACTCCACAGTATGTTCTAGTGGCTAGGAGCTGCAATTGCAGGGTCATTCCTGCAGTCCAGCTGTAGTCTTAGGTAAGTAGATATAAAGGGTTAAATTAGCTTAGCTAAAAATGTATATATGCTTTGCAGTTTGTATAAAGTGTGGCTGCTTAGCAGTTGTGTGAAGGTCTTGAAATATGGGATGCTTGACTGGAAATACTGAGCTTGGAATGTGGCTTGATTGGAAATATTGACCCTGGAATGTGGCAGATAAGATAGGAAAGTCTTTGAAGAGGCCCCGATTATTGAATATGGCTCTAAACAGTTTTAGCAAAGAAAAGGATTCAAGAAATAGTGGCCATAGTCACATACTTCTGATAAATAAGGTATAAAAGGGTCAACTCTTAGAGAATTTGTTGCCAGTGCCTGCCTTTCCAGTTGGAGCCAGCCAATATAGGTTTGAGCATTCCCGGCACTAGTCCTGTCATAATTACGTGATCAATACTTACAAGTGCTTGTTATTGTATGGATGGGATAACTGTTGAGCCATCTAGCTGCTGCCCATCGGAATTCACAATACCATTTTAACAGTATTAATTTAGTGTTCCAACTGTACCTTATAAACGGAACTGCCTCCGACTATCCAAACCATGTCTGTCTTACTTTTTAACTCTGGTGAGTCCAGAAGAACTAAAGCATCATCCAGACTTTTGGCAAGATAATGAGCTCCTTTTGGGGTTTCCCTAGAAAAATAAAGTTTTATTGCTTAATATCTGTAGCATGTGTTCACCATGATAGTCAGGTAATATAGGTAGATATTCTGTATTTTGTCTACATTTCTTTTTATAAACATGTCCAAATACATTTCAGGTTAGCACAATCTTTAGCAACAAGATAGACTTTGTTTTAAATAAGTTTAACTAAAAGTTTCCATCACACAATGGAATACAATCTTCTGCATTACAAATCAGCATTTTATTCTATCAAACAAACTAAGATGTATTATAAATTACAGGGTTTAAATTTTGTATTGGATATTTGTTTAAACAACACACGGGACTAAGATGAATAGATCTAATTAAACTATCAGACTTCAGTTTCAACCTGACTCCTACTACAAATAAAGCTTTTCAGAATGAAGCTAGACACACAATTCCCTCTCTACTTCCTGCCAAAAATCCCATTATTTTAATTTTTCTCACTCCCCAAAGGTGACAGTGAACTTCCATTTGACTGGATATGCAGTCATTACCTGCAGATTTGAAACTGCCTAAACAATTCAGCTTTTAAAATACTTTAGGTACTACGAACTTCTGTTAATGCATGCAACTCTATTAATTTAAATGAGGTCTGTGTATGTATAACTAAGTCTTTGTCTATTTTAGGAAAAAGATTTGTAAAATCTATTTCAATGTAAAATGTATTCTCTTGCAATGTTTTTAGCCAGTTTTTATGTTCTAGTCAAATGCTCATTAACAAATCTTCCACAGAATTATGTATAACACACTAGGGTTGTGTGTGGGTGCGTGTGTGCTTGTTTTGTTAAGAGGAGTAGGATTGGGCACTCCCTTTATAGACTGATACAACGGCTGTTGGAGATGTAATACTGAATAGGGTATCCTCTTGAGGAAAGTTAAAATTTTGGATGATTGCTGAAATTTTTAAATGCTGTAGGTCTAGGAGCAGATGCGTGACACTGCTTAACCCAATTACAGACAGCACAGTGTAATACAGCTATAATTAGATCAAAAGGTACTTCTCCCTGCTGTTACCCTTTATAGTTTGGGTGGTCTACTTTCCAGATTTCCTATAGTCAATATGTTCTCTCAAACATTAATATACAGTCCTGTCTCTTGAACTGTTTAACAATTTTGGTCGAATGAAAACGTTTGATTCTTCTTGTTTGTGCACTTCGTGTCTCCTTAGGAATGAAAACAATTAAAAAAACCCAGAACAACAACAATCCATTCATAGAAAAGCATAACAATAGAGCATGGTTCTAGCAGCTGCAAAAATTAACTTCACTGACTGCTATATGTAAAATGAATAAACATCCTCATCACTTTAGGAAAAGCACTTATCTGCATTACACATTTCCCAAGTGAGATTCCTTTCTACTTTATTTGGCTTCAGTTTACTATGCTTTTAGCATGTGGAAGTGCATAATTTAAGAGCCTTTGGACATGTTACAACTTACTTTTATTTGGCTCTACTGAGCGGGATAGAAGAATAAATTAATAGAATATCTCAAAATGGGGGAGGGTGGAGAAAGTCACAAAGAATTATCTAACCTGCAAGACATTTACATTTATTGGCTTTTGGTCTAGCTGTTAACAAGTTAACATTTTTTGTTAAAAGGAGCATTGTTTGTGACTAGGCAGTGTGGTAGCTTAAGAGAAGCATGGAGCAAGGCTCTAAGAAACTGGAAGAATTTTTTTCCTTAAAGGCCATTACTACCCAAAATGCAACAAATCTCTGTGTGTGTGTGTGCGTGCGTGCGAGCGAGCGAGCGAACAACCCAGAAAGATAGAAATGTGTTAAATGCAGGAATTAGGGAGTATGAGAAGGCTCAAAATGTCTGCATGTAGATTTGATGCTTATCTATAATCTTTTAATATGAATTCAAGAATGCACACATGAAGAGCACTGACTTGATTGCCCTGGATATTGAGGTCTTATAGTCATCTACAGAACAGGTTCAGATGGGGTGGATCTGAGTCACTACAGAGAATTCTTTTATGGGTGGCTGGCTGGTGAGTCTTGCCCACATGCTCAGGGTTTAGCTGATCGCCATATTTGAGGTCGGGAGGGAATTTTCCCCCAGGACAGATTGGCACAGGCCCTGGGGATTTTTCGTCTTCCTCTGTAGCACTGGGCATGGGTCACTTGCTGGTGGATTCTCTTTACCTTGAAGTCTTTAAATCATTATTTCAGGATTTCAGTAACTCAGTCTTAGGTTGGGGTCTATTACAATAGTTGGGTGGGAGATCAACACAGCCACTGCCCCCTCCTTATCCATGGATAAGCGGGCTGCCATCTCTTCTAGTGCCACAGCAGCACCTCATGGGCAAAAGGTATAACTGTAGTGCCTCTCTGGCAGAATCTATTTTCTGTGGGAGGGGGGCGGGGATGACATGAATTCTGCACTTGCGCAGTGTCACAGAATTCCCCCAGGATGGTACTGTAGTGTGAGGATGGACTGTTGAACCCATATGGATAGCCACTGATTTCAATGTCTGCCTGTATATTACACACTGCAACATGGGGTCCTTCGTAGTTGATCTGGGCTGGATTTGAACTGGTGGCATAGGCAAGCATTTCACCTCTATCTCATTAACCAATCCAGTAGTTTTTATCATGAAGATTCATAGGTGGCTGGGAGTTAAATCAGTTTCCCTGTCTCCTAGAAATACCCTAATCTCTCTCTTTTATATAAAAGTAATATGGACAACAATTAGGCTGTGCTCTCATGTATTAGAATTAAGAGTAATGATGTTATGTGGGGTAACAGATGGTTACTAACTGTTGTTCTTTGAGAGGTGTTGCACACATCCATTCCATTCCAGGTGAATGTGCACCCACTGCATGGTTGTCAGATTTCTTTTTCTCCTTGCCCCAGTAGTACCTGTCAGGATGGCTTGAGTGCCCTCTGCTGCCACGCATCTCTGCAAGAAGATATAAAGGGTGGAGCTGCCCTGAACCTGCCTCAGTTTCTTCTTGCTGTATAGACTCCAACAGAGGGGAAGGAAGGTAGGTCATGAAATGGACATGTGCAACATATTTCAACAGAACAACAGTTATAGGAAGGTAGGTAACCATTTCTTTGACTGATTACACATGTTCGTTCCATTGTAGGTGACTCACAAGCAGATCAATCTGGAGGTGGGCCAGCAGTCTATTTGAACACAGACTGTAGAACAGCAGCCCTGAATCTAGTATTGTTCCTGAATTGATGGGCTATAGTGTAATGAGAAACAAAGATGACCAAGTTGCCACTTTGTAAATGTCCAGAACAGGAACTTGTGCCAGAAAAACTAGATGCTTCATGTGCCCTAGTTGAATGGACTAGTACTCCAGCTGGTGGAGTGATGTTAACCAACTGGTAAAACAAATGAATACACAAAGAAATCTAGGAGGAAATCTTCTGAGCAGATATAGTTTAGCCTTTCCTTCTGTCCACTATTGTGATTAACAACTATGATGACATAAACAATTTAGTGTGGTCCAGGTAAAAGGCTAAAACTCTTCTGATGTATAAAGACTGAAGCTTTTCTTCATCTTTATGAGCATGAGGCTTTCAGAAGAAAGTTAGCAAATAGACTGCCTGACTAATGTGAAAGTTGGAAACCACTTTTGTCAGGAGCTTCAGATGAAACTGAAGGTAAACCTTGTTCTTATAGAAGAGGTTCTGATACAGAACTCTCAACTAGCCCATTCTTCTTGCCAAGGTAATTGTGATCAAAAGCACCACCTTCACAGAGAGGTGGAGTAGAGAATGAGTCATGAATGGTTTAAAGGATGGTCCCATTAAGTTTGCTAATACCAGGTTCAGATCCCATGGAGGATTAAATTCTTGTACCTGTGGGTATATTCTGCCTAACCCTTTAAAAAATCTGATAATGATGGGATTGGAAAGAGATATGTTGTTCACCAAGAGATAGAAAGCTGAAATAGCTGCCCAATGAACCTTGATAGAGCCAACTGCTTGACCTTGATGTCCTAGGTAAGAAGATAGTCCAACACATGATGGGTGCCAGCTCGCTCCAGAGAAACACTTTTCTGGTGGGACCAGATGGAAAAATGCTTCCACATAAACAGAGGAGTACTCCTAGTTGAAGTCTTTCTACTGCTGAGAGGTATTTCTTGCAAGCCTTTTCTAATGGTGTTAGCCATGAAGCATCCATACTGTCATGTGGAGGGCCTGCAGGCTGAGGTGGCCATGATCTTGGGAAATCATGTCTGGATCCAGTGGAAGAGACCCTGAAGGTCTTACTGACAAGGTTAGCCAGATCAAGAACCAGTGATGCCAAGACTACACTGATGCTATAAGTAAAGGTGCACATGGTCCTGTTTGATCTTGGACAAGACTTTGGGCACTAACAGGATCACAAGGAAAGCATACAATAACGTGTTCCTCCTGGGAAGCAGGAATGTACCCATCAATAAACCTGGGCTGTGACCCTCCCCCCACACCACGGGAACAGAACTGATGGAAATTTCTATTGGGCTCTATTGCAAACAGGTCTACTTGGTGAGTCACATGCGGTCGGAAGATGGATCCGGCCATGTCCAGATGTAGTGGCCACTCTCAGTGATTGGAGAATGACCTGCTTATCTGGTCTGCAAGCATATTCTGATATTGGAAAGTAAGCTTCTCAAAGGCGAATGGAGTTGGCTATGCAAAACTCCCAGCAGAGGATAACCTCCTGGCACAACTGAGTAGAACATGCTCCTCATTTAATCACATAAAACATAGTTGCTGTGTTGTCTGTTGATACTAGAAGATTTTGTCCTTCTCAATGTGGAAGGAAGGCCAAACATGCAAGATGGATTGCTTCTAATTCTCTGATATTTATATAAGCCTTCAAGTCTTTGGAAGACCAAAGACCCTGAGTGTGTAAGGACCCCTCCCCCCCACGTGTGCTCCCCAAGCCAGGGATGATGCATCTGTGACTAAGGTAAGTGCTGGTTGCAAGAGAGTAAGGGGACCCGCCCAGATACAAATTTTTAGAGGGTCTGTCCACCAATCCAGAGAGGACAAGATTAGCAGTGGTACTAGAACCACTATGTGTAAGCAATGACTGCTTGGGGAATACACTGAAGCTAGCTGTCATTGCAGCTTTCTGAGATGCAATCTGGTGTCCTTAACTACACAGGACACATGGCAGCATGTCCCTAGAAGCCTGAGGCAGGTGTGTACTGTGGTGACAGGATGTGCTTTTAGTTCCAGAATTAAGCTTCACAGGCTTTCAAAACCTGATTGCAGTAGAAAAGCTTTAGGCTTTGTAGAGTCCAGGACTTCTCTAATAAATTCTGTTTTTTGTACTGGATTCAGAATTGATTTGTCCACATTGACTAGGAGCCTCAGTGCCTCAAAGGTAGCCTGGATAATGGCTACACTGAACAATACCTGAAATTTGGACCAGCCACTTTTGAAGGCATGCTGCTACCACTTCCATGCATTTTGTGAAAATGCAAAGAGCTGCCAACAGACCAAATGGAACCACTGTAAATTGGTAGTAGATCACATGTAACACTAACCTGAAAAACTTCTGGTGGTTTGCTATGTGGAAATAAGTGTCTTTCAAGTCGAGGGCAGCATACCAGTCCCTTTTCTCCAGCGAACAAATAGTTACACTCTGGAATGGCTCACAACCATAAGTGTCTATATCAGGGCGGACTGTCAAAAGCAGAGCAGACACCCCAAACTGGTAGTATGTTCTGTAATTAGAATTCACCAATCCAGTACCAAATGTGAACACCCAAAGTACTACAATATTCTTGTAATGGAGTCACAGAATGAAGTGTCTAAGGAGACTATCTTGGCACCCAGGTAAGCTGTTCGTTTACAATCCTAAACTGCAGACTCTCTGCAGAATGAAGTTTTCAACTAAAAAGGTCTAGCCTCTTTGAGTCGTTCCCTTTTGGTGTTAATGCCTGGCATCTTTGCATTTCCAATACATTAGCTGTAGCACTTCTAAGGAGTTTGGAGAGAGGGAGGGAGGGAGAGAGAGTCTGTCCATACACACAGATGTTCAAAAGGGATACGGTATCTCCTCTCTGTCCTCTTCACTAGGGTCCAGGGAGGGAAGATGGGGTCTATTACACTACTTTGACTGGCTCCAAAATTGTCTCATCGATCAGTAGTCACCCTGTTGGGTCCTGCTGAAACCAAAATATTCATCAGTTTGTAGGATTTGCCACAGACCTCTTCCTCCTGGATATCTAGGACTGTGTCGAATCTTTTTAATAAGTCCTAGTGAGCTCTATAATCTTCTGCTGTCTCTGTCTGTAATCTTCTTCACTGCCTCTACAGCCTCATCTGGTGAGGAGGAAGAGGATGCAGACTGATGCTGAAAAGGCATTTGCTGTGTCTCATGTGCTGGAGGAACTGCAGGAATGGCTTCTACTCGCTCAGTATCAGTCCTGGTATCAACTACAGACAGGTATTGTCTCTGGCGTTGATAAACTGAGGTGGATGAAGGGGATGACTTGCCAGGTTGGGGGGAAACCACATAGGGTCCAGAAAGGGGACTGACAGGGTCCTGGGGCCCATTCTTGACTAGGCTATTGCCCCTTCATAGGTGGCCACTGCTGAGGCTGCTGTGAGACCCATGGCCCATAAGTCTCTGATGGAGGATGCACTCTGTGTCTAGGTTGAGACACACAGCACTCAACCTTTGGAGAATGAAGAGGACAAGACTCTGCTCTCCAATATGGTAGAACAGAACCCACTGGAGAGAGAGAGCCTGACCCTCAAGATGGTAGTAACAGAAAAATCATAGCTGGCTTCTATCTTGACAGTACCGTTTTCTAAGGCAAGAAAAAAGTCAATTGCAATAGCACTGCATGCTCCAGAGGGGCCACAGTAATGGCTGGAAACCTAATTACCAGAACCTCTTGGAAAGCTTCCTGCACTACGGAGGTAAACCTGTACTAAGAAGTTAAGTAGCTCTCTAGCAGCTGTGTACCACTGCAGTATTGACGATACCAGCATTGTCTCTTGGGTTCGCGGTTTCTCCAGAAAATATCCACTTGAGCTTCTCCGGGCTACTTCAAGAGGCAGTCTTAATGGACCTGGCACAGGTTCCAGAGTCAACCGACCCCCTCTTCTTAGACCAAGAGTATTCTGGGAAGTGCCTCCTCTTAGAGTCTCTCCAAGAATTCTTGCCTTTAGGGGGGTAACCTTGCTGAGCGAAATACTAAGTCCCTAGAAATCTTGTGTCTCTTTCTCAGCACCAGTGACAGACAACTGAGGCAGGGTACTCCGGATGGAATCTGATGTCGCTGGTGCCTGCTCTGAACGGGACAGCTCCACAGGTGAATGGAATGCTGACTCCATGTGAAGACACTTAAGGATGGCAACTCTGTCCTTCTCTGAGTGAGGCTTACATCCTTTGCAAATGTGACACTTGTCACTCATCTGGGATTTCCCCAAGTATTTGAGGCAGCTGGGTGTGTGTCACTCACTGTCATCAGTTTGCTTCTTGAATGACATGATTTAAATCCCAGAGATAGAGGCATGGCTCCAGGACTGAAATTTAATACAGACTAAAGAGCTACACTGGAATTGACATGTGCAATCACTCAAAGAACTAATCTTAATACCAGTATCAGAAAGCTGACTGAAGGAAAAGTCTGAGAGTCACATTTTTAAAACAAGTCAGGTTCAGGTGGTGGAATATTATTGAACTTTACGGACCAAGTAAGATTTTCAAACTCTTGATATTGATATGCTATTTGGTTCTCATTGTACAAACAAGCTAAGTCTGAAGCTTGATCATATTTTGCACTTAATAAATTTCAGTCATTAGACACAAGAAAACTAGAGGAATCTTTCAACTTTTCCTAGCACCTTTTGGAACAGGCACACAGTAGTAGTACTCAAGAATCAACAACAGCTACAGAGAAACTCCTTTCATAGGGATAATTGAATATCCAAACTACTATTCTTAAAATTACTTTATTAGGCAGAGTTATTTATTTGAGCCACTATGGTACAAAAAAAAAAAAAAAAGAATAGAGTAAGTAGTACCCGCATGTACTAAGTTCTTTCCAGGCATACAAGAAAGGATGGTCTCTGCCTCAAGCTCAGAGTCTTTGAATGGACAGACAGATAGGCAAACAAAGGATTTTCTATAAAAACAAGATTGACTATAGGTAACTTAGCAAAAGTGGGTTTTATGAGGGACATAAGAGACGGATACATGTTCTATTTAAATGCCCCCCTCCACAAAACTGTTATTTTACAAACAATTCCAGGTAATTTAAGACAGATACTCCATAGTTGTAGTACTCTAAAGTTATGAAACCTTATGAGACTCAAATTTAAACATATAAGATCATTGGGGTTAGTACTTACTTGAGCTCTGTGCTAAGCACTATATTAATTCTGTCTTTTAAAGGCCGATTCTTCTCAGGAATTGAGAACCAGGTCCTCTTACCCATTATCACCACATTCTGTTTACCTGTGCAATATGCAAAACATTTTAAAAAAGGTTTCAACTTAGTACAGAATCAGAAGTGGTGGTTTAGTGACATCTAGTGGATTTACCTCCTCCCCAACCTCCTCTGAATTCTATTTAACCAGCTAATATGTGCAAATTTTAAACATTAGCTAGGCCTGGTCTACACTTACCTGGCAATTTGGCGGCAGTCGACATGTGTTATGTAAGCTACGCAGAGTAGCTTGCGCAACTCCTGTTGACTGCCGTGCTTCTCTTCTGCAAGGCATCTTCACTGCACTGTGCCGACGGGAACTGTGTTCCCGTCGACTCAGCGCTACACCACTTGAGGGGGTGGTTTTACAGTGTCAACTTCTGGATCGATTGAGCGGGTCTTCACTGATGGCACAATTGATCCAGAAAGGTCAATCTGATCACGGAACTTGCCTTTCCCCTTCGCTTAGGTGTTCTTCCTATTGAACCCCCTGCCTTCATTCATTACTTCAAAATGGCAACCAGCGGCATGCTGTAATGGCAGTTTCTGCGACACTGGTTCTCAATTAGGGGTATGCATACCCCTGGGGATATGCAGACGTCTTCCGGGGGTACATCAACTCATCTAGATATTTGCCTAGTTTTGCATAAAAAGCACTAGCTAATTCAGTACAAGTCAGTACAAGCTAAAATTTCATATAGACAATGACTTGTTTACACTGGTCTAAATACTGTACATTGAAATGCAAGTACAATGTTTATATTCCAATTGATTTATAATTATATGGTGAAAATAAGTAAGCAATTTTGGGAGTACGCAAGACAAATCCAATTCCTGAAAGAGATACAGTAGTCTGGAAAGGTTAAGAGTCAGTGCTGCACACCACCTCCTAAACAAGTCCTACCTAATAAAATAAAAAAATGTAAAATGTCACCACCCAAAAAAAGCCTTAAGTCATTAATAAAAATGTTAAATTTCACAGTAAATGCCTAGGCTCAAGTAATTACAGTGTATGTAATAACACTATGTAATGTTTGCATCATACACATACATAAAGTAATCACCCTAGGCCTCAATATAAAAACTAAAATTGTATAGCCTACTAAACAACCTAACATAAAAATAAAAAAAATAAATTAAATTAGTTTACAAAGCTGCACACACAAAGCCATATTTAAATCAAAATTAAAATATATTTATAAAAAAACACTAACACAATTTACATACTCTGGTAAAAAAAATTAAATGTATAAAATTGTTAATATGCTTTGTTACCCAATAATAGCACTAATTCTACCATTGTGTATATTGAACAAAGTTGTGTTTGTGTACACAAGCGATGTACCCAACTTGTAATCAATAAAATTTATGTTAAAAAAAAAGTTAATCCTACCCAAAACAAATTTTATTACAATGTTGCTATATTAAAATTATATAATACCAAAATATATTTGTTATTAATAGCAAATATTAAAGTATTCAACCCATAATATTAAAAATCAATACTAATCTAGTACAATGCACGCTAACACACTCAAACATAATAGCCTGATTACACACATTAAAAACAATTAAAAACCATAAATTTAATAATCAAACATAAAACTAAAATAATCAAAATACTAAATGCTGCAAAAGCTGCTACAAAGCTCAATTAGTAAAAAACCCTACTAAAATAATCCCTCACTGCCACTAAAATTTTAAATCTAGCATTGCATCCCATTGTGCTCGTGTGTGTGTTGCAAATAGTTTCTACAATGGCTGCAGTGGGACTCTTTTAGTGAACTAAAAGATTCCTAAAGCAACTCAAAAAACTAAAAAAATGCTGCATACAAGTAAGGCAGTGCTCTGCAATATACCCTGCCGGCAAAATTGCTAATTGCTCAAACCTCAGCTGGGGTGCCTTAAGCCATAGTCAAAAGTGTGCATCAAAAAGTCGTTGCAGAGCCTATTTAGCTATGGCCACCAAGGAGGGGAATGTTGGAGGCTCAGTGAAATTTGAGTTGCCTGAACACCATCATACAGGCCAAGCATAGCTTCAGTTCTTTGATTGGCTATTCTGACCCCTGTAGCATATCTTCTGGCTGGCAAAAACAAATAGGACTACTAAGTAACCTTGCAGATGTCTCAGTTTCTGCATACCACAGCACATAACAAAATAATACACACAACATGTATGCTTGTAGCTGCACATAAATAACACTAATAAAAACAGCAAGTTATCAAACGTCTGAGGATACACTTTTTTATTGCCAAGGAGCATAGTTTTATACCGCCCTTCTATCATCAAATATTTTAACAACTCCAATTATAATAAAAATAAAATATAATAAAAAATAAAAACCCAATATAAATAATTAGCATATATAATAAAAATAAAAAGTAATTACATACAAATTATTTATAAAAAATAGAAAAAAATCACTATTTAAACAAAAAAACAAAAAAACCAACACATTCCATCAACACTTACCTCTGCAAAAAATGCTGCTGGTCGGACCAAAAAATCCACTAACTCCCTAGTAAAGCCCCTAAAAAAAAAAAACCCGTTCCTGTATACAGACTTCTAAGTAACTGTTTAGCTTAATAAATACAATTATAATTAATTTTAAGCTTTATATTGAACTAATATCTATAAAAAGCATTATACATTAAACCTTATTAATTTTCAAATCAAGCGTACCGTGTCTCACTAGTATTCACACTAATCACTAAGCATCCAATATCAACAATAAGCTGGGTCTCTCAGAACAACCTTAAAACCGTTAACATCCATAGTGGGGCCAAACACTCTTTTCTCCATTAATTCACAGAGCAGAGTTCCAAAATATCCTAGATCCTCACCATGATGATGAACCAGCCCTTGAAGCACCAGAGAAATACAGCTTTCTGTTTATAAATTCTGTGCCCTGGTGTGGGGGCAAATGATGGAACCCATGTTTACCTATTAATTGCCCCAGTACAGTTCAGAAACACCATGTGTGCAAAGCCATCAGTTTCCAGAGCATTACTTTGCTGTATGACCCAATGCAACAATACTTTTTCCATGGCATGACAATGGCCCCAACAGTTGATCTTCCCATGCCAAATTGATTGATCATGGATTGGTAGCATTGTGTTGTGGCTGTCTTCTAGATGGCAATGATGATCTGCTTCCCCATGGGTAGGGGCAGTGCATGTCAATATGGCTGCTGATGCAGCTCTGGGCTCAGTTCAGCACTCCTGTCAAGAAAGATAGCATTTCAGGATGGGAAAAGCTCTTGCCACTGCTGGTCATACCAAGTCTGTAGTATAATCTTTTCCTGTAAATTTATGCTGGTCTCCTGAGTTCAGAAATGGCACTGCATGGTGATCCAGGAACCGATCCTCTCGTACCAACTGTTCTGTGTCCTCTGCTTCTTCCTCACCCTTGTCCCACTTTCATTGCCACTGAATCTCTTCCTGTTGCTGGAACTGTAAGGTCCGAGGCTTTGTTTTTTTGGTTAAGGTTAGGCCTGGGTCTTGGGCTAAGCAGTAGCAGCTATATCAGGACAGGCAACAGCCATAAGCTAAGTAGCAGGTAGTCACATCTTCACATTCCTGAAACTACTTCAAGACAATGTAATATCAGGCTGTTAAGAAGGTGATAATGGCCTAATAATACCTACCACCATCAGATAAAGAAACCAATCTTAAGATGCTTAAAGAAAACTTTTTTTTGGTAGCATTCTGTTTGGAAAGAAATCACTTAATAATTGTGGTTGTAAAACCTAAACTTCTTATTGCTTTGTCTTTATGGTACCCACTTCTTTATTGTTTATCTGAAAGATTTCTGTCTGATTCTTTGATTGTTTCTGTCTGTTTCATAACTAAGTGTGTACTATTTAAATCCATTAAGGTAGTGGGATATGATTGGTTAAAGGACTGTTTCATAATGGGCTAGGAGTGGTGTTTTGTAGTACTTTAGTTTAAAATGATTGTTAAGTTACAGCTAAGCAGGACTCAAGCTTCACTATATAAACTGAGGTCCAAAAGGAAGTTGTTTGGACCCTAACTCCAGGACACAGCCCCAAAAGATCAGAGCTTCCAGGTCTCAACACCTTGCTAACCATACTGTACAGAAACTGGAGTCTCCAGATGATCTAATCTTGATTGGCCACAAGGAGAAGTATGTCTGCCTTATTGGGAATGGTGAGCATTGTATGCATGCTGAGCGTGTGTATTCTGTTTTGGTAATTGTTAATAAACAGAGAATGAGGCTATTACTGTGTGAGGCTCCTTCACTGGTAAAAGATCCTGCAAACCCACAGAGAATTAATGCTGGAGCCCTACGAATTGGGAAAGGGGGGGTACTTCAATTAACCAGGTTACACTCGGAGCCCTACGGACATGGAATGGGTGACCCTGAGCCGTTAAGTGTGAACTGGGTAAGGGTACGTGCCTTTCCCCTGGAGCCCTACGGATTGGGAAAGGAAGGCAGGTCTTAACTGAGTTACACCTTGAGCTCTACAGATTGGAGTAAAGGTGAGGTGCCCTTGTGCGTGGGTAACAAAGCAGCTGTTGCCGTCACCACATCACATAATGACAGTGCAATGGGTGGTCTCCAAAACCAAATTTGTATGGCTTTGAGTGCTGAAATATATTCCAAGTAGCCTCTGTGTTTTTGTAGCTACCACCATAGTGTAGCGAATGTTGCTGGGTCCATGCTTGACAACAGCAATTTCAAAATGGCGCTATCCCATCCATAAAGTAAACAGGAGGGCAGAGAGATGAATTTTTCAAAAATTTAAAGCTTCCCACGTCTCAGCAAAAACAATCCCAGGATGCATGCTGCTGCTGTGCAATGAAGCAATAGACCATGGGATGCCCTCTGAGAACGCAACCTCAGTTTGCAAGAAGTCAGCACCATAAGAATACATGATGCAAACTGAAAAATGGAACAGGCTTTCCACGTGCATGCTATTGGTGTAGTTTTCATGCAGTGCTTTACCAGATGTGCATCAAAAGCTTCACATTAACCCCTCTTGCATAGACAAGCCCTTATTACAAAAGGAAGTGTATTAAATGATGAAAAGAAATTCTCTCAAAGGGAAAATGATCTATGGGAGTAAGATCTTTTTTAAAAAAGGGATTAGATAAATTGCAAAATACTTCTCATTCAATTGTTCATACAATCCAAACCATTAAAAAAAGTGAGGTGGCTAGGACTATAAATTAAAGAAATAAGTATTTTACAGCATAAAGCTTAATAATAATCAGACTTTTGAGAACTTAGCCATGCAACTGTAACTTCATAAGAAAGGTTATATACATACATAACTTGCACTGTCAGTTTAGGTAGTCTCCAAAATCACTTTCTATGAGAAATACAAAAATACATAAAATGACCTGCGATAAAATTATCTAGTGTATGTGAAGACATATGCTAATGCAGTTATATACGAAGGAAGGTACAACCAGTTAAGGTTGAAAGTTGCCTAATAAGAAGATAGCCGACATTGCTCATAGAGCAATATGATATTTTCACAACTTCTAGAGGAGTCACAAATGCCACCTCTAATATGGTCCTAGCATAAAAATTCCAGAAGAGCCAGAGTTATTCAAGGTCATATCTGAACCAAGATTCCTAAATGTGATAACACACTGGAGTAATGGGATCAAGTGGAAGAACCTTTTTTAAAATTAAGCCCTAAAAATTCATTTATAAAAACAAAAACAAAAAAACCAACATTATGCCACAACTTAATAATGCAGTTTGCATTCATTCAGAAACTCATATGTTTGATATTCAGCCCATTAGTGAATAGAATTTTTTTAAACATTCAGTTTAAAGTTGTACCTTTGATTTAGAGAAAATAAAACAAATTTTTTCAAAATAGAAAGTCTTACTGTCTGCAATAAACTAAATAGCTCAATTTCTACTTTTATTAACAGGTAAAAGCAAGATAAAAAGCTACATATATCTTAATTATGTTTATGTAATTTGCAAACGATTAGAATTTCACTCAGCCAGTCAAATTACTTTCTCCAAAAATCCATTATGAAAACTTCTCAATACAGAATGTGTACTAAGTAGACAGACATACTTATTTGTTAAGCACCAACATTCTACTACACTTAGTTCAGTCTACACTGGCAATGGAGTTCAACGTAACACTGCTTAAGTAACCTTCCTAAAGTATGCATCTCCACTGGCACATAAGTTCCATTGATTTAAAGCACAGTAAGAGTCGACCTAATAAAACCACCTCTGCAAGAGGCATAGCTCTAAATTCTAATTTCATGGGTTGAATTTGCGTCAGTGTAGGCAAAGTGCAACGTAAATCGACATCAGTGGCCTCCAAGAGGTATCCCATAACACCCCACTGTGACCGCTCTGGACATTCACGCTCTGCTGTAATGTGTCCAGGTAAACAGGAAATAGCTCCTCCCCTCAAGCTCTGGGAAATTTTGAATTTCCATTTCCAGTTCAGACAGCATGGAGAGAGCTTTGTAGCTGAACCACTCATGACAACTGCATGGCTCAAATGCATTCTAGCTTGGAGTTGACCAGAGGTCGTGGATTTCCTCAGTCTGTGGGGCAAAGAGTCTGTTCTGACTCAGCTGCGAGCCAGCAAAAGGAATTTAGATATCTACGAGAAGATCTCTTGCGGCATGTTGGAGAAGGGGCACAACAGTGACACGCAGCAGTGCTGCGTTAAGATCAAAGAGCAGAGGCAGGCTTATCAGAAAACTAGGGAAGCTAATAGCCATTCTGGCTCCTTGACCAAAACATGCCGCTTTTACAAGGAGCTGCATGCAATTCTCAGTGGTGACCCCATCACTGGGCCACCATGCAGCATCGATGCCTCTGAAGAATCTCAGTCCAGGATGAATGAGGAGGACTCTGTGGACGAGGAGGATGAAGATGAGGAGAGCAGGGTGCAGGATAGCAGGGTATCCATTCTTCCTGAAAGTAAGGACCTGTTCATTACCCCAGAGCAGTCCAGCCACACACAAGTCAGTGGGACTGATCAAGATGCAGGGGAAGGCACATCTGGTGAGTTTGTGTGACAAATCTTTATTTTGCAGTTATGTCCCCAGTCCAGCTTCTTAAAAGGAGTTTGAGGTTTCGAGGGGACAGGCTTCCTGGGTGTTGGCAAAGTTCAGTGGAGTGTCACTCATGGACCAGACTATTTTTGTGTAGAGGTATGCTCTGAGAATCCTCTGTGGATATCTCAAGGAAACTTTCAGGTAAGTAATCTGGTAACCTTTGCAGAAGGTTTCTGGGGAGGGCAACCTTGTATCTTCCACCACGGTAGGATACGTTTCCTCACCACTCTGCTGTTAAATGAGCAGGCATCATCGTGGAACACAGCAGAGCAGCATAAGGACCAGGCCTGTACCTGATGCTTGCAGCAAATCTTCCCTTTCTGTCTGCGTTAACCTCAGGAGACTTACATCACACATGATACCATCTAGGGAAGATGGCGCAAGTTTAAAGTACCCGCCCAATATAGTCCCTCCGTTTTATTCCTCTGCTGTGGATGGGGTCCCTGGGCGTCTCCTCAAGACTATTCCTAGTCCTAGTACTGTTACAATGGGCATTATGAGTCTGGACACTGGTTGCCCTATGTTTTCTGCTGCTACAATTCACAGTGTCCTCTAATCTGTTCTGCCCACCTCCTCCCAAACCGGTCTTTGGTATGTTACAGGAGAGCCCAGTAATCCCTCTCCTTGCTTAGGTGTGGACTGTGGTTTTAGTGCTAATGAAGCCTCTCTATAACAGATGCAAGGGCCCCTTGCTTACCATGTCTGTAATGCCAGTCTGACCCTTCAGAGATGTACAGAATGGAATGCGGGTCTGGCTTAGCCTTGTGAACATGAAGGGGAGTTCTTTGTACATTGTAACATTTCCTTTACTACTTTGAGTCAGCCAACAATGGCAACTTTGTGCTTTGCTTATCTTACAGTAGACACCTCGGCCTTTAACCCCCCTTGCTGAACTCCAGCTGAAAGACTTTCCCAGATTAGAAAGCGGGAAAAAAGAAGGCGGGATGACGTTAAGTGAACTAATGAATGCCTCCATGGCTGCTGAGACAGAGCTCAGAGCCAGACAACGACATCTTCCAGAAAAACTAGACATGGACATGGAACACATAAGAACTGCACAGAAGCAGGAGCATGATACACAACAGGAAATGTTGCATATCATGATGGATCAGTCCAACATGCCGAGGCGTCTGGTAAAGCTCCAGGAAGAGAAGCGGCATGATGGACTCCCTCTGCAGCCCCTCCAAAATGCTCCGCCACCTGCCGCTTTGTTGTCAGCCCTCACTCCCAAGCGGTCTAGGAAGAGACGGAGCAGAGTGCAGTGTGTGCTGCACTCCACAATGGGAGGCAAGCAGAAGGATGCAATGGCCCCTTTAAGTACTGCTCGCAAGCACAGTTGTTTGCACAGTGACACTTTACAATGTAAAATTATCTTCCTTTCCCCCCATTAAAATGGGTCACAAATAAAACTTTGTAGCATTACAAAAATCTGTCTTTATTCATTCATAGCTTGGGTGGGAAGAAAAGGTGAGGAGGCCGCTGGAGCGACGGTGGGGGATGGGAAATAAAGGCACAGCACAGACATACATTACTGCAGTTTATTGCAAAACTGGTTTTTCAATGCTTCCCAAAGCCAAAGCACTCCACCGTTGGCTCTGAGTGTAGCGCTGGAATTGGGCTGCTCAAAATTTGCAGCCAGCCTATCAGCCTCCATGGCCCAACCCTGAGGGAACTTTTCCCCTTTGTTTCACACAAATTACGGAGCACATAGCATGCAGATATAATTAATAGGATGTTCTTTTCACTGATGTCAAGCCCAGTAAGCAGACATCTCCATCTGTCTTTTAAACAGCCAAATGCACGTTCCACCACCATTCTGCACTTGCTGAGCCTGTTATTGAAATGCTCCTTCTCGCTGTCTTGGGCTGGTGTATGACTTCATTAGCCAAGGAAGTAATGGGTAGGCAGAATCCCCCAGGGTCATTACTGGCATTTCCACATCACCAATGTTTATTTTTTGGTCAGGGAAGAAAGTGTCTGCCTTCATCTTATTGAACAGACCAGAGTTCTTAAAGATGCACACGTCATGCACCTTTCCAGACCTCACCCCACATTGATGTCAGTGAAACATCCCCTGTGATCCACAAGGGCCTGCAACACCATTGAGAAGAATCCTTTCCAGTTTATGTGCTCTGTGGCAAGATGGTCAGGTGCTAGGATATAGATATGTGTGCCATCTATTGCCCCCCACAGTTTGGTAACGCCACTGCAGCAAACCCATCCACTATGTCCTGCATGTTTCCCAAAACCACTCCCCCTCTTAGCAGAAGCCTATTGATGGCCCTGCACACTTGCATCACAGCAGCTCCAACAGTGGATTTACAGACACCAAACTGATTCCCAACTAACCAGTAGCAGTCTCGGGTTGCCACCTTCCACAGAGCGATGGCAACTCACTGTCAGAGCTGGCATCAAGCAAGTATTCACACACTTCACTGCTGGGGACAGCTCCGTGCAAAGTTCAAAGAAAGTGGCCTTTCGCATAACGAAAGTTCTGTAGCCACTGCGCATCATCCCACACCTTCATAATGATGCGATCGCACCAATCTGTGTTTGTTTCATGGCACCAGAACTGGCGTTCCACGGACTGAAGATGATGTGTGACAGCTTGCAGCAAACGGGAACTGTTCAACTCTCTGCTTGAAGCAGGATAGCCTCAGTGACGTTGCTATTTTCTGTGCTGTGACTCCTGTCTCGCCTTTGAAAATACTGCAGGATAAGCTCTGAGGTATTTGTGATGCTCACAAGGATAGTGCAGACCTGAGCGGGCTCCATGTCTCTCTGGCAATACCGTGCACGTGGCGTAGAAAAATGGTGTGAAAAAGTGTTTGCAGTTTGTTTGGGACAAGAAGGGAGGGGGAAGTAGCACGTTATATCATGGGAGGATGACAAGCTTCCCAAAAGCCTCTGTGGCTAGTTGCACTGTGGGATAGCTGCCCAGAGTGCACCGGTTTCAATATCAACCCAAAGCATGGTGAGTGGGGACACAAGAGCCCAGTGCAAGGAGTGTGGTGTGATCATGCTCCTGTGGCTTCTAAAATTCGGTGGGTGAAAGCCTATTTAAAGTAAATTGACTTCAGTCTGCAGCGTAGACCTACCCACAGAGCAGACGGACTCAGACTTTGTGATTTTCTATGCTCAACAAAGCTCTTCCAGTGTAAATAGCTTTGTAACCATAACATGAAAAGATACATGCATCAACTTGTTTTTATACTACAACAAAAAAGTAAAGTAAAAGTAAGGAAAAGTTACTGATCTTTTCAATTTAGTGACATCACAGAAGCTAACTGTAATAAGTACAAGCGAACAACGTGAAAATCCATACATTACCTTCTACAGTGGTTGTCATAGTCATTCTCTGAAAGTACTTAAACTCATTCCTAGCAACAGAACAAGAAAAGAAATCACAATGTAGGTTTGCTAGGAAAATGTGTTTGGATTTCTTTTGTTGATAACATAAATATAGATGGAAGTGAACTGTAACTGCGTGTAAGCACATTTTTGCTCCTGAGGGGTCATGCTAAATGCCCCGGACCCTAAAGGCCTCGCTTCATCCAGGCTTATTTATGACAGATGTTTGCTGCATTCAAAGCAACTGTGCAAGGCTGCGCAGGGCTAACGCCCGACAGAACCCTGCCCTTTGGCCCTCCGTCCCTTCCGTGCCTGAAGCCCGAGACGCGCCCCGCTCCTGTCCTGCAGGACGCCGCACAGCCCTGCAAATGGCCCGTTTTGCTGCGCCTAACCCGACGGGTTTCAGAGATCCAGACACCTGACGGCGAAAGGCCCCACACGCCGCAAAGGGGCCAGCCCGGGTAAACCACCCACAGCGGCCTCCTCTCCCACCGGCTGCCCCTCGGGGCGCCTACAGCCCCCGCAGACTACACATCCCGGCATGCACCGCTCCCTCTCGAGGCGATCAACCCATAGGCAGGGCCACATCGCATGCTGGGATTCGTAGTCCACTTGCGCAACGCTCGCCAGAGGAGGATACAGGGGCTCGGCCACACTACCTGAGGGGGGGCCAAGGGAGGTCCCCGTTCCTCCCGATGCCCATGTTCTGGCACACGGCGGCTATGGAGTTTAAGGAGCGGACCATGCTGCTTCCTCTGCCGACACCTCCCGTCTGTTCAGTTTCCCGCTTCTTTCGGATTTTGGAATTTTCGCGTCACCACGGACAGCCAGAGCACGGAGCAAAGGGAGCATGCGCAGAGCGAGACACACGCGCGCGCACCCGCCTGTCTTTGCCTTGCTCGCCTCCTGGGGGAAAGGGAGTGCGCCCTGGGCAGTACCACGTGACAGAGGGCAGCGCCCGTCTCTCCGCAGCCCCGCCCCCATCCGCCGTTCAACGCCTTTTCCCTCTAGCCCCGCCCCTTTCTAGCTTACGCGTGTGGTGCCGTGATTGCGTCACTCACCGTTATGCTCTGCGCGCGGGCCGCCGCTCGGGGTGCTGGTTTCTGCGTTCCCGATGCCGCGCGGGCGGAAGCCCGGCGGTGCCGGGCCGTCGGTGCTGAGTGAATTTTTCCGGCCGGCGGGGTCCCTGCGCGCAGCCGGCCCCGCCGCGAGCGACGGGGCGGGGCGCCAGGCTGCGGCTTCGCCCACGGTGCGCGGGGAAGAGGCGGCCGGCGTGACGGGTGCAGGGAGCAGGCGAGGCCTCCGCCGGCGGCTCTGGGGAGGGGGCGGGGCGGCAGTCTCGGGGCTGGTTTTTCTGAACGCGCTGTGGGACGCCGGGCCGGTGCGCGGGGCCCCGAGCCCGCCCCGCTGTGTCCCGGCCGCAGCGCCACTGGCTGCCACAGCTGCCTGGTGGCAGGCGGCAGCTGCTCGATCGTCTTCCTGTCTGTCTGCTACAGCAGCGCCTCTGGTGAAGCTGCTCAGCGGGTGGGAGCCCCCTTGGTTTAATGTAGGGAAATTCTCCCTCCGCCACGGAAATCGGTCCCTGTGACTTACAACCCCTGAGTGACACGAATTATACCAAAGTCATTTGTAGTGTAGACATCGCCTGAATTGAACTTCTTCCCGAACTCCCCACTTACACTATTTACTTGGTGAACCCAAGATACTTGAAACTCTCTTCTTTCTGTATATAAGATTCTCTAGGGCCGAGGAAGTAGTAACATCTCACTCTCTTCTCCCTATTTCAAATCCAAATAATACAGGGTTTGAGAGAGAATTCAAAATAGCCAGGAAATGTGGTTAAGTCTCTATCCCCATTGGTTTGTGTGCTGAGATACCACACGCGCTCATGCACACATTGAAGAGTAAGATGAACTCAAGCTTCTGGGAGACCCCATGTCATGTTTGCTTATATTTAGTTTTTATAAAGCTGAAAATTAAAAAGAACGAAAAATCAACTTTGTAAAGTTATGCAAATCCATCAGTTTATGCAAAATATCTTTTTACCAAGCTCTGTATCTTGGTAATTAATGATAATTTAAAAAAATCTATTAAGAACAATGATTTGCCTTGGCTGAGTGGGTGTTCAGGATTTGACAAGGTTGTGTTAAGGTTTTTTTCCAAAAGTTATATGATGTAAAACTCAAGAGTCTTTGAAGTGGCTACTAAATATTCCCACTCAGTGGGTTGCATCCCTCTACTCCAGTTCCTCTGAGTTTTATAAATTTTTTGGAAAGCAATGCTTTTTGGGTCCACATAAGTACTATCTTTTGCAGCCTCTGATATTTGCAGCTGAGATTATAAAAATACAGTGTGACCCCAAGTGCCTAATTTTTTTTCACTTTCTAATCCAAATTTCCCTAATTTTATTGCTTGTATTATAGCTAATAAGTGTTTGATGGTTTGCTCCATGGCACAGCTATATTTCTGTTCTTGACCCACTGTCCTGGGGCATTTTTGGTCATTGCTGATCAGACCTTCAAGGATCCAGATAAGAAAGGCAGATTTAAGTGATCAGCATTTTGTCTTTCCATGTATCTTTAGGCAAGAGTTCTTGTTTTGCCCTACCCATTTCTCTGCTGTTCATTTTGGAGGACCTTTGCATTGTTAAACCTGCGTCAACAAACAACACTGGCTCGGTGCTTTCCTTAAGGAGGAGACCTTTCAAGCTCAGTATTTGGAAATAACATCTGAAGAGCTTGCTGTCCCTGTAAAGCAGTGGTTCTCAACCTTTCTAATGCCGTGACCCCGCAATACAGTTCCTCATATTGCGGTGACCCCAAACCAAAAAATAATTTTGGTGGCTACTTCAAAACTGTAATTTTGCTACAGTTATGATTCGGAATGTAAATACCTGATATGCATTATGTATTCTCATTGTATAATGATTACACACAAAGCACCTTACACTTACACAGTATTGTGTGTATGGTGTGTGTACTGTTTTTACATTATTAACCTTTTTTACACCAGCAGGCTGTCTCGCAGGCTCTCTTGGCTCTCCGCCTCTTGGCTCTCCGCCTCCTAGGCTTCTGTCCTCCGGCGCTTGCTGCGTCCGCCCACTGATGACGTCAGCAAGTGCCAGACACACGTAATGCGCTGCTATGGACTGTGGAGCGTTCCCCCCGCTTCCCCCGCCCCTTAGGCCCCAGACGGATGATGCAATCACGTCTGCGCATGTGCGCAGGCATTCAGTTTGGAACGCGCATCCATAACGGTGTGCGTTCCAGCTGAATAGCGCTGCTACAGATGGTAGCGCGACTTCTCAGCGGCTAAAGCCATCGGAAATATGTATTTTCCGATGGCTTTAGGCGACCCCTGTGTTTTGGTCGTTCGACCCCCGCCGGGGTCGCGACCCACAGGTTGAGAACCGCTGCTGTAAAGGGACAGGGGAGGCTGCTTTCAGCAAATCAAGAAGTGCCCTAATAACACCCAAGTCAGTGCCAGATAAAGTGGGGTCAGTGGCTTACTTGCAATGACAATATCAGCTCTGAGAATTGAGACTTATGGTGATAGAACTTTACTAATGAAGAGGGAGGTTTAGGTTTTTAAGAAACAGCCAGAGCAGGTCCTTTATCATTGAAAAGAAAGTTAGTGTAAACTGGTGTTGATCAAACATGGGCCTAACCATATTTGTATGCAGATCTCTTTCTATCTCTCACCCTCTCCATTTCTTCCAATATCATAAAACCTTCTCTCTGAAATCTTGTTTTCTGATCTAAAATCACTTACTTTATGGCATGCTCTGTAGAAGTCTAGGTGGCTTCTGGGGCATCTAGAAAAACATTTATACTACTCATCAGGGGAAAATATTTTATTTGTGTGCATTGGTGTTCCATGCCCATATAATGTATTTTAGAGTCTTTATTGTATTTTAGTCTTTGAGCTTCCTTATATGTCAAAATGTTTTCAACATATCTGCCAGTCAGCTTTTCTACTGTTCTTAATCCTCCCACCTTCAAAAGATTCTTGAAAGATGTGGTTATCACCTTCCTAGCAATTAGACATCTTGTTCTACAATTAACATCAATCTGTCGCTAGCAAGATGTTATAGTCACCTTTTGAACCTTTGAGGAAGAATTTTTTATTCTTCTTGTCATTAAAGACAGTGTTTTTAATCTGAGTTACATCTGTGAGAAGAGTGAGTGAGTGAGTTGCAGGTTTTAATAGGTGATCCTTCTTTAGCTTTGTTCTACAGAGACAATATCCTGTGTTTACATTCCAAATTTAAATAAAAGTGATATCCAAGTTCCATGTGAATCAGATCATTAACCTTATGCTTAATTCTTCCATGGGGAATCTAATCTCCCTACCCTTGATATAGAGGCTTTTTATTTAGATCATTCTAAGAGATTTAGGAAATCTGTGTAAGGGGAATGCTATTTCTGCTTCTGTCTAAGTGGATTAGGCTGTCCATTTAGACATGTTATGCATTTGCTAAGGTCAGAGTGAGTGCTGAGAACCTCAGTGACGTCAGGGCTAAGACATTTATGCCTCCATAATGTTGCCTCCACAATGTTTCCACCATAAAAATTGGCAGGGCTGCTATCTTGTGTTGTATACACATTTACATGGCTGTACTCTACATGACATCTAGAACTAATGTTTTGTTTGGGAAGGCAGTTTTACAATCTTTTTTACTAGATCTCAGCCCATCTTAGAGTTGTGTTTGCTGGACTCCCACAAATGGAACTATGTAGAGTTCTACTCAATGAAGAAAGAATGTTATTTTGAGAGTGTGTATATGCAGAAGCAACACTACCAGTCCGCTCTCCCCTTTCCTTGGATTTCCTTTCTTGTAGGACTCTGAAATTTAGCAGGAAGAAATGAGGCAACTGCTATATGGCCGTGATATAACTTTTGCATAGAATAACTCGTAAGATGGTGCTCATGCAGCCTCACTGGACAATACTTTTTAGTAAATACTAGAAATTCAGCTCTGCAGGGAGGGAAGGGGCACATCATACACAGGCAATATTTTCATAGAGCCACAGTTGTTATGGGCAAGTGGTTATTTTATAGCAGACCTTGAACTAGGTGCAGGATTAGATGCAGAATGACTGTATGCACATGTATATTACAAGACATAGTCAAATATAATTAAATAACTGACAGCTGTACATATATCCAGTGTAAGCAGTCAGAATATTTTAATAATAAAGTTATAATATTAGGTCTATTTACTGAACACAGAAAGTTAATCGTTTTGTCTGAATACATCATTTAAGAGTCAGTAGTCAAAAATACTTTTTAAAGGCAAAAAGCAGAAAATCATACTAAAATAGACTGTAGTAATAAGCCTTTTGAAAGTTTTAATTCTTCCTTCATATATTAGGCAAGTTCTCAAAGTCCAGTCTCCAAAAAAAGTTAATTCTATATTCTAAAGTGCTAGGAAAAATCTCTGGTATGAGTAACAACAAATACTTAAAAGCCTTTTTAATATATTAACAATGAAAATATGTATACTTCACACTTTCTAGGTACAAAATGCTATGCATACAAAAAAAGATAATTTTATAAGTGAATTAGTTATGGATGGAAGACCCTGGATGGATAGTCCTAGTAACTGAAACCTTTTCTCTCCAGACAGCAGATGCAACATTACCCAAACTAACATCCCTCAAATCTGTTCAGTTTATAAGCACTATTAATTCTTGTCCTCTCTGCCAAAGAACAAATAATCATACCATGTATGGTGACATTCGTAATGTGAATGTCTGTTCACTGTGAGCTTTGGCGTGTGTGTATCAAGGACTTCACCTTTGTATCTGCTTATTAGTGTTAAGAACACTTATGGCACTATAATTTAAGCCACCATGGCCCCAGTCTGCAGTGAGCTCCCTCTAAGCCTGTGGGTTTGCCTGTGCAGAACTCATTGCAGGGTGAAGGCCAAAGTCATTTCAGGTAGGACTGTGAAAAGTTTTCTTATGGTAATATTGGTCACAAAGGATCAAATCCCAGTCCCCATGAAGTCAATGGAAGTTTTGCTGATTATACTAGTGGGGTAAGGTTTTTTTGTCCAACATGTAGAGATCATAGTTGAGCCAGTGACCTGGAGATTGGAACTATGTTGCAATATTTCCTTGATCGGTCTACTGTTTGTAGAATACACTAATTTTTGTTTCTGTTTTGAAGAAATTTAGTCAATTATAAAAACTATTGTATACATACATATACAGAGTGAAAATAGCAGAGTTCTAAGCATTACACGGTAAATTAAATTGGTGTTTTGCTTTATTGTGCAGAGGTAAAGTTTTGTTCTTTACATGTCTATTTTTCATTCTTCCAGTATATGACAAGGGGAAAGAATAAACTAACTTTTAAAAATTTATGTTTTAGACTTCTAAGTCTGACAGAGGTAAGAGAAGAGCTGTTGAAAACAATGAACCTAGTAAAAAGAGGACAACACCAATAAAAAGTAATAGAAAGGAAGGCCATGATGCAGTGAAGATTCTTGATGCTGGTGAGTTCATGGTAAACAAAAACTTGAAGGCATTTAAACTGAGTAAATAGTTTTTAATGATCAAAAGTTAAAATTACATTGTCATATAGTTTAGGGATTGGCTTTTAAATTCCATATATATTTTTGAAAGTTCCATTAGTTGAGAAATCATAGCTAATTATGATGAACTAATTCAAGAAAGACTGCTCCATGTTTCCACACCAAACATTTAATTAACAAATTAATGTTGGTAGAGAAATAGGACAGTGAATAAAAAGGTTCATTAACTCCATTAAAGATTTTGGGGAAAGAATCATTATATTCAAAATAGAAAGGGACTGTATTTATAGAGAAACAACACTTCCATAGTTCTTGAAAATGCATGAGAAATAAGAGTGGAAAAAATATCAACTTGAAATATAGAGTGTCTGTCTGTCTAAAAAAAAGCTAAAATAGTTTCAGATGCTACACTGGCACTGAGAACCCCTACTGATTTTGTGGCTTTACAGTTACTTTGCACTATTAAAAATAAAATAAAAAGAAAAGCATTTGTTTGCCTTCTGTGTGAGATGTGCACAAATGGGAAATAAGGGCCCAGGTCCACAAAGGTATTTAGACACCCAAACTCCAGGTTTAGGTACTTCTGTGATCCACAAAACCCCTACTTGGCTGCCATCTAATCCTGTGGGTGCCTAAACTCACTCAGTGCCTACATTTTTGCTGTAAAAGTTCCCTGGATGCCTAAGTTTCTGCTTCTGGGCATCTGTACTGCTGCCTCACTCTAGGTATCCAGACTCCTATTTCATGCCTAAGCCCCAATGTGATCTTCTTATCAGGGGAAGATAGGTGTTCCTACGGAGCATGATCTGGTACGTGTTCTCTGAGTACATCTACTGGACTGGGCCCCTTTCAAAAGTCTAGCTGGAGGAGGATAAGGAGGAAGTGTAGTAGTGCATCCCGTATAACTTTTAATCCAGTGGTTAAAAGTGCACTCATCTAGGTTTTGGTAGGCCCTGGTACAATTCCTCTCTCTGCCTGATGGGGAGAAAGGATTTGAACAAGCATCTCCCACCTTTCAGAGGAATGTCCTAGCCACTACTATAGGACACCCACATCAGAGTATCTTCCAGTCTCTTCTATTGAAGCAGTTCTTCTCTAGATAAATAGTCATTAGGCCAGAGAATGTGATTGAAAATGATTCTATTGCTTCATGGTTAGGGCAGGCATGTGGTGGGTGGGAGATCCAGAATCCAGTCCCTCTGCTCCAAGGATTATTGTCTTCTGGAAACCTGGACACCCTCCTTTCTTTGGCATCTCCTTAGGTATAAGTGCTGGAATTAGAGATGCTGGCGCTACTGCCGCACCCCCTGGCTTGAAGTGGTTTCCATCATATACAGGATTTACAGTTTGGTTCAATAGCTCTCAGCAGCCCCACTGTACAAATTACTCCAGCACTACTGCCCAAATGTGGCTCCCCACCTACAGTGCTGGCTTTTGTGGATCCCTTTCTTAGGTGCTTGTCTCTCCCCATTCATTGTATAGAAAGGTTAGGCACCTAATTCATGCTTTATGATCCCATTATTGTTCCAGTGTTTTTAGGTGCCTAAAAGTTAGCCTTTTTGTGGACCTGGGCCTCAAATTATACAGGGGAAGTAGTGAAGCTGATTACATACGAACTTCTGTCACATTCACATAATAAATTGGAAAGCTTTTTCTCTAATGTCTTTCAAGATGTCATCTAAGGCCTTGTCTACATTAGCACTTATTCCGGCAAAACTTTTGTAGCTGTGGGCTGTGATGCGCCCGCCTTCCTCTCCCTCCCATCGAGCAACGTAAATTTTGCTAGCATAAGCACTCGTGTAGACAGCCCTGCATCGGCAGGAGACACTCTCCTGCTGACATAGATACTACTGCTTGTTTAGGTGGTTTTATGATGTCGGTGGGAGAGCTCACTCCTGTCGTCATAACGCAGTCACGCAAACGCTCTTACAGTGTAGACTAACTCGAAGGCCTGGTCTAAACTAAAAAGCTACGGTAACGAGTTGGCTACGTCACTTAGGGGTGTGAAAATGCCAGCCTAATCCCTTTTGTAGACAGTGCTAGGAGCTCTTCCATTGACTGACTTACAGCCTGTCAGGGAGTTGGGTTACCTACACAGATGGGAGAGTTCCTCCCATCAACATATGTAGTGTCTACACTTAAGTGCTGCAGTGGTGCAGTTGTAGCCTAAGGCTTCATTGCACCATGACGCCCTTCAGACAACAAAAATTACTACATGGCCCTAGGAGGGGGTACTGAAGCCTGAGCCCCACCCTGCAGACCGGGGGGAGGGGAGTCCAAACCTGAGGGCTTCCACCCTGGGTGGAGGCTGTAATTTGAGCCCTGCCACACAGAGCTGACGCTGAAGCCCGAGCACCGCCACCCAGGGCTGAAATTCTTGGGCTTTGCACAAGAAATCCAACTCCTGCCTTGGCAATCCCATTAAAACGGGGTCGCAACCCACTTTGAGGTCCCAACCCACAGTTTGAGAATTGATGCCCTAAGGCTATGTCTACACTTAAAATGCTACAGTGGCACATACGCAGCTGTGTCCCCGTAGCACTTCAGTGAAGATGTTGACTACAATAGCAGGAAGGGTTCTCCCGTTGCTGTAATTAATCCACATGCTGGAGAGGTGAGTAACTAGGTCAACAGAAGACTTCATCTATTGAAGAAGGTTACATTGGCATAGCTACATCTCAGAAGTGTAGATTTTTCACACCCTTGAAAGACATAGCTATGCCTATGTAAGCTTTCAGTGTAGATCAGCCTTCAGATAGATTTTAGTTGTAGCAATAGTAGATTAAAAAGAAGCAGAAGTGTGATTTTTTAGTTAACCCTGTCTCTTTACGTATCCATGTAAATATTAGTTGTTTTAGACTGATTATGGTTTAATGTTAATATGAGTATAATCTTTACTGCAGTTAAACAAATAGTTGTTCTAATTTACAATTCTAGTTATTTAGAAGCATATATATTAGATTGCTAGATAAATGGGGTTGGATATGGTAATGGGTGTGTTCTTTTGTAATGCACCACATTGGTTGTTACCCTTAATTGCCCACGTCAGACCCTTTATGCATAACAATCTACTCTCAGTTGTTTGCTTCATTTCAAGTGACTGCCTCCAACATACATTAGTTTATCTACTCAAGGATATGTCCCAATTTATATTTAGTACTGACATTATGCATCCTTCCCCAGACCTGAAGTAGAGTTCTGTGTAGCTCAAAAGTTTGTACTTTCCACCAACAAAAGTTGGTCTGATGAAATATATTACCTCATTTCTCTTATCTTTGATGTCAATCTCATTGAAATCCTAATTACAAGGTAGTTTGCTAATAAATTTTCCTTGTGTATTTTTACTAACGAAGAAGAGCCTAAGAAATGTGCAAGGCCCCGCGTATGTGTGAAAACATTAGACAAACTGAGAGAATTTTGCAGTGATTCAAAGCACCCATGTAACAGAATTCAAGTTGATACTTTACAAGGGAGTCGATCTGTGCACTTGGAAAAATGTCCTAATTTTGCGGAAAGAGCCTTGGAAATGAATAGTGCTCTTCATTCTCAGGACACAGGCTCTCAGATCAGTCAGAAGGTAAGCAGTGCTTCTGTTCCAGAGATCAGCAAATACTAGTGCAGTTTGGATTGCTTTTTATTATTAAAATACAGGCTGTGTTGGATTTCTCTTACATTTCAATATGACAGAATGCAATGTGAAATTATGCAATACCATACCAATGATAAAATTTGACATTCATATTCAGGCATTTTACTGAACTCTTAACATAAGCAAAACAGCTCTTGATATTCTTCAGTGACATTCTTAAACAATGCAACTGAAGTTTTAATTAAATTTGTTTTAAATACAAAATCCTTAAAGATTAGAAGATAGAAAATGCTGGTAACATAATCCATACTTTGGACACAGTCTTTCTAGTGCGACTTCCAACTGAGATCTTGGTAATTTCAGATGTTGTTAATTATAAGGATTGCAAGAAGTCTCATCATTTTCTCATGTAGAAACTAATAAAAAATTATTACTGGAATATAACGTATCTCGGTGGGATTCAAGGTTGTTAGAACACTCTGTCACGTTCCCCTGGAGAAGATGTGGTTAGACCAGAACGTACTTTGGAGATAAGCTTATTGAAAAAACATTGAAATGACATCTATACAGTAAGCAGATTGTTGAACAGTGTCCCTGTGCTTTCAAAAACAGACAATAATAAGAATTCTCACTAAGTATTTGAGCCCTGATCCTGCAAGCTGATTGAAATTGGTGAACCATGTGTCAGCCTGGTGCCTCACTGAGTTGCATTGGGATCCGTATAAGCAGAAGATTGTCTTGCCTGGATCAAATTGTGGGATTGGGGCCAAGGCACATAACTACTTGGTTGATGCGCTGCTTTTCATGGATTGGCTGGCTATTGTTCAGCAGAGGAACATGTTAGTTCCAGCACTTGTATGTTAGCTTCCGTACTTATTTTGCCCTGTTTAGATCAGTTAACTTGCATTTTTGGCCAAAGGAAAGATACCAAATTATAAGGAGAAGAAGCCAATTTAAGAACTGTTGGAAGGGGATTGTATGGATGGGATTGGGATTGTGCAGTCATGTAATCAGTCACAGAATTTATTCCCTTTCTATCCTTTGTTTTCCTCATGAACTCTGTTCTGTTTGTTGGGCTATTGTTTATCCAAATATGTTGGACTAGCTGATAGTAAGTACAGAATTGTTATTTTAGTCTATATGTAATGCTTCAATATTCTGCACAGTTGTATGACAGACAGCCTGTTCTGGATGCTGAAGCTGCCTTTTTATTTTTTAAGCATAACTCAAGTGTTCAATAATTGAGTGCTTCTTCATAATTATTGTAATACCTCTTTTGTTTACAGGAACAGTCATGCTTCAGTCTTAGTCAATTTTCAGTATCACCTAAGAGTTATGAAGGCTCTCAAAATACTTCTAATACAAGCCTCTTGAGAAAAAGAACCAAAAGCATTTACACTCCACTAGAACTTCAGGTCATAGAAATGAAAGAACAGTATAAAGATGCTATTTTGTGTGTGGAATGTGGATATAAATATAGATTCTTTGGAGAAGATGCAGAGGTAAGTAACTTTTACCTGGATCATTTAATGTTGCTCACCTTACATTGTTTTGTTATATTGTGTGCCATTAGCAGCCTCAGTTTAAAAAACTTTCTAACACTTGTAAACAAGATATGGAAGTTCTACACTCTCTTAATTTAAAGAGTCAATTACAAATTTGAAATTTTGTCAATTACAAATTGTCTTGGACCAAAACAAAGGTACATCAATATTTGTAGTAGTCCCTATTTGAAGTATTGACACATTAGCAAATACAGTAGAACCTCAGAGTCACGAACACCTTGGGAATGGAGGCTGTTCATAACTCTGAAATGTTTGTAACTCTGAACAAAAGGTTATGGCTGTTCTTTCAAAAGTTTACAACTTACCATTGACTTAATACAGCTTTGAAACTGTATTATGCATAAGACGAATGCTGCTTTTAACCATCTTAATTTAAATGAAACAAGCACAGAAAGTTTCCTTACCCTGTCAAATCTTTTTTTAAACTTTCCCTTTATTTTTCTAGTAGTTTACTTTTAACACAGTACTGTACTATATTTTCCTTTTTTATGTCTCTGCTGCTGCCTAATTGTGTACTTATGGATCCAAATGAGGTGTGTGGTTGATGGGTCAGTTCGTAACTCTGGTGTTCCTAACTCTGAGATTCTGCTGTATTAGATACTACAATAACATGTAGTTTACTAAAGTTAAACTGAAGAAATTAAGGGTGAACAGCGTATTATGGCATAGAACTAATGCTCAGAATTAAAATATTTAGTTTGACAGTAACTTGATGACTTCTGAAAAATGGAATATCTAAGTGCCCTAATTACATATGTTTGTGCAGATAGCTCTCTATTAATGAGGGGAGTAGTTATATAGAAATTAACGGGATATTTGATGCCATTAGTTGTGCAATTGTATCTGTTGCTTTATCTGAATGGCTGCAATCTATATGAGTTGGCAAAAATTTCAAAGGAACATGTCTTACAAATCTGCAAACTACAAAATGGCACATAACTCATCTTTTTCTCATCTGACTCTAAATCATTAATACTGATTTAGCCTTTATTCTGATTGATTTTCATATGTAATTAGGAGCAAAGTGAAAATTACTTGTGCTGTGCATTTGGTCTACCAATGGGCTAGCAGATTTACTATCCCAAAATATGCAGTGTAGTTGTAGCTGTGTCGGTCCCAGGAGATGAGGGACACCAAGAACTTGTTTCTCTCACCAACACCTTGTCTCTCTAATGTCAAATAGAAATGTGTTATCCTTGTGTGGTGATTCAGAGCTTTGTTAGGTATAGGACTGTGGTATCTTATGAATGTCCCATTCAGCTTGGTTAACACCTATCTGCTTGTCCAGAACACAGGGCAGGCATTTGGAAAGAGAAATGTCTTTGGCTCTTTGGGTAATGTCATGTTTCTAGCCGCTGCTATGATTCTGTTCCTTTGAGGGTGCTTGGATGCTACTGTGAGGAGTGCAGTTAAAGGGCTAGATAGGTTACCTTGATAAGCCTAAGTAACTAACTTACACTGTCTTCTTGCATTGGACTTCAGTGGGAACTTATTATTCACTCAGGGTATCATGGGATAAGTTGCAGGGTGGATTGATTTAAATCAGTGGTTTCAATCACTGATTTTAGCATGGTTTAAATCGGCATGCAGGAAACCTTGATTTAAATTAACAGTTTTAATCTTGTCTTGCTTCTGTACTTTTTAGTTACCTTTATAAAGAAGTGTTTATTCTCATTGGTTGGCAATCATTTAAACAGGGTGATTTGAAACTAAATACAGCCAATTAAATTTGATACTTCCTTTTGTTAACTTGGAGGATACATTATATCTGCACATATTTATTTCAGCAATTATATATAGCTTAACATACATTTATGCAGATTCTTAATTTTAATTTTTTTTACTATGTAAAAAGGTGGATGATTCATATCATTTAGTAGATGATTAATTTTTTAATTATGTCTTGAGTCAAGATCTCTGGGTAGAAATTAGAATTCAGTTAAAACGCACAAGCATTTTAAAATTGTTTTTATTAGTGCAATAACATACCCTTAATGTACTGGATACAAAAGAGGGACATTGAGCAGAGTTTATCAAAACATTTTTTGCATTTAAAGTTAACTGATTTATTAAACAAATCAAGTATTATCTGTATTTAGTGAATTGAACTGATAAGTTCTGGTGACTGTCCTTCAAGACTAGTAGATCTCATCCTCTCAGACCTAGTTTTTATTAATTGATTAGAAGAGGAAAACAAGCTTTCCTGTTTTTTTTCAACTTCTAATGGTTTTTTTTAACTTGAAGTGAACTGGTCATTTAACTGAAATTAGTTAAATAAGTATGAGGAAAATATTTTTTCTGCTGTCAAAAGCTCATTTAGCACTTCAGCTCACTCTGGTTACAAGTGCTTAGCTGGTGACGTCCATCAGTTCAGTGGTTTGATGTTCTTTAAAACTTCAGCAGCAAATATGTGTTGCTTATTTTTGTTTATATTTTATTTAAATTATTTAAATTTATTATAGTAAGTTTAGGCCTTAATGTAGCCTGTTATAATTTCAAATTTAATTTTAAATGAGTTTATTTTAAAACAGAAAAATGCATTTAATTTAAATAAAAATAGCTGATTTAAATAAAAGATAATCTGATTTTTTTTTTTTTTTTAAGAATCATTAATTTTTATCCACTCTGATAAGTTGACAAGTAAAGTGTCTGGGAACGGAGCCCTCTTTTCCTGTTAGGAGACTGAGACTCTGATCTCTTGTTTAGGTTTAGTCTTCCAGTATCTCAGTTCTGCTGCTTAGCCTTCCACAACATTCTTCCATTGCTTTGGTTAATAGCTGGTTTCCAGTGCCACTTTTTGGCAAGTTTGTATTCACAGGGTGCTGTCATAATTACCAAGGAATCAAGAGAGGGAATGTGATGTAAAAGTGACCTGAATTATTGACTGATTATTCTTTTTGTACTTTGCAGATTGCAGCTAGGGAACTAAACATTTACTGTCATCAGGATCACAATTTTATGACGGCCAGTATACCGACTCACAGACTGTTTGTTCATGTACGGCGTCTTGTAGCAAAAGGATATAAGGTCATCTTGGCTTTAATTCGATATTGTTTAAACCAAAATAGTCTCATTCTTTATTGAAAGAATTTGTTGCTGTCATATGGGTGTTGTCTCGCTTTTTTGAAAGATACAAATATGGAACTTTTTAGTATTTTACCTGAAAAACATACGACAAACTCCCATTCCTTCAGTGCTTTCTATATACAATGTCTTGGAACTTTTAGGTATGTGGATTAAGGCCTCCTATGTTGATTTTACAACATTTTAGGGTCCATTTGACTTTTCTGGAAGCAGGTCTGCCTGTCTGAGAGAGATAGGAAGTAGGATAGAAAGCACTTTCTCCATTGCTTTCTCTCTCCTTTCTGTTTTCCTCTTTTTCTTCCCAACCCATGTTTTTTTCTCTTTCCTTTCCCCTTGTTGTTAATCTCTCCGTTGCTAATCTCTTTCCTTTCCCTTTCTGCTCATGCCAGTCTTTTTTGTACCTCTTATTGCCTGATATTTCTGGTGAGTTTTATTGTCTACTGTGAAAGAGAATTGTTGCAGCAATTCTTTTCTGATAGGTGAGCAATCTCTCAAGCTAAGTTATTTCAGTACAGGACATGAGACAGTAGGGGCAAGAAGGCAACTGCAATTCTGTCATACTTGATGTGTTCTGAATTAGTAGGGTTGGTTCTAACCCTTTGCACCTCACCAACACATAATTGTTTAATTTAATATTTGTATCTCTTCAGTTAATTTTTTGTTGTTGTTAAACTTGGTTATCTTTTTTACATTAATCAGTTAATACTTTCTGTATGTGTATATTACAGGTGGGAGTTGTAAAACAAATGGAAACTGCAGCATTGAAGGCTGCTGGAGAAAACAAAAACTCTCTATTTACTCGAAAACTGACTGCTCTGTATACCAAATCTACACTTATTGGAGAAGATATCTTTTTTGATGCATTAATTATTTTGCTTTTATACTAACCTTCATGATGCTCTGTGTCATGTAATGTTCAGTATGTGTTGTGTGTGTTTGAGGTTTCTTGCCATAGTCGTTCAGCATAAGATAGAGTGTTCCTGTTAAGTAATGGGGGTGGGTAGGAAGTGCTGTTTTTTCCCTCTGCATTGGGAGGGTTCTGGTTGCATTGCACCTGTTGTGGCTTCTGAATTTACAGCAAAAAATTATTCAATAGGAATAGGAAATAAGAGGATGGTGAAATGTTAAAACTCCGCTGCTACTGCTAGGACACTAGTGCTCCCCCTGCAGACTGTTGCTACTACATCAGGTCCTATCTTGATGGCCAGTGATGCTCATCAGCACATTCTGCTCTTTACTGTCAATTGCACACATATTACAAGCAGACTAGTAGGCTACTTACTCAAAGTACAACTTGCTGAGCAGGGATAGTGCAAAGCTGGTAGGAAATTTAGTTTCTCCCACAGCCCTCTATTGTTTGAATGGCAGACTGTTGGGATAATCGTGTGTATGCATACAGGTGTGAGGCTGAGGTTCTGTGAGTGGGTTTAAGGCCACCACTGACTTTGATTTTGGTGCTGTCAACAATTTCAAATTGACCAGCATCATACCACCTGAGACAGTCTGATGTAGGAAAGAGGCTGTCCTCTGTCCAGTTGGCTTTTGTGTTGGGTACGTGGAGTATGTTTATCCTAGAAAGAAAATTGTTGCAGCAAGCTTCACTGGTTTTTATCCATGTGAACTATTAGTTGTTTTTTTTAATATTTATCAAATGTGAACCCTTTGCTGAAGCTAGATGATCCTGTAGATGTTGAAGAGAGAACAACTGATGTCTCCGATAACTATCTCCTTTGTATCTGTGAAAATAAAGAAAGCTTAAGAGACAAGAAGAAAGGGGATGCTGTCATAGGCATAGTGGTAAGTGGTTTTCCTTGAGGAATCTGCATTTATGGCTAAGGCTTATTTTGTGGTTTATCTGTGGTTTAGAATTCCTGTGTGATTGTCTCCCCTGACAATAGAGGTGTGTGTTAAACATAATGCAAAGTTTTTAATTAATGCTCTTTGTCTTTCAATTCATTTGTGAATTGAGTAGCTTATTTTATATTTTTAAAAAATATTCAGAAACTCTTGCATTGATAGCCTGAATTATATATCAGGTATACAAGGGCTATCACTTTTGTTCATGCATAATTGCTTGAAAGCATAGCAGTGTTTTAAACAAATAAAAAAAGACAGTGTTAAAGAAATTTTTAAAAATTATATTTAAAATGTTATCCCTTGTAAGTGTTCAAAACACTAACACTTATTGCTGACTACATCTGTTTCCTCGGTAAACTGCTATTCACTGAAGTTTAGTAATGAAAGATTCACAGTTTTCTTAGACTTTAACTTCCAATTTTTTTTTGGTGGAGATTCTGAAATGAGAACAATGTAGCTGGGAAAATAGTGAAGTGACTAATATGAGAACTGACATGCTGTCTACTGATAGTGCATTCATCTATTTTTTTTTTGTAGGCTTTTTGATTGTACTTACCATTGTGGTGTATGACCACCCCATTGTGTATCTGTCCCAGTTATAAGGCTCAGTTTGAGGCTATTAGAGAGAGATTAGCTCAAAAGCTTGTCTCTCACCAACAGAAACTGGGCCAATAAAAAATATTATTTCACCCATCTTGTGTTGTCATGTCCCTCTTCCTCCTCCACCCACCCGAGTTATAAAAGTGCATTTTAGAAAGAAATCTCATTCAGGGAGACTCCTATCTAAATTCCATAGGTTTTCAATTAGATGGATTTGTATTACCCCTTAACAGTGACAGAATTTGAGCAGTGACATGTAAAATGAACCAATGCTATTAAAACACCTTATCATTTTTTAAAACATCATCCTGTTTAGACTAACATTTGGGCTTTCAAAATTGTTAGGATAGGACCCTATGTTTTTTGCTTTTGAAATATGTACTTATGCAATCTTCCATTGTTACCAAGAAACTGTGGGACTGGTGAAGCCGTAATTTTTGTGTAACATGCTCTTAAGTGTGTGTGAAATTTTCTTGCCAATTTGTTAAAACCCAGTAATGGTTGACTAACCAAAACTATTGTCAGAGCTTTACATGTGCCTGCTGGCAAATGTCCAATGATTGTCATGTACTTTGAGAAGCAAACATAAGTGATCCGTTTTGGCTTCTGCTGCCTTAGCAAAATACGAAGTTTGTCAATGACAGGGCAAAAACTCTTTTGTATTTGACAGGCAGTCCAACCCACTACTGGGGAAGTAGTTTTTGACAGTTTTCAGGACTCTGCATCTCGCTTAGAATTAGAGAGTCGAGTTTTGCGTCTGCAGCCAGTTGAACTACTACTTCCATCAGACTTGTCAGATCATTCTGAGAGGCTCATCAGCAGTATAAGCTCTGTAAGGTATGTTGCAACTTTGCATCTGGAAGCTAGCAGTGATACATAGTTTTCTAAAGTAAGACCTGTGAAACTTTCACAGTTCACTGTTACACTGTTTGCATAAATATCCCATAACTAACGTTATCTGTCTGTTTAATATAAGTCATTCTGATTTGCCCAACTCTGTTGTATTTGAATGTCATGTCGTGCCACTTGTGTATCTTACGCCCTTAAGGTCTCTGAATGATGTGAGGCTTTTTTCTCTACAGCACTATTTGTTAATGAGACATGGAGAATTAAATACCAGTTGGAGAGTTTTGGTATTTCTTGTCCTATTGGACTCTTTTAAAACTAGTGGGCTAGAAGTAGTATGGCCATTCCACCATTTACATTTAAACATCTCCCTTATATTTTTAATGACAGATGCTTCAAAAGAAGGATGGATGCTCCTTTTCAATAGCAAATTTATTGTGGAATTAGATCTGTGATAAAAATAGACTGTAAAGTTGTAGCTGTATAGCTACAGGGCCAAAGGACAAGAGTGCCTCATCCTTCTAGAGGTGCCTTATGAACGTATGAAATTCTGCTCACACTTTATGGTTGCTATTTTTCTCTGAGAATATAGTGTTATTTTTTTAAATTGTTTAAAAGAATGTTCAAGGAACTGTTTTCTTAGCTTTTAAGAAAGTCATAGGGATTTTCGCCTTTCACAGAGGGAATCAAAGACGATCTAGGAATTTGGCAGATCCCATGATTTTCTGAAGTTCATTCTGCAGGACTGCCATATTTTTCAACTGATTGGTTTGTAGCAGCAGCTCTCCTGTATTTATACGGGAATTGGAGGAACAGAAATATATTAATTTGAAATATACCTCTCCTTTTCTAAATTTAAAAATCATTGCTTGTGTGCAATTTACATTCCCAGACAATACAGAAATTCTATGACAGTTGCCTAATTATGAGAAAGAGGTGTATCTGAATATTTGATGACAAAGTAGCCAGTAGTAGAGTTTGGAATTGCTGGCAGCCAGGTACAACGAGACTTGCTCTTTGTCCAAATGGAAAAATTGATTAGCAATTGCTTTGACTATGGGGAAAAAACAGTTGCATCTATATCTCTATCTTGAAAACAATATCCTGATTTGATTGATCTCTCTCTTCAGAAGGGCTTATTGACACTGACTGTTTTTAGCAATTTACATGGTGCCAATTTGTAAAATGATACACTTCCTATTCTAGGGAAAATACTTTTGGTTTAAAATAATGCAGGAGCTAGTTTTGTTAATAACATTTTAAGCTTTTATTACATATCTTGGATGGCAAATTCTTCAGTTGACTGAATGTTGAAACAATTGTTGAGGTAAGATGCAAGCTCAGAAAAAGTCTTCAGAATTAAGGAAGACTCACTACATTTTGCAGATAGTTGGTCTTCAAGTTTTTTCCAAATGTTTCAATGTGAGTTTGGAAGTGTTCAGATTCAGATTTGGTTACCATTCTTTTTTTCAGATAGTTACTTTAGGATGTTTCCTATATGTATAATCTGGCAAAAAGGGTGTCCTAAACATTATTTACCAGGCAGCTAAAAGGAACAGGCTTGTAATTCTTTAGAAGCGTGCTACTGAATTGTCTAAGAGAAAGTGATACTTCATGTTATTTGCAAAAATTTCATCCTTGTGTGTTAAGGCAGCCAGCATATCCAATTACATTTTCCACACTTACAAAGTGCATCTGATTATTATTTGATTAGAGATATGAGAGACTTCTCATAGTCCTTTGTACTAGTCAGAGATGAATTGGAGAAAATGCTGTTTTTCCTCATGCTTGGAAACATATGGGTAGCATTAGATAGATCTAATATCTACTAAAAAGATATTGGCCCTGTTCAGTAAAAGAAACTGCGTAAATTTGGCTGCAGATATAGGGGGTTTTTTAATTTAAAAAAAAGGTGATTGAGTGTTCATTGACTATGCTGATGAACAGTATAATATACTTGCTTAACATGGATGGAGTTGCAGATATACCAACATATTACCAATATAGGATTTCCTTCAAAGGCATCTCCACTGTGGAGAAATGCTACTGTGAGTACACACCTGATTTTGGAGTCTTGTATTACAAACTTGCAATTGGCATGTCCAATGCCAGAGTTAGCTAATTAGAAAACATGGCAGAAGACAGCTTTAAATGTACTTCACAATAAAAAATAGAATAAAATGCCATACATACCTCATAAACTGTATTTTCTGGCCAAACATGTGTAATTTAGTACTTACCTTTTTATTGAATATGCTGGACTTACACTTGATTATTTTGTCAGAGACTCTCCAAAGGTATGCATGTTGGAGATGTCAAGTAGACCACTGTGAGATTGAGTGTGACTTTTTGCTATGTATATAGCCAGTATATATACATATACTGCTATATATAGATATTGCAAGTAATGGAATGTAGGATGAACAGTATCACTCTTTTTAAAGTTGTGTAAAATCGATGATATTCTGCCAAGAATGGCTGGCTTGCTGCAGAAATATGAAGGTTAAAATTCACATTCACCTGCAGTGAATTAGCAGTAAAATTAGCAGTGTATGGGAGCTAGGGGACGGAATCCACCCCCAAATTGCAGGCAGGGCACAGGAGAAGTGCAGTGGCTGTTCAAACTCTTAGACTGAAATAAATGCCTCAGTCCTTCACATCCCTTAGGTGGTAGGATTTATGGACTCCGGATTTACATAACTTTGTGCTTAATGTCCACGGTTTGGCCCACCCTCAAACCTTCCCAATACACTGGACTATGTAGAACTGGCTCATATTCCAGCTTTGCCTTTGAGAGTACAAAAGAGGATCTCAGACATCTATTCTTCGAGTGCTTGCTCATGATGATTCTATATTAGGCTTGTGCGTATCCTAGTGCATGGCTGTTGGAGACCTTTTGCCTTAGTGGTATCCATAAGGCCGGCTCTGGCGCTCTCAGGAACCCTGCACTCAGACAGTGGTGTATGAGGCGCCATGATCCTGTGCCCTTTCAGTTCCTTCTTTCTGCCCATGATGGTTGTTGGAGTGGCTTTTTCTCTTGAGTTCGCAAGTGCCTAGTGTTCTTTCATAGAGAGTTGTTGATAGTTCTTGTAAATAGTTGTTAGTGGGTTAGTAAGTAAGTTAGTTAATAAATTAGAGACAGTGATCCCGTCAGGAACATTTGCCCAGTGATGGGGCATGTCCCAGTCCCCAGGCTTTGAACCATATTCTGTTTGCCACAAGCCCTTCCTGTTTAATGACCCTCATGACAGTTGTTTAATGTGTTTAGGGGAAACACGTGAGAGGTAAGTGCAAGATTTGTAAGAGCTTCAGGCCATGGACTAAGAAAGACAGGGACATTTGCCTGAAAGCTCTGTTAATAGAGGCGGCACTCAGACTGGTCTCAGAACCCTCCTGCTTGGATTTGGCACTGACTGGAGCTTCAGTGTGGCGTGCTCGGCAGCACCAAGCCCATCTCAATATCACTTGCCTTCTCTGGTGCCGAAGAAGCGGAAAAAGAAACATTGTGCCGATCAAGGCTGTTCCCCCGCGACAAAGAGGGATATGAAGGTGGGTTTGGGAAAAGGACTTGAGTTGGGCCAATCACGGCCCCTGCTAGGTTAGTGCCAGCCTTTTCACCCAAGGCTGAAAGCCCTTGAGGGAGCTCCCTTGACCTGGAGGCCTTTCAAGGGGCGAGGGACTTGATGGCCCTCCCAGTGCCTTCCACTCCTTTGGTCTTACACTTGGCACCAGGGCTGGTAAAGGCACCCATCTCCAGGGATAAACCCGCCATGGGGCCACCTCAGTGGTCAGTCGACAGGTGCCATTCCCCATCTTGGCACCAGTCCACAAGACCTCGGTCAAGATCTCCAGTGCCACGTCGAACATATCTACCATGTCAACTCCAGTCCAGGGCACCATGCTCCTGGTCTCCAACCCAGAGCAGGGACTCACCAGCTATGTATTGCTGGTCTCGGTTTCTTTGATACTGATCATCACTCTCGTGGCACTGGTCATCGGTAGCATGGCAACGGTCATCAAAGCCCCGGCACCCCATGGCCCGACACTTCACTGCATGCTGCCGTCTTGGCACAACTCCCCTCCAACGTGACACCGCTTAGGCGAATCCTGTTGCCGGTCACCATTTCCCTGGCACTTCTCCCTGATTCTGCACTGCAGCTGACAGGAGGAGCCTCCGTCGGCTCCACCGTGGTGGCTGCATCAGCGCCCCCAAAGGAGGAACTGTACTTCTCGGAGTTGGAGGGAGAGCCCAGTCACCAGCCTCAAAAATGCAGATTAGCGGGCATACCAATGTTCAGTGCTGGTCCAGAAGCAGGTTCCTGGCCTCAAGGACAATGGCCTGTACAGTGGCCATACTGGACCCATGGGGAAGCCATCTTGGAAAAGGGCAAGACGGTGGCTAGAGCCTCCCTGCAAATGGTGCTGGACGCTGCTGATTTCGCAGCCAGTTCAATGACCTTGGCGGTATCCATGTGGCAGTGTTTCTGGCTGCAATCCTTGGGATTGTCTCAGGAGATGCAGTAGTCTATACAGGACTTCCCAGTGGAGGGGAAGGCCTTATTTTTGGAGCAGACTGATACCAGGCTTCAAGACCTGAAAGATTCCAGGGCCACTTTCTGATCCCTGGGTCTGTATACACTGCAGGGGTTTAGGAGACAGTTCTAGCTACCACATCCACCGCCTAGATATTTGGGCCAGCTGCGGCAAGGAACCTATAAGAGAAGGGACAGAGATAAAGGGTTTAAGTGCCATCATCCCACATTATTCTCCTGTGAGTCCCAGTCAGGACCTGCATGCCATCAGGGTGGCTCGCAACAGGCGTTCTCCTTCGAGTGATTGCTCATATGCATTCTACTTAGGTGTGTGCGCGCCCTCGTGCATGGTTCCCGGACAACTTTTTCCCTAGCAGCCCCTGTAGGGCCTGGTCCCAGCGCCCCCTGGAGCACCGCCCTCATGCGGCGGTATATAGGGCACCGCCGGCCCCTCCCCTCCTCAGTTCCTTCTTTCCGCCCGTGACAGTCGTCTGGAACAGCTCTTGCTGCATCGCAAGTATTCTTCTTTCTTATTGTGTTTAGTTAGTTAGCAGTTCTCCCGGAACTAAGTTAGCTTTTAGTTGAGTTAGGAAATTAGTTAGTTAGGAAGAGCCTTAGGGCTCTAGCGGACCCGGCCATGCCGGGCTCGCCCGGGTTTAAACCCTGCACTGGCTGCGGGAAGGCCTTCCTGGTCAGTGATCCTCACGAGCGCTGCCTCAAATGCCTTGGAGAGCAGCACCATAAGGATCGGTGCCAAATTTGTAAAGCCTTTAAGCCAAGGACTCAAAAGGAGAGAGAGATTCGGCTAAAGGCCATCTTAATGGAGTCTGCCTTATGTCCGGCATCCAAGCTGACTTGAACTCCATCGGCACCAAGTGTCTTGTTGGTGCAGAGCGCTCCGCAGGCGCCTCAGCACCGGACGTCTCTGGTGCCGAGAAAGAAGAAGCGCTGCCAGTGTGCAGGAGCAGCCGGTGTCGAGCCCTGAGGTGCTGCAGCTCATGAACGAGCCACCGGCACCGACACACAGGGAACCTTCCCCGACTCCTGGGAGTGGGGGACCCCCTGTCCAGATCCCTTCGACACCAGAGGCGTTCGAAGCAGCTCGAGCCTTGCTGGCTTTGCCGACGCCTCTGGACCTCTCTCGGCTGAGAGAGTCAGGGCCCGTGTCCCGGGGCAAACCGCCGATGGGTGTCCCCGAAGGGTGGGCATGCCCAGCACCAGAGCAATGGCTGCCCAACACCCGCTGCCGGAGAGTTGAGCCGGGTAGGTCCCCTCCCTCCTCGTCTTTGGATGAGTTTTCCTGGCCCTGGTCCCGTTCGTCGAGACAGCTCCAGGTCCCCTTCGCAGGCTGACGCTCTCGGCGCTCCAGCTCCGACTCTGCACCGAGGCACCGTGCTCTACCTTAGCCTGTGGCGGGGCATCACTTCGGACCGCTGGGTCTTGGACACCATGCGCAGGGGTTATGCCCTACAGTTGGTGGCTTCCCCCCCAATTCACCCCCTTCCCCATCCCTCTTCAGGGACCCATCTCACAAGCAATTATTCCTTCAGAAGGTCCGCTCCCTCCTGCACAAGGGAGCCATAGAAGCGGTTCTGCTCGAGGTACTTCCTCGTTCCCAAAGTAAAGGGAGGCCTCAGACCTATACTGGACCTGCGCATGTTAAACAGGTTCATAAAGAAACTGAAGTTTTGCATGGTGTCCCTAGCGGCCATTATCCCCGCACTGAATCCAGGAGACTGGTTTGCCGCCCTTGACCTGAAGGATGCGTACTTCCACGTTTCCATCCTTCCCACCCACAGGCGCTGTCTAAGGTTCATGGTAGCTGGTGGCCACTACCAGTTTACGGCCTTGCCCTTTGGCCTGTTTTCCTACTCCAGGGTGTTGACCAAGTGAGTGGCAGTGGTGGCGGCCTACCTGAGGTGCAGAGGGGTTCAGATATTCCCCTACCTGGACGATTGGTTGATAAGGGGCAGGACCAAGTCGCAGGTGCGCGAGGCGGTCTCCCTTGTCCAGGCCACCTGCAACGCTCTGGGGCTGCTCATCCACGAACAGAAATTGACGCTGTCCCCAGCACAGTGCATAGAGTTTATAGAGGTCTCCCTAGACTCGGTGCGGGCCAGAGCCTTCCTCCCACACTCGAGGTTCGAGGCCATGGCAGCGATCATATCGCAACTTTAGAGGTGCCCCACGACAACAGTCAGGCAGTGCCTTCAGCTGTTGGGCCACATGGCCTCGTGTACCTACGTGGTGAGGCTGGCCCGCCTCAGGCCTCTCTCTCCAAGGTTGGTTGGCCACAGTGTATGTGCCCAGCAGGCACTCCCTGGACAGAGTGGTGACAGTGCCCCCTGCAGTACTGGAGTCACTACAATGGTGGAAGAACCTCGGGACAGTCATGGAAGGGGTTCCGTTCAGGGACTTGACCCCCTTGGTCACCCTGATCTCGGATGCATCGGACCTCGGTTGGGGGGCCCACATCAGTGGTGGCCTGACTACTCAGGGCCGCTGGTCGCAGGAGGAGACTGCCCTCCACATCAATGTGAAAGAACTGAGGGCAGTCAGACTAGCATGCAAGGTGTTCCTCCACTGTTTATTGGGCAAAATGGTACAGGGGCTGACAGACAACACCGCAGCAATGTATTACATAAACAAACGGGGGGGAGCACGCTCCTCAGCTCTGTGCCAGGAGGCGCTTTGATTTTGGGACTTCGCTGTGAGGCACAGCTTTTGTTTAACCGCCTCTCACCTCCCGGGGGTCAGGAACGATGAGGCGGACCGCCTCAGCTGGTTGTTTCTACCCCAACACGACTGGTCGTTGCATCTGAAGGTAGCGGCCAGAATTTTCCACGAGTAGGGTGTTCCCCGACTGGACCTGTTCACATTGTCCTGGAACAGGAAGTGCCTGAGGTTCTGCTCGCTCCAGGGTCGTGAGCAGGGCTCCCTCTCCGACGTGTTCCTCATCGAATGGATGGGGGCCCTCATGTACGCATTCCCCCCCATCTCCCTCTTACCCAGGGTCCTCTTGAAAATCAAGAGGGACAGAGCGGATGTGATCCTGATTGCCCTGGCGTGGCCGAGACAGTATTGGTTCAACATGCTGCAGGCCCTCTCTGTCGCCGTGCCAATCGAGCTCCTGAGGAGGCCGGACCTGCTCTCCCAGGTCCACGGTTGCCTGCATGTGACGGCCTGGAGACTCTCCGGCTGACCAAGGAGGAGAGAGTCTGCTTGGAGCAGGTCCAACGTGTGCTGCTGGGAAGCAGGAAACCCTCCACGCAGATCGCGTACGGAGCCAAGTGGAGGAGGTTCACCTGCTGGGCGGAGTCGCGGGGCATAACCCCCGGTACGTCCCCTGTGCAGGCCATCCTGAAGTACCTGCTGTAGCTTAGACTCCAGGATCTAGCGTTAGCCTCCCTCAGGGTACACCTAGCGGCCATCTCAGCTTTCCATCAACGTATGGAGGGGTGGTTCCTGTTCTCCCACCCCATGCCGATGAGGTTCCTCAAAGGGGTTGAGAGGCTGTACCCGCAGGTCCATGACCCAGTGCCTCCTTGGGATCGCAACCTTGTCCTCGCTAGACTGACAGGGCCCCCCTTCGAGCCCTTGGCCACTTGCCCCCTGCTAATTCTGTCCTGGAAGGTGGCCTTCCTCGTGGCCATTGCCTCGGCTAGGAGGGTCTGTGAGCTAAGAGCTTTGACCTCGGAGCCTCCCTATACCGTGTTCTTCTGGGATAAGGTGCAGTTGAGGCCACATTCAGCCTTCCTGCCTAAGGTAGTCTCCCAATTCCATTATAACCAAGACATTTTCCTCCCCGTGTTTTTCCCTAAACTGCACGGGTCGGAGGAGGAGAGGAGACTACACACCCTGGCTGTGAGGAGGGCACTGGGTTTCTACCTGGAGAGGATGAAGCCGTTCCGGAAGACCACACAGCTCTTCGTCGCGGTGGCGGACAGGATGAAGGGATCCCTGGTTTCCACCCAGTGCATCGCTATATGGATTACCGCCTGCATCAGGTTCTGCTATGAGCACGCAGGGTCCAACTCCCAGGGATGGTGACAGCGCACTCAATGAGGTCCCAGGCCACGTTGGCAGCCTTCCTGGAAAGGGTCCTCCTGGATGACATATGCAGAGGTGCCACCTGGTCGTCGGTGCACACATTTGCTGTGCACTATGCCATCGTCCAACAGCCAAGGGAGGATGCGCGAGTCGGCAGAGCTGTGCTGAGAGCAGCTCACTGGTGACTCCTACCCCCTCCAGGTATGGCTTGTTAATCACCTAAGTGGAATGCATATGAGCAATCAGTTGAAGGAGAAAACATGGTTACTTATCAGTAACTGTTGTTCTTTGAGATGTGTTGCTCATATCCATTCCACACCCACCCTCCGTCCCCGCTGTCGGAGTCGGCTGAAAGAAGGGACTGAGGAGGGGAGGGGCTGGCGGCGTCCTATGTACCGCTGCATGAGGGCGGCACTTCAGGGGGTACCGGGACCTTGAGAGGGAAAGGATTTTATTCTTGATTCTTCCTTATACTGAAGTCTCAAAATAGCCTAAATAGATTAGGTACTAAGTCTGATTGAAGTTAGATGATCTGGTGTTCCCTTCCGGCCTCAAACTCTGACTCTAATTATTTTTGAAAGTCTTGCCCTTCAAGGTTTTAGAATTAGTAGATCACAGCCTTTCCTCCTGGTTTTTATTCGAAAAATAGGAAGAGGAAATGAAGTTTTCTTGTATTTTCCACTTCCAGTTGGTTTCTCAACTTTGAATGAAATAGGCAAAATAAAGAAAATATTCTCTTTGCATGTGCCAGCTAAACTGAAAGTAATTAAGGCAAAAGCTTTTCTGCACAAACGAAATAGGAAGTACTTTGTGATGGTTCCCAGGGTACCCAGGACTCTGAATCACTTTGTTACCCTTCCGTCCAGCAATAGGTAGCTGGTTGTCCGCTCTGTGATACTGTCAGCGATTCAAGCACTCACCTCATGGGCTGTGTCAGCCCTAACTTCGTCTTGCAGGTTAACAATCTCTGAGTTCCTTTGCAGTGTTCTTCTGTGAGATCCCTGCCCTGATACTGGTTACTCACAGAAATTCCAGATCTTCTGCACTCGAAGATGCAGTGTACCCCAGTTTACCAGTTTTATCTTAAACCAACACTCCTGTAAACCACACAGCACTTGTGAGCACTTATAATAAAAGTAAAGAAAGTTTATTTAAGAGAGAATAAGGATTTAACTGCAAATGAGAGAGGTTACAATGGTTATAAGACAAAATTGTAAAACTTGAACTTGGGTCTATACTTTCCAGTCGCTGCCTTTCCTATCTGATACAGTAGGTTTCTTCCCACAAGTTCAGTCTACTGTAGAGTTGGCTGGTTTCTCAAGAACCAAGATACAGACATTCATGATAGCTCTTCCTTGCCTAGGAGTTTTCCTCAATGAATGGATCCAAAGTGCCTTTCCCTATGCTCAGTTGTACTGAAAACAGTCTTTTGGCTTTATGCCAGGGTGATCTCCTGTCTGCTGTAATGTTCCTTCTCACTTCCAAGTGGATTTGATAATTTGCAGTTGTCTTTGATGGTCCACTGACTTGTGGGATGTGGCAAGGGAAGATGAGAACTTCGCGTTACCTATCCAGCTGAAGGAGGAAGAGTGGCAACTTCCTCTTCCTTTGAACGGGTCATTACTGAGACATATGGCCCCTGGTGAATAATTTTTACTCCAAGACCATAAAGTATGCTTTCAATATAAATACATTATTCTGTAAATATTACCTTACATTCATGTTACAATGGTTATGAATCTTGACAAGTTGTGATATTTCTGTGCCTATGTTACATGCTACTCTTTAAGGAAAAATCTCCTGTAAGAATGTTTTGTGTAGTGAGTTCGTCAGTTCTGAGGTGAGCTGTTTGCAAAAAAGAGGGGCCTTTGCCAAAAGATCTATCATGCTTATATTTAGAAAACTGTAAATACCAGCATTCGCTCCATTGTAAAGACTGAAAATAATATACCTAATGCAGTAAATAACAGTGTAATCTATTTATAAAGCTTTAGTTGACATGAAAAGCTAGATATTCTCCACATAATTATGTATATAAAAAGCAGCACTATTTAACTTATTAAAATTTGATGTCACACTGATGCGGACTATTCACTTTATTTAAATGATTTAAATAGATTAGTCCTTAAACATAGGTTGTCATCATTTCAAATTCAATTTTAAACAGATTTATTTTTAAAAAGAACAATGCGTTTATATAAAAGATCTAATATAAAAATATCTCCCCCTTTATTTAAACCATCAAATTGTATCCACACTGGTTAGTTTAAATTTGTAAATTAAATCTGTGTTGCATTTAAAGATCTTTGTGTTTCAGCAGAGTGTTTGGGTCACTCAAATACTGCAGAGGAATGCTTTTTTTTTTTAAACAGTTCTTTACTGGAATTTTTATTTTAATTAAAACTTTTGTTTTGAATATAAGTTGAGTAATTTTTCTCGGTGTGCATTTGTATATACTATAGGAAAAAGCAAAAATACACTAACATGGTAAGTAAACATATATAACCAGAACAACCTTTTGAAACCTACATTAAAAATAAAAAAGTACCAAGGAAGTATCTCTTTAATCTCTTCTAGTCTAAATCTGTTACATACATGGTGGTGATATCCTCCTGGAAAATTGCATTTATCTTGCACGGTTGACCACCTCACTTGAACTCTGCCTTCTTATACATCTCCTTATGGCTTATTCTGACTTTCCAAACCATAAGCAGCTTCAAAAATCTGATTTTTTTAAATGGCAATCTGCCAGAGAAATGTTTCTTTCTTTACCCCAAAAGGGATGTCCTTCCATCTCCTCTTCTCCCCCCCTTCCCTCTGCCCCCCCCCCCAAATTGACATTGGTCTGAGAGACAGGACAGGTAGTTAACTCGCTTGCGTGGGAGAAAATTGGAAAATCTAATATCCAATAACCATCAGGAAAATGGGTTTTCAGACAATGGCACAGAAGATGCTGTACTCAAGTATCAGGTTTCCAAAGGCAAAATGTGTTACATTATGTCTACGCTGCAGCTTGGGGTGTGGGTAGAAAGATATGCACTAGTTCTGTTGGAGGTAATGTGCACAGCCATGTAGCTGTAACCAGGGTAGCACAGGTGCTGAGGATTCCAGGTGAGTTTGTACTCGGGCAGCTAGCTGCTGCCTGTATTACCCTGGCTACACTGCTGTTTGTAGCACATTAGCTTGAGGAGGCCCTGAGCTGCAGTGTAGACATACCTTTAGAGAAGTAGGATTCTCAGAACAGAGATTGAAAACTTCTGTTCATGTTCTAGGGATTTTTTTTTTGTTTTGAAGTTTAGCTTCATTAAGGAGCACATTCAGCATTTCTATGTTGAGAAGTTGAATGTGATTATCAGGGTTGCAGCATATTAAGTATTTTGAACACAAATACTTCCTATATTATGAAGTCTTATAATATAGTAGATTCTTCAGTTAAAACAGTGTGTTTGAGGAAATGTTTAGAAACCAGGAGCCAAAAATAGACTTATTGAATCACTGATGCCACTGTGTTCCTTGATGTAAAACTGGTTTGTTAGGACTTAGAGAAATAGAATTAGTGATTTACAAATTCCTAGACATTTCCACTTGCCGGAAAAGTAAATTCAGTTTTTTGTACAACTATTCTTTGAATATTAACTGGTAATTTTCTTTCTTGTTTTGACAGACTGTATGTGTATGTATAAAAATAATTATAGAATAGATCATGGTGTCCATTAAAAAAAAAATGTATGGTCTTCTTCTCCCTCATCTATTTCTACCTTTTTTACTTGTTGACAGCATTTGTGTTGTGTCAACTTTTAGGCTGTAAATGCTTTGAGACAGGGAACATATCTATTTTATTATTTGTTTATAAAGTGTCTAGTATACTTTAGGCACTGCAAATAAAGAAGCTAGTTCAGTGCCCCTTGCTTAAACAGAATTTGTCAAAAGGGATGGTCAGTTAAAAATTGGTTTTGAGTTTGCAGCAGTAATCAATTAGCAAAATAAATGCATTTTAAAAAAATGTGATCTTAGTTAATGCATTAAACAAGCTGAGAGACGGCTTTATGAACCAGTTTTATTTTTCTTTCATGTACACATCTGATGTTAATAGCTTACTGTTTATATTTCAAAAAATGCATATAATTTGACATTGGCTGATTTCATGAACAGACGGTAATTAAATTTTTCACCTTCTGGTAGCTAAAAGAGTATTAACTAGGCAGCTCTCCAGACTAAGTGCACTTAATTACTTCAGAGTGATAGAAATAAAATCCATGGCTTCAGTTTATTTCAGCAGCCTCTTTTTTTTAAAAAAAACAGGCAAACTTCAATTAATATTTTCTTATTCTAAGGATTTAATCACTAGAGGGCCCCACAGTATTCCATATTGTTCATATTTCCAGTATGCTGCCCCCTTGTTTTCTCAAGTTCAAGATCTTTATATAATTTAATAGCTTTTTAAGCATCTTTTAAGCAGTCATTTTATTTAATGTTATTACACAATATCTAACAATGCCATGCTCTTTGTCTACTGCTTTGCTGATGTTCCTTGGTGAGATGCAATCATTTTCATGCACCTTATGCTCCCTTTTTTTTGGTACAAGATCATTGCTTGGTAGATAGGCCATAGAAACTGCCATCCGTTTGCCTTTGTATACTGTGGAAGAGCACCCTCTCAAAATACGTTTGCGTGGCACAATATGTGAAAACCACTAAGGACTTTTTCAGACAGAATATGTGGTAGAGAGGAAAATATAGCAAAACAGCTGAGATTATTGAATGATAAAGTGAGGCTCCTCCAGCTAGGGGCTGTTGGGTGAGAAAGAGTCACGCTGCAGTAGGTTTGCCACACGTCCAGATTTTGGCTTCTGTGTCCAGGTGCCATTTAGGGTTGCCAGGTGCCTGGTTTTCAACTGGAAAGTCCAGTCAAAAAGGGGACCAGGCAGCGTCTACTCAGATGTACTGACTGGACAGTAAAAGTGCAGCTACTGTGGAGTGGGTGAGGTGTTGGGTCATTAACCTGCTCCAGCCCCTGCTCAGCTGAGGCCATCTTCTACCTGCATGCAGGCTCCCTGTCAGGCTGCAGCAACTCCCTGAAACAGAGGAAGCCAAGATGGGGGGGAAAGGAAAGGTGGAGAGGATCCAGAAAGAGAGGGGGGAGGGAGAAGAGTGAGCCATGGAGGTAGAGCCTCAGGGAACAGGCAGAGCAGGGGCGAGGCTTTGGGGGGGAGACACGGAGTGGGTGTGGAATCCTTTAATGTTATGGGTGCAGCATATATACTCTTCTCACTCCCAACACCCCTTTGCTTGATGAAGGATGTCTCATTTTGGAGATGAGTACGTCGTCATCCCTTTCTGCCTGTAGTTACTATAGCTGTAATATATCTAGGCCATTGTGCAATTTGGTTCTGATCTACTCAGTGTTTACTACCCACTTAATTTTGATGTTGCTCACCGTCACAGGGTAGGCCTCCTCTCGCACACCCTCTTATGGCTGGGATGGCTTTATGGCGTTCTGTTTATTTCCCTCATCAGGGCCCTGTCATGCTATCTAGAGTGACTCTCAACTGAGAGTGCCTATCTCAGGGAAAACTCATAAAACAAGTGCAGACACCCCAAACTGTTATTATGGTCTATAATAAGATTTCACCAAGCCAGTTACAAATGTGAACTCCTGGATCATTATACCGGTCTTATCATGGAGTCACAGACAGTCCCTTTAGCCTCTCCAGTTTATCTTGCCACCCAGACATACTGAACTTTGTGATAAAAGATTATTGAAACCAAAAATCACACTACATTAGGTTGCTCCCAGTCCCAAGGGACCAGACACTTGAACCAGATCAGATGGTACTCCATATCTTATACCAAAGACAAGGCTGGCAGCCAATTCTATAGTAGACTAACTCAAGATTTATTAGCTAAGAAAAAAGTATCAGAGTTATTGAGAGGTCAAAGCAGGTAAAATATAACAAGTAAATCACAGTTTGTACCTCCAAATGGTGGCAGTGATTTAATAAACTCTCAATTTCCCAAAAGTCTTCAGGACTACCCAGAATAACTCTGGGGATCTCTGTGCTTTCATTCAGTTATTCTGCCCTGTTGGAATCCAAACAGTTCAGAGATAAAGGATCTTTCCTTGAATCCGTATCTATAGTGTCTTCACACAGAAAGTAAGCTGACAAGAGTTTCTACCCACATGGGCTTTTCCTTTGATGGTGAGTGAGGAATGTGCTTAGACTTTTGACCTCCCACCATATACATAATGGCCATTTGCTTTGAAATTAGCATTTTCTGTTAGTCCTTAAATCCTTCATTAGCATTTCACAAGATTTCTTTGATGGGTAATTTAGTTACAAGGGTATTTACCATGTAAATGTTTGCTGTTACATTATGACGTGAACAGATAAGTGAAAACAATACAAGTAACGTTCCACTTGCTTTAATGAAGTTTAAACATCTGAATACACACTGATTCATCTAACCATTACTTTGATCTACACAAGTGAATTGACCTGAATACACTGTAGCATGATCTTATCAGCCAGCATCACAGGCCGCTTAAGCACTCCACAAACAAACTCTTCTTAACTTCAGCAGTACCTCTCCATAGGACTGGACTTATTAACACAATAAAACATTCAAAATAAAAGTTCTCAAATCCCCATCAAGTCCCTACTCCCAATCTTCCTAATGAGAATATTCTAAACCTTCCTTTCCTCAGAGCCTTTTCCCTCAAAACTCAGGGTTACCTACTGGAGTCTACTCACTCCCAGTAGACTTTGTGTTCTCTCTCCTCTCCCTCCCTTCCCCCTGAGAATCCCCTTTCTGCAGCTTCTTGCTGGTCTTTATAAAGGAATCAGGTTCTCTTACCCGGTACTTATGCCTGCCGCACTGGGTTAGATCAATGATCCATTTAGCCCGGTGTCCTGTCTCTGACAGTGGCCCATACCAAAACTCCAGGGGGAGTGTACAGGGCAGTTGGAGTGAGCTACCTATCTTCTCCTTCTGGCTTCTGGCAGTCAGGGTTTAGAGTCACCCTGAGCATGGGGTTGCATCCCTAATCACTGTGGCTTATAGCCCTTGGTGGATCTATTCTCCGTGAATGTATCGAGGATTTCTTTGAATCCAGTTATAGCTGGCAATTAATTTTGTTTGTAGTAAACCTCACTGCCTATTAATTTCATTGGTTGATCCTGTTTTTTGTATTGTGGGAAAGGATAAATAACAATTTACTTTTTCTATACCTGTCATGATTTTATAGACCTCTATCATATTTCCCCCCCTTCCCAAACTGAACAGCCTTAATTTTTTTCACTTCTCTTCATATGGAAGTCATTCCATACCATTGATCATGTTTGTTGCCCTTCTCTGACCGTTTTCCAGTTCCACTATATGGATTTATATAGTGGCATTTTGATATATTCAGTCTTGTTTTCTATTTTTTTCCTAATAGTTTAGTTCTAGTTGTGTGGGTCTGGCTAGCTACAGGATTTCCTGCCTTAAAGGGACAGTCCCTCCTGTTACACCCACAAATTTTATCACAGTTGAATTTACTGCAAAGAAATGCTCAACAAAGACATAAAGCAGCTGTACAGAGAGGTACTTGTTTTTTTACAGTTTTTCTCAAAAAAAACCCCCAACAATTCACTGAAAATTCTTACTAGAGTTTTAGACTGACCTATAACCAGCAAGAAGCACTACTATTTGAAGACTGATGTTTCATGGTTATAACAGAAGCATTTCCACACATTAGTTTAAATTACTATGTTAATGCATTTACATCAGAAAATGAAACTCCCTTTAAACTGGCTAGTCTTTTTATTTTCCAAGATGAATGAAGTATGAAAGATAAACAGAAAAAGTATTGATTATATTATATTTTAAAAATTCTTTGTTTTAAGCTCAGCATTATTAGTAATTACATTAAAAAATCTATACTAAAACTATGTTGAGATTGTAAAGTCAAGCACTCAAAAGTTAAGAAATGACAGATCGAATGTTGCCTGTGCAAACTTAATTTAGCTCCATTATGCTCAGGCATTATGATACAGTGCAGTCTGGTCAGAGTCTGAGGGGATACAGCATGCTTAATACAGAAGAAATCTCTGGAGAATTTAGATGCCAAACTAGAAATCTCTGCTGATGTGCAAATTGAGATTTTGTTCAGAGGGCTCATAACTTGACATTTTCCCACGGAAACAGCAAAAGTCATGTCTCAGACACTAGCGTGATGCCCCTGCTAAATATCAAGTCCTTGCTCCAAAACATGAAGGCACTTGAGCTTCTTAAAAAAGAAACCCTTACAGTTCCTCATTAACATGGGCAAAACAACAGAATAAACAAGAAGACATGGTCTCAGCCCTAAAGAGTTTGAAGTGTAAATTTAGGCATGACAAAACAGTGGTAGTAACAAACAGTAAATGAGTGGACACGGTGAAGAAAGAAGAGTTTTACAGAAATAAATTTACTTGGTTGCTCAGTATGTATGTTTATCGAAATGGTTAATTGACTGTTTTAATATGGGGACATGACAGCAGCAAAATAGTTAAGGTTGTAGCTTCGGAATATTGGTGTGAAATGCTGACCCCATTGAAGTGAATAGAAGTTTTTTCCATTGACTTCATTTAAGCCAGGATTTCACCCTACAATCTTCAAAAGAGTTACCCAGTTTCACTGAATTGTGGTATCTATTTATTGTTAAATTACTGGGTGCAGTACTTTAGCTGCCCAGATTTTCATTACTGGTTAATGTTTTTTTCTTGGTAAGCTATATCCCTTAGTATTTCTCAAAAACTCACTGCAGCAACTATATGGAAATCCATGTAAAAATTGATTTAATGTGGTTTCATTTTTCCCCAGCAGCTTTTTTGTCTGTGTGGATATTTTATCTGGTAAAAACAGCATTTCCTGTAGGTCAGAAATGAGAACAGTTTGTTTTTAAAAGCAACACATTTAAAAAAACAAAACAAAAATGTTTTCAGAAAGAACCATTTGACCAGAAGCTTACTGCTTCCATTGGGCAGATGAGAGCATGGTCCCCGCTGACAAGTATTGTATTGGTTCAGATAGAGCAGAGAGCAGTGACTCATTTCTCTGATCCAACAGAATGAGAAAAAGTTTTCTGTACTAAAGAGCCATTTTGCAGAAATCTGGACAAACTGTTTTATGCACTGAACAGTCTGTGAACTCTCCATGGCCAAATCTAAGGATCTTCTTGAAATCTTGTCCTCCCTTGACTTTAATGATTTCTTCCTCTCCTCTTTCTTCTTTAATGGTATCTTCAGTGTTTCTCTGAGAGAAGTATCCCCAACTCTTGGTAGGGATCCCACATGGCCCCTTTAGTTCATTTCTTTTCTTCTTCTATCACACAGTAATGTGCTATCTCTTCACATCGCTTTAACTATCATTTTATGCTGATGACTCATAAGTCTGTCTCTTTACTCCAAGCCTTTCTAATTGTGCCCAAACCCACATCTTGGCCTTTTTTTTTCTTAATACATCCTTGTGGATATCCAGCTGTCAACTTAAATTCAACATAGCCAAAGCTAAGTCCTTGGTCTTTTCCTCTGTCTAAGCCCTGAAATTTCCCCGCTTTCTCCATCACTTTGGATACCACCATCATTCTCTCAGTTATTTGAGTCTGTAATCTGGGAGTCATTGTTGACTCAGCCCTCTCCCTGTATCCATATAGGCTGTGAGCCTTTTTCTCTGGTCACATTAACAAAAGTGTTATCCAGGTCATTGTCATCTTGTCTTGACTATTGAATCTTTGTCTTCTCTGGCTTGGACTGTTGTAACCATGTCCCACTCAAATCCATTTAAAATGCACCTGCTAAGATCATATTTAATGGCTCATAGCTCTGACCAAATCACCTCTCATTAGTTCCTCCTTCTCCATTGCATCAAACATAAGCTTGTTATCTTTACTTTTTAAGGCCTGTTACTAAATGTCCCCTTCACCTCAACAACCTTCTTAGCCTTTACCACCCACCAATGGCAGTCTCTCAGACACCTTTGTTCTGCACATGCTGTCCCTAAAACATGGGACAAACTCTCAGGAAAAAATCAGTAAAACAATTACTTCATCTTCTCCCAAATACCTCTTTCAGATTGTCCTGTCCTTTTAAACCCTGTGATTATGGGACGTAAGGGGTGATCAAGGAGTACTGCTTATAGCACAAAATGTGCTTGTTCTCCTTCGAGTGGTTGCTCATATGCATTCCACTTAGGTGTGTGCGCGCCCTCGTGCACGGCCAATCGGAGAACTTTTACTAGCAGTCCCTGCAGGGGCCGGTCTAGCGACCCCGTAGTGCCGCCACCATGCGGCGGCACAACCGTCGCTGCCGGCCCCTCCCCTCTTCAGTTCTTTCTTTCCGCCCATGACGGTCGGTCGAGAACTAACCCTGCTCTTCTCAGGTTTTTTCTTTCGCCTTAAAAAGTGAGCATTTAGTTAGTAGTTCGCCCCGAATTAAGTTAGTTTTACAGTTAGTGAAGTTTTGTAGAATAGTTAGGGAGCCTTAGGGCTCGGGACGCCCGCGGCCATGCCCGGCGCGTCCGGCTACAAGCCATGCGCTAGCTGCGGGAAGGCCTTCCCGGCTAGCAACCCCCACGACCGTTGTTTACGGTGTCTAAGGGAACAGCATCGGAGAGACCGATGTAAAATATGTAAGTCCTTTAAGCCTCGGACTCAAAAGGACCGAGAAGTGAGGCTTAAGGCTTTCTTGATGGAGACCGTGCTCAGCCAGGCGTCCGAGCCCACGCGGTCCACCACAGCATCGAGCGTGTCCTCGGGGCGGAGCGCACCACCAGCACCGGGGATCACGGTGCCGAAGAAAAAGAAGAAGAGCCGCCCGCTTGTGGAAAGCTGCCCCGCACTGCAGGAGCGGCCGGGGTCAAGCTCAGAGGTGCGCCCCCTGGATCAGCCCCCAACCCCGGCACCGACCAAGGAGGTTTCCCCGACTCCCGTGAGCGGAGGACCTTCCTTACAGGCCCCTTCGACGCCGGAGGCTTTCGAGGCGGCACGCGTCTTGATGACCCTGTCCACGCCTCTGGCACCCTCTTGCGCGAGGGGCTCAGGGCCTGTTTTCCGGGGCAAACCCATGTTGGGTGTCCCCGAAGGGTGGGCGGCATTGGCACCGGACGTCCAGCCGCCCGCCATCACCATCGCTCGACGCCGGAGGACCGAGCCCGGAGGCTCCTCTCCACCTTCGTCGTCGGAGGAATCGCGGCACCGCTCCAGATCCAGCTCCAGCCCGGCACCGAGTCGGCGCGCTCGGCACCGTTCCCCGGCACCGAGGAAGAGACTGCGGAAGGCTTCCCCGCCCCGGCGCAGCTCATCATCATCGTCTTCAGGATCGCCCCACAGACGAGACAGACAACGTCGCCCCTCCGACTCATCGTCCAGCGAACCATGGAGCGTCTCCTCCCGGCACCGTCGCCGCCTTCCCCGCACCCCTGGCTCGGGATCCCGGACCCGCCGCCAGGAGCAAGAACCCTCGCCGGCACCGCAACCTCCGGTGCCGCAGACCCCGGTGCTGCAGGCACCTCTCCCCGCGGTGCCGACACCGTCTGTGGCGGCGCCGGCGTTGCCCTCGGCACCGGCGCTGCCTCTGAGTTGGACCCAAGGACCCTGGCAATGGCCAATGTGGGCCCAATGGGCGGCTCAGATGGGGCAGGGAACTATGCCGGCCCCTGCCTCGGTCACTCAATCCCAACGGGCACCCTCGGTGCAGGAAGGTGACCACTCCTTTTCCTCCGAGGAGGAGGACCCTGGGGAAGGCCCCTCCACAGGACCCCGCCACCCGTCTTACTCGTCGTCCCCAGACGAGGCGGCTATAAGGGACCAAGGGGCCCCACTCATTGACTTTAAGGCCCACCAAGAACTCCTGAAACGGGTGGCCTCGAACCTAGACTTACAAGTCAAGGTTCTAGAGGAAGAGGTGGACCCCCTCTTCGGACGTGTGGGGACCCAAGGCCCTTCCAGGGTGGCCCTCCCCATTCATGACAGGGTCCTACGCCTAGCCAAGGCAGTATGGCAGACCCCTGCCTCGGTCGCCCCCACGTCTAAGGGCGCCGAGAAGAAGTATTATGTGCCAGCCGAGGGGCACGAATACTTATATGCGCACCCTGCCGCGGGCACCTTGGTGGTAGAGGCCGCCAACCAGAAAGATAGGCAGGGTGCCCAGAGCGCCTCCCCTAAAAACAGAGAGGGCAGGAGATTAGACATTTTCGGCAGGAAGGTCTACTCCACAGGGGCGCTCCAGTTTAGGGTAGCCAACCATCAGGCTCTCCTGGGCAGATATAACCTGAACTTGTGGGACTCCTTGAAAAGGTTCACGGAGTCCCTGCCTCCAGACCAGGCCGCTGACTTTGCCATGGTCCTGGAGGAAGGTGTAACAGTAGCTAGTGCAGCCTTGCAAACTGCGTCTGACTCTGCGGACACGGCCAGCAGGGCTATGGCCTCCGCTGTCGCTATGCGGCGGGCAGCGTGTCTGCAATCTACTGACCTGTCACAGGAGGTGCAGCACTCCATTCAAGATCTGCCGTTTAATGGAGCCGCCCTCTTCTCGGAGAGGACGGATGAGAAGCTGCATACCCTGAAGGACTCAAGGACGACGCTACGCTCCTTGGGCCTTTATACACCCCAGGCGGCAAGACTGCAAACCCGCCAACAGCTGCAACAACCACCACAGCGGCACCAGCAGCAGACTAGGCCGCCGCCTAGGCCCTTCCCCCCTCCCAGGGGTCGGGACAGGAACAGGGGCGCAGGACGGCGCGACCGACCTGCGACCTCCTCGTCTTCCTTCAAGGGCCCCTCCCGGGGCCCCAAGGGCAAAAGACAGTTCTGACATTGCGTCCGAGGGTGGCATCTCTTTTCGTTCCCTGGGCCACCCCCTGCCTTTCCGGGACAGGCCAAGACCGTACATCGGCCTGTGGCGGGAGATAACGTCGGACCAATGGGTCCTCAGCACCATCCACTGGGGCTATGCCCTTCAGCTGCTGGCTACCCCTTCCCACTCCCCCCTCCCCCCCGTCCCTCTTCAGGGACCCATCTCACGAGCAATTACTCCGCCAGGAGGTTCACACCCTCCTTCTCAAGGGAGCCATAGAAGTGGTTCCACCACTCGAGGTGGGGAGGGGATTCTACTCAAGGTATTTCCTCGTCCCCAAGGCAAAAGGAGGCCTCAGGCCTATACTGGACCTGCGCAAATTCAACAGGTTCATAAAAAAGCTCAAGTTCCGCATGGTGTCCCTAGTGTCCATCATCCCAGTACTGAACCCAGGGGACTGGTTCGCCGCCCTCGACCTGAAGGATGTGTACTTTCACGTCTCCATCCTTCCCGCCCACAGAAAATTCCTAAGGTTTACGGTAGCTGGTGGCCACTACCAATTTACGGTCCTTCCCTTTGGCCTGGCCTCGTCCCCCAGGGTGTTCACGAAGTGTATGGCAGTGGTGGCGGCCTCCCTGAGGCGCAGGGGGGTCCAAATCTTCCCATACCTGGACGACTGGCTGATAAGGGGCAAGACCAAGTCGCAGGTGCGCGAGGCGGTCTCCCTCGTCCAGACCACCTGCCATACCCTGGGGTTGCTCATAAACGAGCAGAAGTCAACATTATATCCAGTACAGAACATAGAGTTCATAGGGGCCCACCTAGACTCGGTGCGGGCCAAAGCTTCCCTCCCACCCTCGAGGTTCAAGGCCATGACGGCGATAATATCGCAACTCCAGAGGTGTCCCACGACAACAGCCAGGCAGTGCCTACGGCTGTTAGGCCACATGACCTCGTGCACTTATGTAGTGGGGCTGGCCCGCCTCAGACTCAGGCCCCTCCAGAGCTGGTTGAACAAGGTATACATGCCCAGCAGGCATGCCCTGAACAGGGTGGTAACAGTCCCCCCTGCGGTGTTGGGGTCACTGAACTGGTGGCTGGACCCC
>ML675629.1:44678453-44727322 GCA_007922155.1 Mesoclemmys tuberculata
GCAACACATCTCGAAGAACAACAGTTACTGGTAAGTAACTATGTTTTTCACCAGTACCCTTCCTTTTCATCTGTTTGTTTCTCCCACATTTTGTATCTTACGAAGCACGAAGATTGTAAAACTTATTGGGGCTAGCACTGGCTTTTTATTTTATAATTGTGAGTGGCCTAGCACAATGGGGTTCTGCTTGGGCTCTCTAGGTGCTGCTGAAAATAACATGCTGGTTTGAGTGTAAAGACACGTGACCCAAAAGGTCTTGAGTTCTATCTTCGAGTGATTGCTCATATCCATTCCACTAGGTGAGTGCGTGCCCTCGTGCACGGTTCCCAGACTTTTTTCCCTTAGCAGCCTCTGTAAGGCCGGCTCCGGCACCCCCTGGAGTGCCGCACTCGTGCCGCGGTACGTAGGGTGCCGACAGGGTACTCTGGCTGGCCAAAGCAGTCTGGCAAACCCCCTTCTCGGTTGCCCCAATCTCCAAGGGCACTGAGAAAAGTATTACGTGCCAGCTGAGGGGCACAAATACCTCTTTACCCACCCGGCCCCGGGGACTCTGGTGGTGGACGCCACCAACCAGAAGGAAAGGCAAGGGGCGCAAAGCTCTATCCCTAAGAACAAGGAAGGAAGGAAATTAGACCTCTTTGGTAGGAAGGACTATTCCACAGGGGCGCTTCACTTTAGAGTGGCGAGTCACCAAGCTCTCTTGGGGAGGTACAATTTGAACTTATGGGACTCGATGCGAAGGTTCGCAGAGTCCCTGCCCCAGGACCAAGCGGCGGACTTTGTCATGGTCTTGGAGGAAGGGCTGACCGTCGCCAGCACAGTCCTACAGACTGCGTTGAACGCTGCTGACATGGCCAGCAGAGCTATGACATCTGCTATCGCCATGTGACATGCGGCATGGCTCCAGTCCACAGGACTGTCCCAGGAGGTGCAGCACTCCATCCAGGACTGGCCCTTTGATGGAGCCAGTCTTTTCTCAGACAAAACAGACGAGAAGATGCACACCCTCAAGTACTCTAGGGCCACACTGCGATCCTTGGGCCTGTACACCCCTCAGACGGCAAGGCAGCAGCACCCGCAAGAGCAGCAGCAACCTAGGCCACCACCTAGGCCTTTTCCCCCCGCAAGGGGCAGGGATAGGAACAAGGGTGTTGGACGATGCGACCGCTCCGGGTCATCCTTCACGTCCCAGCAGGGGCCCCCTAAGGGTCCTAAAGGGATGCAGCAATTTTGATGGTGTGCCCAAGGGTGGCATCAGTATCCCCCTCCTGGATTCACCCGGGCCTTCAAAGACAGATTAAGGCCTTTCTACAAGCACTGGCAGGACATCACATCGGACTGTGGGGTTCTAGAGTGTTCCTTGAATTTTTATTGGGGAAAATGGTACAGGTGCTGACGGACAACACCGCAGCAATGTTTTATGTCAACAAGCAAGGGGGGGCATGCTCCACGGCTCTTTGCCGGGAAGCACTTCGATTTTGGGACTTGACGGTCCTTCTGGAGCACAACGCAGCTCTTTGTCGCGGTGGCGGACAGGATGAAGGGATGAAGGATGTCTCCACGCAGTGCATCTCCAGATGGCTCACTGCCTGCATCAAGCACTGCTATGAGCTGGCAGGTGTCCAGGTCCCTGGGACCGTGACGGCGCATTCAACCAGGGCCCAGGCCTCGTCGGTGGCCTTCCTGAAAAGGGTCCCCCTCCACGACATCTGGAAGGCTGCCACCTGGTTGTCGGTGCACACCTTTGCTTTGCACTACGCCATCGTCCAGCAAGCAAGGGAGGATGTGCGAGTCAGCAGAGCCGTGCTGAGGATAGCTCACCGGTGATTCCTATCCACCTCTAAGGTATGGCTTTTTAATCACCTAGTGGAATGGATATGAGCAATCACTTGAAGATAGAAAACATGGTTACTTACCAGTAACTGTTGTTCTTCGAGATGTGTTGCTCATATCCATTCCACACCCATTCTCAGTCCCTGCTGTAGGAGTCGGCAGAAAGAAGGGACTGAGGGTCTGTGGGGCCGGTGACGCCCTATGTACCGCGGTAGAGCGCAGCACTTCGGGGGTGCCGAAGCTGGCCCTACAGAGGCTGCTAAGGGAAAAAAGTCCGAGAAGTGTGCATGAGGGCGTGACCTCACCTAAGTGGAATGGATATGAGCAACACATCTCGAAGAACAACACTGACTGGTAAGTAACCATGTTTTTCCATGAGTAAGAGCACTGATTGGATAAGTATCAGCACTGTTAAATATGCGATTTCATAGGTACCTTGTTTAAGAAATGGACAATGTTATTTGAATTTATTCTTGAGAAGTGGAGACAAATAGCTGGTGCCCAGTGCTCGTGTGGGAGTATATGACAAACTCTGTGTCTCAACCAGCTGGTAGAAGTTGGCATGAGCAAAGGAAATTTAAGGAATGAGCCGGAGACATCACATAAAAGTATTATGTTGATTAAAAAAAAAAATTCCAGTTGGCAGGTCTGGGGTAGCACACTTGTCATTCTCAATGGTCTATCCATGCCTACATGAGCAGTTGGCAGGAGAAAACAGATTTGTGTTGCGTTTCAAATAATTTACATGTTCTGTATACAAACTTTTCTTCTTTTCTCAGCATTTTGTTATTTTACTTGCCTTAAAATGGTAACTTCAAGTACTTGGATGAATGAATTGTGAAAGGTAGAGGTGTGTAGCTTCACTAAAAGTACTGTGTACTCTGAACTAAAATGCTATTAATTGCTAAATGTGAGAAGCTAAATACTCCTCAGTGAATCATAACTGATGCACTAACTTCCACTGTGCCAAGAGTGCACTAGAGCGTTGGGGTCTCACTTGTGGCCATTGATGGTGACAGTGTTGAAAAGGAAAATTGTATTTGATTATGAACTGAAGTTGTGTTCCCTGGGCTTCACCATAAGATTTTCCAACTAAAATGTTTGAATCCATCCTGTCACTGTGGGGAGGTAGTAAGAAGCTTTCTAAAACCATCCGTGCAGTCTCAGGAATACATCTGATGTGAGCAAGGAGAACTCTGAGCAGTTTTTGGTATCTTCCTGCTGGATTTTCTCCGGCCACTTGCTGTAGTGTAAGGAATGGAAGAGTCACACTACCTGTTCAGGTTTTGTAAGGTTGTCCATCACAGTGGTAACAGAGTGCTTTCAGCAAGAACTAAACACAGACATCTTTTTTTTTTCCCCCATCCCTGCCAGCAGGATCAACAAGCCTGCTTACCTGCTTGGCCACACAGGCCTCAGGGAGGGCAGGACAGAGTTTGGCTGTCTCTACCTGAGCCTAGAGGAACACGTAGCAAAGAAGGGTTGCACCTCTCTGCACACAGGACAGTCAAAGAGAGGGGAAAAAAAAGAAGCTGAGAATCAACAGCCAGTTATGGCTCTATGATTCTCTGCACCAACCTGATGCAGGATTGAGTGGCTGGAAGTTGCTGTTAGTTGTGTCAGCTGGCTGCAGTTCCCAAAGGGCCATCTGGGAATAGCTAGAATACAGGATTCTCCTGCTGTTTTTCATCCCCCCCACTTAATGTGCTGCTTGTGCCAGGATCTGCGAGGAGTGAGCTTAAATTGCAGCAATATGCTTCTCTTGGACTTTCCCATGCTGGGGGAATCACCAACAAGTCATGAGTAATTTCCGCTCTTTGTTCTTCCTGAGTGGTACAAAGGGAACAGAACAGGGACAACTTCAGCTTTCTCCTGCTGTGAAAGTAAAGCACACCATTGTCATAAACTGTAAAGTCAGTACATTTTCTCTATCAATGCCAACAGACCTTGCACTTAAAATACAGTATAAATGTTTCTGTGAGAATGACTTAACATAAAATCTTTCAATTTTACTTAGGTTTCTGAATTTGGTACACTGGTATGTGTATACGCATAGCATGATCTATAGAGACCTATATTATTTTGTTTAATAATCATAATGATTTCTCAGTGGATTCTATTTAATCAACTGTCTTTCCATAATGTGAATTATAGTTAAGAATTCGTTTGCAGCTGCTTTAAAAGTCTGTTTTGTTGCATAGTTATTAACTGTTTTGTTCTCCAGGAAACAGTAGAAGCTGAAATTGTGTGTGTGTGTTTGTATTTATAGTACATACAAATAAAACAAAAACCAGTACAAAGAACATTAAGGTCACAAAGTCAAGCATTCCGATTAGGAAATGCCAGAACTAAGGTTGCCTGTGTAACTTGAAATTTCCCCCCCATGTATGTGTGTATTATAATACAGCCTTTAATTACATGATTGCACACTCCCCCGCCCCTCCAAGGAATCCTGCCTCATCCAATACACAGGATGAAGGATACTGAATGAGGACCTTTTCAATATTCTATTTTCTTCATTTTTTGATGTGTGGCCCTGTGCCTTATTGACTGCACACTATTATTAATTTTCTCATGGGCTTTTCTGTGGTTCTTCTCTCTGTAGTATCAGAGAGTTTCACAAATATTAAATCAGACTATTTTCAAAACATTATTGTGAGATGAGTATTATCTCCATTTTATAGATGGAGAACTGAGGCGCGGAGAGATTAAGTTCAAAAGTGTCCACTAATTTTGGGTGTCAAATTTGAGACCGCTGTGGCCTGATTTTTCAGCGTAGTTAGCATAGTATCTAATGAATGTGTGTCTGTTTACAGAAATTGTGCCGAAGGGAAAGCTATTGCTCTAGTTAATATATATTAAAAATTTCAAAAATAGACTTTAACTTATTTCCTTTTCTTAAAGGAAGTTTGTGTTGTAAAGAAAAACAAACAAATCACCACCACCACCACTATTCACTTTCAAGTAAAACTAACTTTCAAGGAGCAGATAGATAGATTGAAATGTGTTTTCTAGCTTTTTCCTTACAAAAACTGCCTGCCTGTAATGCTATGACTTATTTTGTGACCCTGATTTTGTCCCTCTTTTGGAATTTCAGTTAGATGTTTCTTGAAGGTGGAATAATAATTGAAAGAAAGTTAGATGGAAGAGTTACTTTTAGCTACATATTTATCTGAAGTAGTATATGTAAAAAAGTTAGACCTTTAAGTAATTGTAGGGCTAGAAAAGGTGTAGTCACTATCATTTCTCCTAATACAAAGTATTACCTAATACATTTTTTAGTCCCATCTCTCCAATATATATTATGAGACTTTAAGAAAAAATAAAGTTTATCTGATTTATAGTGGAAATAAAATCCTTTCACAACATTTTTGGAGAACTTTAATAGCTTATGCCAACATGAAGTAGTGACAGCAAATGATAGCATGTTGAATGGCAGTAAAAGTTAAATCTTTGAAAAATACATTTCAGTGAAATCCCCTCCTTTCATTTTAAAAAAAAAAAGTCACTCTGTTTTCTAAGCAGGAGGTGTGTTTGAATATACAGAGAAAATACAATTAAACTAGAGCTAGACTTGCAGCTCTGCTCCTCGGTCTCTCCAGCTTTGCTTCCTCCACATTGTTCAGTGGTTCCTGGATCTGATCTCTTGGTTGATCTCTCTGCTTGTAAGTCCTTCTTTAGCAAATACTTATCCTGCCCGTGCTCCTCCTTGAGATGTAAAACCAAGGATGTGGCTGCTACTATACAATCTCACAAGCACTTCACAATCTAAGACCCATTCCTCAGTCCTTTCCTAGCTCTGCAGTCTCTACCTTCCCTCATCAAGCAGTAAGTGCACTAGCAAGCACTTCTGTTTCTTTGTCACTGGTTAAGGTTAATTTCCCCTGCCACTCACCAGTGGCGTGTTTTCCCTTTATTTTTCTTCATTGGTCAGGGAGTCTTGGCAATCATAGGTTCAGGGGAATTTTTATTTTCTTGTGGGGCTAATTTCTCCCTTCCCATTTCTCTGTAGGTGCTTTGTGTTGCAATCTTCTCCTCGCAGCAGCGGGATCTCTGCAGTGTACTCAGTAGCCTTTCTGCTGTAGTATTCACCTCTTAGCTTTTTTGTTTGTGGCCTCCCCAGTGCAGTGCATCCCAGGGGTTTTGAATTTGCTTGTGTCGGTGTTCCAGAAGAGTCTGAAAAACAAGTGATTGATCTGAGGATCCCTAGGTGGGACTTGTATTCATCTTGAGGATTCTGACATAATGTGTTGTTTTTTGAGTGCTTAGGGCAGATAAGAATGGTCTGTCTTATTGCAGTTAAAGTGGCCCAACAGGTGTGTAAAGTATCATTGTCTCTCTCCCATCTCATCTCCTCTTCAGTTCTTTCAATTTAGTTAGCTTTTCAGCTTCGTTTGGAATTTGTTCCCCAGGTGGATACCAAATTCTACCTGAGCTAATCCGCTGTTCTTTAACTTTCAGTCCAAACTTGGGTATTCCCCCTTACTATGTGACAAGCTACACTTTTTGGATGTTAAATTTATTCTCAAGTTTTATCTTTCTTGTTCTCAAATGTTTTGAAAATCAAAGTAACTGAGTTTCTGGTTTGAGGGTTACAGCAATGGCAAAGCAACAGCTAAAATCACTGTGCTAGAAGGGTTCAATGGTGTGTTCTTGTGGTTTATGATCAAGGTGATCAGGGTGTCTTGTTCTGAGTTTGAGAGATGACATTTGGCTAGAGAAGGCTCTGCTTCATGGACAGGGCATTGAAACATTAATTTCCAAGGTGTGTAAACGTGGGTGTCTCCTTGCTCCTTTATCTGTCATTATCAGTTAACCTCTCTGCTTCTCAAATTACCTCCTTTTGCTGTGTATCTGCTAGCAGCACAAGAAGATAAATACATCTCCTAATTTTACTGCTTGCTACACCTGCTGTCTGTCCATGAATCCATTGTCAAAGGGGAGAAGTGAGAGACAAAGGAAGATAATTTACCAATAATTCTGTTTGCTGCAGTCTCCTTTTCTCCCATCCTACATTCCCCTCCTTTCTAGCTAAGGTGCTCTTGCTTGCTTGTTTATTCTGCTTTTGCTATCTTGTGTACTGTTTCCTTCACTTTAGACGTTTTTCTAATCCAAGGGAGGGTGTATAGGTTGAGGCTTTTGTACTCAGGTGATGGGATTTAGGAATTCTTTGTCTCCTTGCTTTCAATAGGTGGCACCATAATGCTTTCTATCCACAATCAGCTATCCTGGTATGGGAGAAATGAAATAACTACTGAGTAATTTTCCTTTTGTAATCATAAATAGTAAAATTGTGGTCCATTATGTGACTAGATAGTGAATAGAAATAAATGCTGACTTCAGCAGTAATAATTTGGAGTCACAACTTTTTTTTATATTAGAAATGTTTGAACTTCTGAGAGAGGTCACTGCTTTAGGATTAAAGAACCACCTTAATGGCTTGGTTACCTTGATGCGATCCTCAATAATTTAATCTCCAATGTACACATCATGCCATTATAAAATATATGGAGTGAATGCTTGCTAATGAAGTTTGCATTGCTGATAAGCCAATGCAAATACAATGCATAATACAGGGTTCATCCGCTTATGCACTAAATAAGTGCTGTGGCATTCTGGGTTATCTGTTTTGTTTGCTGTGAATACATTGAATATGTTCTCTGAACTTGTCTGATGTTCGCTGCCACTTTAGTTCAGATCCATAGGTTTTGACAAATTCAAAGCAGAAGTGGGTTTTCATGGACCACGAATCTCATAAATTGAAAAGTAAAGAAACATGAGGGCTTTTTTTTTTAAAGATCACCTGTAATAGATTAGTTATTGTCCTTGGCAGGCTTATAATGTTTGTCTCTAGTTTACAAGTTGTTGTACCCCATCTGTTGTGTTGGTAAGAGGCTTTCAGTAAACTCTATTGTCAGGTATGGACTTGCCCTTCTGGACATCGTCTAGAACAGGGGTCAGCAACCTTTATTATCAAAAGAGCCATAGTCTGGAGCCGCAAAACATAGCTTACCGTGGCTGAAGAGCCGCATGCGGCTCCGGAGCCGCGGGTTGCCGACCCCTGGTCTAGAATAATAACTAGAGTCTATGTTAGAAATGCATAATTAGTCATTTGCTTCTAATTTCAGATATTTATAGGGAACATTTGAGTTTTTTAACGTGCTAATTTAAAATAATCAATATTCTAATAGGGTACTCCTTCAGTCCTATGCCCAGTAGTATTTTTAATTTCAGAAAAATCTAAAAAATGGTTTCACAAAGGTCTTATTGCTTCCAAGAACCTTTCAGCCTGGAAGTTTGGTGAGCCTAACTGCCTGCATTTGGATCTAGAGGTGTAATCCCTAGCTTGAGGAGACATACCTGCACTGCCTGTGATTGAGCTATTGCACTTTTAACGGTGTAACTGCAGCAACACCAGCAGTCGGAGGGGTTTATTGCCCTGAGTATGTAGGTGTGCAAAACCCTAGTCATGTACTTTGGGCAGCTAGCTCGTCCCGTTTCTTGTGATGCTGTGGTTACATTCTATTTTTAGTAGTCTAGCTCTAGCTCCCCTCTGTTCTTATGCACCTGACTCTGCTGCCATATGCTCCCTTGTACCGTTAAGTTTGGGGAGGGGACTCCCAGCCCATCCAGCTTAGGTTCCCAGTGTTCCTTGACTTTCTGCAGGGGTCTGAAGGGACTCCATTAGCCTCTCTCCAGGCTCCCTATGCTTTGGTCCCATGCAGGTTTTGAGACATGAATAGGGAACTCACCAGCCCACATTTGCAAGGTAGCAGGGTTCACATGCCAGATCCTGCTTCTCCTGAGCCTTGTGATTAACTTGCTGTTAAAAACACTCTTGCCAAGCTTTGGGACAGAGCAGGAACACATCATAAAGAGCAAATGGATATATGTTGAATTGTGCATTTAAAATAAAATCTAGTTGTGTTTAAGAGGGGGGAAAAGATATAGGTTAAGAGGAAGTTGATAGAAATTAAATTTTTAATTTAAGGGCAACAGAAGAATGCAATCAATTGTGCAAATACCCAAAACACAAATTTGTGGTGCAAATTGATGTGTTAAGCTGTTTTAATTTTCTGAGAAGGCCAGAAGGATTTGGATAGATACCAAACGGAGTTATTTACAAAACTGAAGAAGTTAAGACACTTTGTAAAACATGCTTTTTGCTGCATATACAGTTTAATTATTTTTCCTCATTCCCCTAGCAAAATAATAGTTGGTTTGTTTTTAAAGATTTATCAGATGGAGTTTTAAGCATACTCTGCTTCCTGGCTTCGCCTGGGGTCCTCAGCCTGGGCTCTCTGTGGTGACTGCACCAGCCTTGACCTGCCTTGTCCAAACTGAGTGAATGTGGGCAGGATTTCCCTAGTTGTAGTGGGAATGCTGAATTTCTTGAAACCTTGCTTGACCTTATCAATGTATGGAGCTTTGGCCTTCCTCTGCATCACAGGCGGTTCTTAAAATGGCCATAGAGCTCAGCCTTTGAGACATGCAGTCCACATGTCCCAACCAGTGAAGCCTGTGAATGTCCAGTGTAGACTGCATAGACTGTAGGCTGGTTCTCTCAAGGATCTCAATATTGGTGATCTATTGGTCCTAAGTATCTCCAGGTATTTTTCTAAGACAATGGAGGTGGAAACTGTTCAGTCTCCACTCCCCCTTGGAGTACGTAACCAACTTACACGACCATAAAGGAGGGCACTAAGGACACGAGCCTGATTGATGGACACTCTTATGTTCAAGGTTAGCAACTTATTGTTCCAAACGCATGAGGTAAGTTTGCCAAAAGTGACAGAACCTTTGTCGATTCTAGCAGAAAGTTCCCTATCAAGGTTAAGTGAGCTGATAAGAATAGATCCGAGAGAGCAGAAGTGATTCATGTTATCCAGAGCTTCAGAATTGACGTAGACGTTAGGTGGAATGTTGTTACCTTGTGACATGACAACTGTTTTCTTGATGCTGATTACTATGCTAGACTGGGTGCATACATATATATATATACAGTTTTTAACTTTGCATATACTGCAAGGAATATACTGATGGGCTTCAGGGAATTTTTGCCAGTGTCTTGTTAATAATGGCCTTTAGTCTCCATGAAGAAAAATCTTAGCTTTTATGTAAAAAATCAAACCAAGAAACTGAGCTGCTAGCTCTTTGACTTGCACAGAGAGCCTGGAAGATGTTAACCTATGTTAATTGATTGCTACAGTTAAAAAGAACATGTAGTTCGGTTCCACTTCTTCAGAAAGCTGGTGAATCTGAAGAAACCCCTGCTTCCCCATGCTTAGATGTGTGTCCTGCAGCCAGCTTCTGCCCTGACTGCCTGCCCCTATCCCTAGCATAGGGTTTTGAAGAGCTGGTACTTTCAGGGGGTACAGAGTACTATCCCACTGCCCTCCCCTGGAACCTTGTGCAAAGGATAACATTACCTAGATGAAAGTTTCCTTGAGATATCAATGGATGATTCTCAGAGCATACCACTGCATGTAAATAATCTGTTCTGGGAGTAACCCCCAGTAAAGTCCACTAATCCCCTGAAATCCATTTCCCCCCATTTTAAAGGACATAACTGCTAAGCAGAAAAAAAACCTCACCAGATGTGCCTTCCCTGGGATCATTAGTGCTGTCCTGTGTGTTGCTGGATTGCTCTGGGATCAGGAATAGGTCCTGACTGTCTGGGAGAACGGACACCCTGCTCTCCTGTACCTTGCTCTCCTCCTCCTCCTCATCCATGGAGTCCTCATCATTGTCCCTGGAGTGGAATGCCGCGGAGGTATTGATGCTGTGTGGCAGCACCATGGCGGGGTCACCGCTGAGAATTGCATGCAGCTCCTCGTAGAAGCAGCATGTTTTGGGTGAGGAGCCAGAATGGCTGTACGCTTCCCTGGCTTTTTGATATGCCTGCTGTAGCTCCTTGATCTTCACATGGCACTACTGTGTGTCTCTGTTGTGCCCCTTCTCCAACATGCCCTGGGATTTCTTCCTGCAAATGTCCAAATTTCTTTTGCTGGCTCTCAGCTGAGCCATAACGAACTTCTCGCCCCACAGACCAATGAGAGCTAAGACCTCTGGTTGACTCCATGCTGGAGCGCGTTTGGGCCTTGCAGTAGCCACGACGAGTTCAGCTACAAAGCTCTCTCCACGTTGGCTGCACAGGAAATAAAAATTCAAATTTTCCTGGGGCATGTGGGGAGGGGCCATTTCCAGTTTGCGTGGCCACATAACAGCAGAGCACGAATGTCCAGAGCAGTCACAACGGGGCATTATGGGATACCTCCCAAAGGCCAGTAACGTTGAATTACATTATGCTGTGTCTACACTGACGCAAAATTGACCCATGAAATTCGAATTACACGCTACACCACTTGCGGAGGTGGTTTTATTACATCGACTTTTGCCACGCTTTGTCGATGGAACTACTGTGCCAGTCTAGACGCAGGCTTTAGGAGATCGATGTAAGTGATGTTACGTTGACCTCTGTTGCCAGTGTAGACCAGGCCTAAGCCACCAATAACCAACCATTAGACTGTAGTTTTCAGCCACTATGAAGCTGAGCTGGATTTGACCTGCCACCTTGCACTATCTAGTATGTAGTTAACAGGTTAACAAGTTATGACTGGTTAATTAAAAATGATATCTTAGTTGTTTAACATTGTAGAAGAGATTCTCATTACTATAGAAATCATAAATCTGTTGCTATATTAGTTTAAAATGAAAATCATGCAAAGAAACAGATGTGTAACAGTGGGAATATCTTATCTTTCAGATGTTTCCGTAGTTATCCTACTCTGAATCTTGATTGAAGTATGGAATCATGCATTTTAGATTTATCATTAAATCCATTTACTGCATTTATCAGCTTTGTCAGGAACATTTTGAAATATAGTTTATTAAATATAAATTGCTGAATCATGGCATATTTTAAAAGCATTGGAATCGAATGAAAGGCAAAGAATAATCAAAGTAAAGAGCATTACCTGTTTTTAAAGTTGCATCTGTTTGAGTCCTTGGTTTCTTTTCAGACAGTTATTAAATCATAGAACTCATTTTGGGCTCCTGGATTTCTGAATTTCTGGCTAATGGAAGGATTATTCTTCAAAACAATTTCTTTAAGCACAGACTTACAAAATACTATTATGAAGGAAACTGAATCCCAGTTGCTTCTAGAAAAAGGATACTATTTTGTGTTGGTCATTTTTGGATTATTTATGGTGTCCACTTTTTTCTTTCAATTTATTGGTTAGCCTCTCACATCTTTTGGATGTGCATCTGGAAAGGTTAAACTAGAGCGAAATTGAGCCTGGAGCTGTTAACGTTTGTTTTTTGCAAGGGGTTTTTGCGAGAGAGTAAATAAAATTAGTTTAGAATTTTCCAGTGTTGGAAGTAGTCTTTGAAACAACTGGTGTCCTGTAACCTGCTGAGCAGCTTTCTAGGAACCATCATCCAGTTAGGTTTCCTGGAATTTGATGAACATTCAAACCATGATGGGGAAACGCAGATGACCAAAATACTTTCTATGCATTAGAGTTTGCTGCTGATAGCTCCTTCTTTAGTCACATAATAAAGGCACGTGTGTGAGAAAGAAGGATCATTGATTAATATTTTGTACTGATAGTTAACATTTGTGTTTCTCCTCTACCTCTTCCATACACTTGGGGGCAGGCAAGCTCAAGGACTCAGTATATAGATTTTCAGTGATCTTTCCCGCATGACTGTGGGGAAAAAAAGTGGCTAAAAACAAGAATGAGATTCATGGTTTTTTTCCATTTACAGTTCACCATTTTTTCTTCCTTCCCCAATGTAAAAGTCCTACAGCTCTGGTACACTGTCAAGAGGTGTTGGAAATATGACTTTAGCTGACCTCTTGCCAGAGACAGTGTCTTTTAAGTGAGGCCTCAGTTTCTCAAAATGGAGTAGGCAGAAATATCAGGTCAATTCTGAAACTTGGTTCATGCTTATGATGATGCACGACCAAGCAAACCATCAAACTGAATCTGCCTTCATCTATTTACATGAAATGTATTCTTTATTTGTGAAATAATTTCTCAAATATTCTCTGCCGAGTTAAATCTGTCAGCTCTTCAGTCATAAAATATCAATAAATTGGCAAAGCGGTAATATGGAAGTACATCTATTGAAGTCTCTGGATTGTTGCACACTACGTTAGACTTTGAGAACTGATGTGCTGTGAAAGCTCCCCCTTCTCACTGTATCAGTTATTCATAGAATATGAAATAAAGTTGGGTAGTGTGTTATTGTTAAGATGTGCTACTTATGCCGTTTGATTTAAGGTATTTTTCATTATGGGAGTTGTTTATAGGAAACTTATAAATATGTACTATATAAATATGCACAATTACTGAAAAACTTCTTATGAATATTTAATAATTAAATTAGAAAAGTCAATATATTTTAGTATTTTTGTAAATCTTCCAGTAAAGCCTAAAATAATTAGTTGGAAAATCAACAAGTCCGTTTTCATCACATTTAATGGGTTTTTAAATCTGTATCAGCTTATCAAAAGGAAACATAAATTAGAACTGTAATTGAGTCACCAGCTGTCCCGTTTTCTGTCCAGACACGTCTGTTAAAAACATGCAAAATGAATGTAAGGTAAAAAATATTTCAAAAGCTGAAAACTCCTGTTGCCAGATTCTTCTCAAGCAAGTTTGTTTTAAATTATAAATTCTCAGTCCAAGGCGAACTGGGCAATCAGTACATGTGGGCATGTCCTTTCTCTGACTAGGATAGAGATAAGCTAAACTGTCAACTAGCAGTGAGGTCTCTTTAGAACATGACACCAATGGTCAGTAAGCCAGAATGTCCGGCACCAGGAGTTGGGAGTGCTACGTAACTAAAGTTGAGTGTGTCTTTTGGGGATCCAACAGTAGTAGTTCTCTCCCTTCCCACCACCCCAAAAGAGTTTTAAATCTTTAAAATACTGTGCAAAACTCTTGAGCCAGTTTTGAGGAATGGTGGCTTTTTTCCCTTCAGAGCTGCATCAGGAATGCTTTCTCAGTGGGTACTTCAGAGATGGCTGCTGAAGCAGGAGTAGCTCACTCCCAATCCTGTCCCACATACTAACAGAGATAGATGGGCTTGTATTGAAGGTGATGCTTTCAGTAGTTTACCTCCAGTGGCACACTTAGCCGATCTAGGTGACAATTTGAGCACTTCAGTGAGCTGAAGTTTTCTTTCCAAGGGCAGAATATGAAAGTTTTGTCCATCTGTGATAGGGCTGGAGTACTCATCCAAAAACTTGGAAATTTAGTTTCCTGAAGTGCAAAGGAGAAACTTGTAATCACCTCTTGTTTCAGACTTGATGGAATGAGGACCTAGCTGGTTATTATTTATTTATTATTATTATTTATTATTGCCTCTTCTCCATCAGTCACTCTCTCCTTTTCACTTTTGCTCTCCTCTCCATCCCATAAACCTCTCCCTCACTTTCATTGTGTGATTGTGAAAGTTTAGTGTGACGTGGGGTGTGGATAATAATGCAAGGTAGGTCTGGACAGCGATTGGGAGAACTGAGAGCACTTCTGCCCCAGAATCAGAACAGTAGCTGGGACAAAGGGGACCTAAGTGTCCTCTGCCCTGGCTGATTGTCAGCAGCCAGGAGTAATAACTTAGAAGGAGAGAATGAGTCCAGGAAGAACTTTCCTTTGAACATTCTTGAAGCTAAGCCTTAGTTTAAATGTGTTGGTCTGTGCTCCGGTCAGAGTCTTGTTGTGACAAGAGAAGTTAGAGTTTGGGTGTCTGATTTTTTTAGCTCAAGTTGTATAGCTCAATGCCAGTTATCCTTTGTAAAAAGGCAAGGAATAGTTTAATTTTCCAGCCAAGTTAGAGAAGACTGTATAACAATTTTTAGAACTTTGCAACTAGTTACTGTTGCAATGAACAGCTGGATATTATTTTAAAAGGGTGAATAAGTTTTGTGAGCTACAGGCCACATAGTTCAAAGGCTGTTATTTTTACTAAAAAGACAAGCAGTAGTTTTAAATTCTCATTGAGGTAGGGTTAATTTTTTATAAAGAAATTAAGAACACTTTAATTACTTGATGTCTTTGCTGTACACAACAGTATTTGATTTTAGGATGGATATAACATCTCATGCTTATTTTTAGAGCCTTTTGGAATTGCAGACTTAACTCTCACTGATGTTGTCAGGTACGACATCTTATTACTTAATATTTTATTATGAAAGCACCTGGATGCTCCAGTACAGGCACTGTATGCACATAAACAAAGACAGTTCCTGTCCCAAGTAGCTTACAGAGTTGTCCATAATACTAAGTAAGTTTTTGAATTTTTACTTGAATTTGAGATAAAATTATGTAGTCTCAGTTCTGATTCAGTCTGAAACTGGTTCTGCCAGTGGCATTTTATGTTAAAGTTAGGAGAAAACTGAGTTAAAGATCAGATGAGAATTAGGCACATCAAAAATGAGAAATTTTTGTGTGATAGTGCTAAACTGAGAAATGCTATTACATAATCACAGCAGCAATAATATTTCATTTTCTTGAGAGAACGAGATCTCAGCTAAAAAATTCAAACAATTGTTCCTTGCTGGGCAACCAGATTTGATTCTTAGCTCCCTGTGGGCAAATGATCAGCAGTCCCTCCCCTTCCCCAGCCTGTTGATTAATCCGCTGAAGTTTTTTAAACCAGTCACTTCTCATTAGAACTCTCTAATGGTGAATTCCTCTCCAGAATTCATTTGCTAAGGCACAAATCCTGCTCCCAGAACATAGCCTGAGTATATGAGGTACACACAGCCTGAAAAGTGTGTTGTGGGGAAGTATATGAAGTGGTTGCACGAAAGCCCAATGACAGCTGTAGAGACTTCAGTTTTCCTAACAGTGCCTCCATTTCCTATTTTGCTGGTGGAGCTGTGTAGCAATTGATCCACTGGCCCACATTGTGTCTCTTCTTCCACCTTTTTCAATGGCACAAAAGTTGCTGCTATGGAGCTGTACTCTATGGAATGCGAGCATATATGTCCCTTGTGCGGGCCTTACCAATCTTGTCCTTCACTGGCCCAGTGCAGCTGAACTACAACTGGTTGCACTGTATAAGGGGACTTTCATGCCTACAGAGATGGTGCAGCAGGATTTGCCCATCATACAAAATTCTGCCTTCAGATTTCCATGGTGAAACTCTCCTGATATTTTGTTCTTTCTGTTGCAGAATTCCTACTGATGTCATTAGGTGTCCTATGTGTGTAGAGAGAACAAAGTGTCGGTTCCAAAAGCTGTTATGTGGCTCTTAGTGTAGAATTTTGTCTTGTATATCAGCACTAATGTGTTGCCATACCTTTTCCACCACAGCTGGATTGTTGACTGTGTGTTTCTGTCACCTTTTGTTAATGATTTGTGTGACATTTCTTTGGGGAATTTTCACACAGATCTCTAAAATAGTGTGCTATATTATAGTCTTATTGAAATTTCAGTAAGAGCTTTTTAAAGTTTAATCTTGCTACTGATGACTTTGCAGGCTTTCAACATGGTTGACATTAAAAAACTGCTGCTAAATTGTTAACTGACACTCAACATAGAAAGGCTTTTTGAAAATAAAAAAGTTCAGTGTCCATGCAGTTTGCAAAGGAAGCAACTCGAAAACGTTTTACAACATGAGACATAAATTGCCAAGAAAAGAACATGAAGTAATGGTATTAATAAGGAACGTTAAGATTTAGACATCAAAATGCAAAAAACGTACCTGAATGTTCGACAGTTATATTTTCTTTTTAACTATTTCGAATAACAAGCTATCTTAAGCAAAAAATTCAAGAATGATTGCAAATTTTCTGCCTGACTGCCAAGAATAATGACCTGTCACTGTAATCTGAAAGCAGAAGCCCTCATTTCAGATATAAATTAAAATCAGATGTTTTGATCTTCAGTTATTCCAGCTTCTCTGTTTAGCTCATTGTTTTAGACTTGCATGGAATCCCAGAAGATTTTATGCAATGTCAGGTAGATAGTCCGTTATTTTGTAACAGCATTATTAAAGCAGAAGATTTTGCTTCAGATGAGTATTTGTAAGGTGGTATCTTTCACTTATGAGAACTGATTGAGTTTCTTCTGATAGAATCTGTACCAGGCACCTGTGGGAGAATTTCCTGGACAGCTGGTCTTGTTCTTAACTATGGCATTCCTTTTGCAGTAAAATCAGAATTGGAATGTGCCTTTTGTCCATTTCCATTTTCCATCAGTGTCTTTCAGGGTAGGTTTGTTTGCTGCTGTTCATTAACCCAATTCAGTGTATCTGTGTGCAGAGATTTTTATTAATTACATTTAATTTTTACTACTTAAATGTACTACCTATTTCCAAATAGTGGTTAGAACATTGGTTTTCCTCCTGTAGACAAGACATAGACCAAGTGTCTCCTAGACATTTGGGATCTGTGGAAACTACAGCCGTTTGTTCCACTGGAGAAACTGCCATGCTTGCCTCATTCGCTGCTCTCCTGGACTCCTGTCCCCTTTTGGGGGCTCATATTTTCTCTCTTCTTCCTCTAGTACAGCAGCGCCCCTTATTAGAAGCAGGTAGGCTGGCTGCTCAGAAGCAGTTTAAAACAAAAAGGAGCAAGCACTATGTAATCTGCCATCTCTCTACAGACCACCAAAGCTGTGGACCCCAGACTCTAGTTGAGAGTTATCAATGTAAACAGTTTACATCACCATGCAGGAGATCCAGTTTTTGTTTTGCTGTTTGTGGAAGCAGCATACTTACATAGTGGGGTAACTGAGAATTTGGAATTCTTGGTATTATTCAATCAGACTAATGAAAGAGCAACATGTATGTCTTGGATGGGGAATTTAGTCCTTGACAGGTAGGATTGTAGCCAAAGCGTAGGAAATTAAAGCAGGGAGAATGGAGGCAAGTTCTCCAAGTTTTAACAGACATGTGGAGGAACCTTTTCACTTGCATTTTTACTTACTTATCAAAAGTATTTCTCTTATTTACATTCATTTCAGGAGCAGACACTAAATTCCTGGCAGTTTCCCATTTACCCTCTGGTTCTGAGAGTAGGTGTCTAGGACTCTCCTTTCATCCATATTCTTTGAAAATGTTAGGTCCACACTTCAGTATAAAAACTTGTAGCTACTAGGTTGTGCATTATATGCTTTAACTTTTGGATTCTAGGAATTCACTCACCTTAAATTGTGACCCTGGCCAGAAATATGTTGTGTTTTGTAGCTATGTGTTTAATTGTATGTATCTTACTTCAGCAGCCTCACCTAAGAAAATGTTTGTTTCTGTGAGAGAGTTAAATATTTTTCATATGTGCATATAAGTTCCAAATAATTTTGAATGTGTTCTGAGTGCCAGTGGTATTTTTCATAATTTATATAACAATAAATACCCAAGAGATCATCTTATAATCTGTCTATATAGCGGCACTTTAGTATGGGATGGGGAACATTCTTGAATATTGAATCTGTCCACGTTTTATGGGCTTGGTTTAGGTGTACTTTTTTTGTTTTACTGTCACAAAGGTGTTTATTTGAATGAAGTATATTCCTTTCTACAGTTAAATCATAATACTAAGTTTGTTGATGCAGTCTTTCTATGGCAACAGACTATCATGTGACTGAAACACATGATTATGACTTCACTGCAGCATCTGGCAGGAGGGAAGCTTTTTCAAGAGACACATCTTTAAAAATTGTAAGGGTAATATACCACAGAAGAACAGAGGCAAAGAACACTGCTTTTTGTTTAGATATACTGTCTGATAGAGATCTTTGCTAGTTTCAGGTCCTTGCCTCTAATAAAACATGTATGTTCTGATAACTCAGTCTTTTGGGCCAAAAAGTTGTAAGTTCAAATTTCAAACCAAGATTTGGACTTGTACCTGATGCAGATTATGCATTGCAGCGCTATGGACAAGAAGTGAGGATATGAAGAAGTACTAGAGGTGCTGTGCTTTGAATGAGACGTTAACCCAAGGTCCCAAGTGCCAGTCTCCAGTTGCTGTTAAACATCTCATTTTATATCCACGTTGATGTATATTTTCTTCTCCTCTGTCCTCATAGGCATCTTCAATGCTGTTTGGCTGTTAAGCTTTCTAAACTAGTTTGACATTTTTTTAATGTGAAAAGTGCTACATAAAAATAAATTCTGTTGTTGTATTTTCAGTTATGTGGCTTATTATGAGGCATTGTTTTAAAACCTTTTGCTTACTTGGTACAGATTTAGTTGTGAGAAGGTGGATGAGGTAATAACTTCTTATATAATCAAACATTATAAATTATATAATTTATTGGACCAGCGTCTGTTGGTGAAATAGACAAGCTTTTATGCTTACACAGAGCTCTTCAGGTTGTATAAATTCAACCAGCATGGTTACAAACACCCTGTAAACAGATTTAGTTGTGTTTATCAAGAATTGCTTTTCTGTTAAGATTTCTTCAGAAAATATTGAATCAGTTATATTAACAAACTGCAACATAATTGTCTCAAAATCTAGAGCTGATTTATACCAGGAATATAAAATATGGTTTGCAACTAACACTGTTTACTGTGGATCTTATGGCTGTGGAACTGAGAAATTGCCCATTTCTTACTAATTTCACTAATTGAGCTGATCCTACAGTGTTTTGCAGTAGGATATAATCTCTGTAATAAGTCTTTTTTTTAAACTGTTAGTATTAATTATAACTGGTTTTGAGGGGAAAAAAAAGTCAAAAGCTGATTAAAATGATTATATAATTCCTTGATTGAATGAACAGAACAGGGCAATCATTAACTGGACCCTGTTGTCCAGTCCCAGCATCTGGCAGTCAGAGGCTTAGGGACACCCAGAACATGGGGTTGCATCCATGATCATCTTGCTACTAGCTGGTATCCTCCACTAATGTATCTAGTTTTTTTTTGAACCCAGATATACTTTTGGCCTTCACAACATCCCCTGGCAACAAGTTCCACACTTGTCAAATCGTGTAAATGAGACATTTTATTTTGACCCTCACATTACTTTTGTGAATAAAGGCTGTTTTCTGTAAATGATAGTTCTTTGAGTGCTTGCTCTTGCCTATTCAAAATTAGATGTGTGTACGCTGCATGCACTGCTGCTGGAAATGTTTCCCCTAGTGGTATCTGTAGGGCCGCTCTAGTGCCCTCTTTAGTGGTGCACGAACGCACTCATATATAGGGCGCTGCTGGCCCCTCTCCCTCTCAGTTCCTTCTTACTGCACGTGATGGTGCTGGAACACTCTCTTGCTACTGCAAGCTTTAGTATTCCTAGTTGTTCTTTGTTTTATATAGTGTACATAGTTGTTGTTTCAGTGTTTTATTACTTAGTAGTAGTAGTTGATTAGTTAGTAGCTTACCCAGGGTCAGAGCATGCCCGGGTCCCTGGGGTTTAAACCTACACTTTGTGCAAGAAGCCTATGCCATTGAGTGACCCATACCAGAGCTATTTGAAGTGCCAAGGGGAAGCCCACCTTTGCGAGAAGTGAAAAATCTGCAAGGTGTTGTCCCGGTCCTTCTTAGTTCCAAGGCGCATTAGGCTTAAGACCCTTCTCATGGAGTTGGCACTTAGATGGGTGTTGGAGCCACGCTCCGACTCAGCGCCCCATATGATGGCGTTGATTAGAAGTGCTCCTCCAGTGTCGGTGCCCTCATCCCATTGTTTGACATTGCTGGCACCAAAAAAGAGGAAGGTGCATGCTGAGAAGGAGCTGAAGTCGGTTAAGAAAAGCTTGGACACAGCAGGGAAAGCTGATTCGGTGCTGGGAACACCTCTGCCCGCAATGGCATCAAGCCTAGCTCCGGCAACTTCTGGGAGTGGCAGAGGCCTGCGACATTTACTGATCCCTTCTACACCTGCGACCTTTCAGGCAGTGAAGGACCTATTGGCCCTGCTGGTGCCGCATACACCGCAGGAGGGTAGAGCAGGGTACTGAAGTTTGGGTACCCAGGCTGGAGGCCAGTGAAAGGGGAGGCCAGCGCTGGTTCCAACACAGCCTCTCCCTTCCTTGCCAGCTTCCCAACGGTCACTAGGATCTCAGCACCACTCCCCAGTACCGCATTGGCATGGGTTGGGGTCGAGTCCTCGGTCACCGGGGACCAGGCGCTGGTCAACGGAACATCAGTATCAATCAATCAATCGATCTCAGGAATGTCATCACTCCCCGAGCCCATGACACCGCTTCGCAAATGCCCGCGGGGAATCTCTGGGTGCCCTGGCAGTGTGAAAGTCCCTGTAGGAAGCCTAAGGACAAGACGCAGTCAAGGTGTGAACAGCACTCAGGCTCTCGGCATCACTCCCCATCTCAGCAGCCCAGGCAATCGAGAAGCAGTGCAGAGAAGCATGTGGTGTTGGCTCCTTCTTGGTCTCCAGCTTTTAGCTCTTTGGAATCAGGAGAAGAGGTGGTCCTTCCCTGGAAAGGACAAGGCCCAGAGCAACTTACTGGGTTTCCCATGCTGCCACAAATTGGAGGTTGGCCACAAGGACAATGACCAGGTTCCTGGCAATATTGGAACATGTCGGAGTTCCTCAGGCTGCGATACCAGGCACTCAGTCCTCTGTGGGTGCCTTGGTACCACAGTCATCTAACAGCTGGGCTGCAGTACCGGAGACAACATTCAGGTCAGACTGGGAAGATTCCCTTTTGGCCTGCCCTTTGGTAACCACCCTGACCAGAGAGGAAGATCCAGCCCCTCTCAGATTCCTGTCTCCTCATTCTTCTCGCCAGATGAGGCTGTGGTGGACCCCTCTCATGCTGCCCCTCTGGATGATTACAGAGAGCACGAAGACCTGTTTAAAGCAGGTAGCAGCTAACTTGAGCCTCAAAATACAGGAGCTTTCTGAACCAGTGGATGAACTCTTTGGAGTCCTGGCATCTGTGGCACCTTCCACAGTAGCCCTCCCAGTGCATGATGGGGTGCTGAAGCTCACCAAAGCATTGTGGCAGACCCCAGCCTCCCTGCCCCCCACATCTAAGTGGGCAGAGAAGAAATATTATGTGCCTATCAACAGGTTAGAATACTTGTACATGAACCCATCCCTGGGTTTGCTGATCATGGCTGTGGCTAATGAGCATGACTGGCAGGGACAAATGAGCTCTACACCCAAGAATAAAGAGGACAAAAAATTAGATTAGTTTGGCCACAAACTTTATTCAACAGGGAGCCTGCAGCTGTGGGTGTCCAACCAACAGAGACTCATAGGTTATTACCATTGTAATATCTGGCAGTCGCTGGAAAAGTTTACCAACCCTACTCCCACAGTCCTACAAGTAGGAGTTTAAAGTATTCCTGGAAGTAGGGAAGGCAGCAGCCAGAGCCTTCTTGCAGGTGGCATCGGACACGGCAGACTTGGCAGCCCAAGTGATGGCTTCAGCAGTGTCGATGAAAAGAGCCACGTGGCTGCAATCGTCCAGTCCTTTGATAGAGGTCCAGCAATCTATCCAGGACCTCCCATTTGATGGACCAGACTGATGCCAAGCTGCATGGGCTTAATGATTTGAGGGCTACTCTGAGATCATTGGGGCTCTACATCCCATCTTCGTCCAAGAGACACTTCAGGCACTCTCATCAGCAGTACTTTGGGAGTCAGACCTGGACAGAGCCCTACAGAAGGAGGCACAAAAACTATAAGCCCAGTTGGGGCAATTCGCCAACCTCAACCTCGAGATCAGGGCCAAGCCACCACCCCTCAAAGGGAAAGTGAGGCTTTTGAAGGTGTGCCCGAGAACAGCCTACTGGAATACTGTCAGAACACACATTCCCAATTGCTTCCCACCTGGCATCTTTCCTCCCCGCTTGGAAGGCCATAACTACAGACCGCTGGATGCTAAACACCGTGGCTTTTGGCTATACCCTCCAGTTTCTTTTGCTCCCACCTTCCCCCACTCCCTCCCCATCCCTCTTCAGGGACCCTTCCCATGAGCAACTCCTTGTTCAGGAGGTACAGGTCCTGCTGCGTGTGCGAGCGGTGGAAGAGGTCCCTCAAACATCGAAAGGAAAGGGCTTTTACTCCCATTACTTTCTGATCCTGAGAGCTAAAGGAGGGCTGAGGCCCATTCTACACCTGTGTGCTTTGAACAAATTCCTAAAAAAACTAAAATGCTGTATGGTCACTCTGGCAGCTATCATTCCCTCCTTGGATCCAGGCAACTGGTACACCGTTCTCGATTTAAAGGGCGCCTATTTCCATATTGCAGTCTTCCCAGGCCACAGGAGATTCCTGCGATTTACTGTAGGCACCCAGCACTACCAGTTTGTGGTCGTCCTGTTTGGCCTCTCCACTGTGCCTAGGGTATTCACCAAATGCATGGCAGTTGTAACAGCTCACATCAGGCACAGGAGAGTGCAGGTTTTTCCTTACCTGGATGACTGGCTGATCCAAGGTTGGTCGCGATGGCAGGTCCAACATAGCATCAAAATCATGAAGGTCACCTGCTGGTCAGTGGGCCTGCAAATAAAAGAACAAAAATCAATACTTACTCCGTTCAAAGGATCAAGTTCAGAGGGGCAGTCCTGGACTCTACATAAGCCAGCACACTCGTGCCCTAGGACAGATTCATGACAATGTCAGGGCTCGTTTCTGACTAATGGCCTACCCCCTCTCTAAGGCAAGAGTATGCCTCAGCCTCCTGGAGCACATGGCAGTGTGTATGTACGTGGTCCGGCACGCCAGGATGTGACTTTGGCCACTTCAATTGTGGCTTCCAGACATTCCTTGGAGAGAGTGCTCATGATCCCCTGCCCCATGTCCTTACCTCCCTGTCATGGTGGCTTGAACCTTGGTATATAATGGCAGGGGTGCCTTCTGTGGCCCCCAGAGCAACCCTGTCATTAGTATCAGATACTTTGCATGTGGGCTGGAGTGCCCACCTCAGTGCTCTGTGGACCCAAGGTCTCTAGTTGTGGGAAGATTCATCTCTCCACATCAACATCAGGGAGCTTAGGGTGACTCACTTGGCCTGCAGAGTATTCCTACCACACCTCTCCAGCAAAGTTGTGAGAACCGTGACGAACATGCACATTTGAGCTACCATGTACTATATCAACAGACAAGAGGGGGATAGACCTTCAATGCTATTTTACGAAGCCCTGCAACTCTGGGAGTTCTTCATAAGCCCCAACAGCCACCTGGAAGCAGTGCACCTACTTGGTCTGAAAAGTATTCTGACGGATCGTCTGAGCAGGACCTTTTGCTATCACCACGAGTAGTTCCTTCCCCCAGAGGTAGCCCACAGCATTTTCCAGATGTGGGAAACTCCCCAAGTAGACCTATTTGGGACCAGGGAGAACTGGAAATCGCCCAATACTGCTCTCTCCTGAGATTAGAGGATGCCTCCCTGTCGGATGCTTTTCTCCTGTCCTGGACGAGGGGTCTTTTGTATGCTTCCCCCCGATACCTCTCATACACAGAGTCCTGGTGAAGATCAAGCGGGACAGAGCGTGAGTTATCCTGATAGCCCCAGCATGGCCCTGACAGCATTGTTTTGGGATGTGGTCAGAACTCTCGATGGCCAAGCCATAGTCACTCCTGCTGAGACTTGACCCTCTCTCTCAAGACCTAGGTTGGCTGCTGTATCTGGATCTGACCACTCTCTGCCTGACAGCATAGATACTCCGTGGTTGAGCAGGGATGAGCACCACTGCTTGTCTTAAGTTCAGAGGATCCAGTTGGAGAGCAGGAAGCCATTTACGAGAGCATTTAATTAGCCAAATGGAAATGCTTTACCTGCTGGGTGATGGCTCAAAAAGTCTTGCCAACGAAATCCCCTATTCAGATAATTCTGGACTATCTGCTTCATCTGAAGCAGGAGGGCTTGGCTTTCTCATCTAGTAGGATGCATCTGGTGTTGATTTCAGCCTTTCACCCTCCAGTCCAAGGCAGGGTGTTTTTTCCCCCCATGGGATGGCATCCAGATTCTCAAGAGCCTGGAGAGACTTTTTCCACTCATGAGACCCAGCCCTTCAGTGGGACCTGAACCTTGTCCTCTCAAGACTTACGGAACTGCGGTTTGAGCCATTGGCCTCTTGCTCCCTCGTGCATCTCCCTTGGAAGTTGGCATTCCTGGTGTTGATCAGCTTGGCATGGAGAGTCTCTGAGTTAAAAGCCCTGACCTCAGAGCCCCAATACACAATTTTCTTTAAGGACAAAGAGCAGCTTAGCCCTCACCCATCCTTTCTGCCGAAGGTTGTCTCCCACTTCCATGTCAACCAGGACATATTCCTGCCACTGTTCTTTCCGAAGCCCCACAAATCCAATGAGGAGAAGCATCTCTTCACTCTCTGGATGTGAAGAGGGCACTGGCTTTTTACATTGACAGGACCAGGCCCTTCCACTGCTCCCCACAGCTCTTCATTATGATCGCTGATTGGATGAAGGGAAGTCTGCTGTCATCTCAGTGGATTTCCTCCTGGATTACGACCTGTATTTGGACCTGCTATGAGCAAGCGGGAGTTACATCCCTTGCTTGCCTGTCTGCCCACTCCACAAGGTAACAGGTGTCTTCAGTGGCCTTTCGTGTACATGTACCCATTCAGGACATTCGTAGAGCTGCTATGTGGTCCTCGATACAGCTGTTTACGTCCCACTATGCCATCAAGAAGCAAGCGCGGGACCACGCTGGGTTTGGCAGAGCAGTGCTGTAATCATCACGTCTATGAAGTCCTGCCTGCTTCCAGAGACACTGCTGGTAAGTCAGCTAATTCTGAATGGACATGAGCAAACACTCGAAGAAAGAACAATTACTTAACTTGTAAGTGTTGTTCTTTGAGATGTGTTGCTCATGTCCATTGACAACCCACTTTCCTTCCTCTTTGTCAGAGTTCTGGCGAGATGGAACTGAGAGGGAGGGGGGCTGATAGCATCCTATATACAAGCGTATAAGTGCACCACTGCAGAGTGCACAAGAGCCAGACCTACGGATACTGCTAGGGGAAAAATTTCCAGCACTGGTGCATGGAGCACGCACACACCTAATTCTGTTTGGACATGAGCAAACCATCTCGAGGAACAACAATTACGACATAAGTTACTGTTCTTTATGTATTACTTTGCAATGGACTATAGTTTCTCACTTAGTGAGGTCTTTTCTTGTGTTTTGCCTGTTTGCATTATGTGATTTGGTTTTAGCAGAGAAAAAGCCTGCAGCGTTATATTATAGTATCCACTTTATTTTTATAATATTCTAACCTAATATCAGAAATACTCTACAATATATGTTCATTAGTATATATCTATGCATAAAATGACACAATTGTTATTAGTTACTTTAAAATACATATTTAATTTTATTATAAACAATTCAGAGTTGATTGATAATCTGGCTTTTGCTTTTTAGTTAATGGCAGAGCAGTTTTTTTGTCAATATTTAGTTATCTGATCGAAGTTTTAAATGTGAAACTTTTTAAAAAAAATTTCTGCAGATTAAAGGTCACACGTCTACTTTTGATAAGCTTAAAAATGAAGAAAAATCAAAGATGAAGCAAATGGAAGCTAACACTAGTGTAAAAGCAGTGTTCAGTTTTTTCAGGCCAAGTTTGCTAAGTATGTTAAAGGAATCAAATTGCACATGTCCATTCCACTTTTGGTGTGCACAAGCCCTATGCAATATTTCTAGAAAGTTTTCACTAAGTGGTACACATCAGGGCATCTTGAGCACCTTTTGTAGCCACATGCCAATAGCGCTGATAAAAATGGCTTGACCGGCCCCAGATCCCCTCATTTTCTTCTTCTCTCCTGTGAAGGTTGCTGTAACTGCTCTTCTTGCTTTTTGCAAGTACTCTCAGTGGACTCTTTGTACTGTGTATACTTGTATTTTATTTTAAATAATTTAGTGTTTTTACTTTTTTTGATATATCTAAGTTTTACCCCACCTCAGAGTTTTGGCTGATTCCTGGTGCCAGGAGATGCCTTGGTCACTAGGCTTGAAGCCCTGTATTTTCCTGCAATAAGCCTATGCCTGTGAGTGACCTGCACTCAAGTTACTTCAGGTACCTTGGGGATGCTCATATCAGGGAGCATTGCCAAATTTGTGGGGACTTTCAGCCTTGCACAAAGCAAGACTGTGAAGCCATGCTGAAGTTTCTACTCATGGAGGCAGCCTTTAGACCTCCATTTGAGCTAGGCTGGTCTCTGAACCAAGCACCTCGATGTTGGTCAGGAGTGTACCTCCTAACATGCTTGAGTTCCAACATCGCTCACCATCCTCAGTGCCTAAGAGACATAAAACTTCTAAGCAGACTGCTGGGAGGGGAAGATCCCCACCACCAAAGTCAGCTAGGCATGGTGCTAAGAATAGAGTGCTGTCTAAGCCTAAGCACTTCTTTGCTTCAGCGCCGCAGAAGCAGGCACCACTGACTCAGTTACCTAGGCAGGTACCATCGAGTTGGAGCCAGAGGGAACACCTTAGACATCTGGGCCACCTCACCATACCAACACAATATTGGTACCAGAGGCATTTCTGATTGCCAGAGCTCTCTTAAGCTTGTTGGTGCCACTGTCACTGGCAGTTTCAATTGGCACTGTCAGTGCCAGCAGATGGGGAAACCAGCACAGTCACTACAGCTCGGTACTGTGCCGGTCCCATTTACCTCAGGTGGCTTGCCTTTTGGTACTGTCAAAGGGGAGTGTGTTATGTTCATCTCTCACAATCCTACTTACCATGGATGGCTCATGGGCCAAGGGTCAGATCTTAAGTGGAATCATTACCATCAGACTGTCCTCCTTCATCTGATGTACATAGTTATATAGTTACCACTGGGATATTTATTAATGATGTTATGCAAGTTATATAGCTTGGGAATAATTCATCTGGTAGCAAGCAGGAGCAGATGGGGCATGGCCAAACCATGTGGTGCCAAAACGCTGATCTGCCTATGAGAGCTGCAGAGAGAGGAGGAGAGTACCAGGATGTCCAGAACTGAGAGAGATGCTGCTAACAGAAAGGAAATTATCAATAAGAAATTTTTTGATCTCTCCTTATATCAGCTCTGAGCTTTATTTCCAGTGTCTTTCAGACCCCATTTCCCAACATTTGACCATCCCTTTACACATACAAATGGCAGCTCACTCAGAATATAAGTGTAATGGATAAGTATATGATTTAGTCAGTTGGTTTCTTTTGATGTCATGGAATAAGTTATTTATAAGTGGGGTTTAACTCAGGGAAGTGGTAGTGGCTTCATGTATCAAGAAGACATTTGTGTGCAGGAGACAGTATTAAAAGTATTATTTGAAGTCAGACTAGACGATCTAATGGTTTCTTCTGACTTTAAACTGTATGAAACTATTAAACTGAATGCTAATTTACAAAATTAAAATATTTTTGTCATTGCTTTAAGGCTGTTTCTCAGTAATAAGTACTGAAAGCTGCTATTTACTAATTGGTAGAATATAAAATTAAGGTTTTAGTTTTATTTGACCACTTCAGATGTAAAGCGTTTTAAGGAAATACAGTAGAACTTCAGAGTTACCAACATCAGAGTTACGAACTGACAAGTCAATCACACACCTCATTTGGAACCAGAAGGACACAATCAGGGAGCAGCAGAGTGCCCCCCCCCCCCAAAAGCCAATACTGTATTAAATGTAAACTATTAAAAAAGAAGAAAAAAGTTTTAAAATAAAGATTTGAGAAGGTAAGGAGACTGTTTCTTCTGTACTTGTTTCATTTAAATTGAGATGGTTAAAAGCAGCGTTTTTCTTCTGCATGGTATTAAGTCAATGTTCAGTTGTAAGCTTTGAAAGAACAGCCATAATGTTTTGTTAAGATTTATTAGTGTTTCAGAATTATGAGCAACCTCCATTCCCGAGGTGTTCATAACTCTGAGGTTCTGCTATACTGTAAAATAGGGCTTGCTCACATACTGTTTAACAACCATTAAGAACAAAGCTCTTTTAGACAGGAGCTTTGTGTCTTAGTGCCTTGTACGTACTTCACTAAGCACACTATTTGTGCAAAACAAATAATGCTTTCTAAATGTGCAATATGTGTATCACATGAGAAACCATTCTATGTAGATTTTACTTGGTAAAAAAATAAAAACCCATACACCCCAGAAAACTGTAATTTTTATGTATGTTTTAACAAAGTGAAACTCTGATGTCCTCTTAAGGAAATGTTGTAAAATGGCTTTCCAGGACAAAAGGAGATGGAGAAGGCAGCTAGAGTTTTTTGAGGAAAGCAGTGTATTAAATCCAGTTGAATTGAAGGAAAGCCTGATTCTTTTTGTGTTTTTTATGTCTTAAGTACTGTGTTTAATGTGTTTCCTTAAGCACATAGTAGCATGTGTACATTCAAAGTTATTTAAGAAAATTGTATGTAGTTTTATCTATCACCCTATTCGAAAAAATTATCTGTGTTCCATGATATATATGCCTACTCCGGATATCTTAATCTTATAGTCCCTTCAACTATAACAGTGGCTGATGGACATATCTAAAAAAGTTGGTTCAATAAAAAAAGTTGGTCCAATATTACCTCCTCCATCTTGTCTCTCTAGTATCTAAAAAGGAAAATTTAATTTTTTACATTACATAAAAATGGAGACTACTGTTTTGCTTTCTAGTCTAAGTGCAGCATAGCACCCAGGAACATGAGTAGGGGTCCTACTGGTTCATTCTGAACATTAGTTCTTCTGTAATATAAAAAGGTACCAATTACCTGGTGTGCGCTAAACACCAGGCTGTTGGGGTAATAAGAACAAAACACATATAGTGACACAAAAAGGAAAAAAGCTTCCTCTTTGGAAATGTTTGGTTTCTTTTACTGGCTACTTTGAGTTAATGGCTTTTTCTAATGTTTCATCTTAATTTTAAATCTAGAAGTAAATGAAATTATCAGTATCAAACTATGTGTCTTCCACAGCAACTCATTTTTAGAGATTTTTCACAATAATTATATTTACGAAAGTTGACTGGAAATTGAAAATTCTGATTTAAATTGAGATTAGTTTTTGGAGTAGTGTCGTAATAACTATAATTTGACTATAATCAGACAAATGGCTTAAGGATGATAATGCCACTTAATAGAGGCCAATGCACGAATGATTTCCTCAGCAAATTTTGGTTTTGTAATGTCTTGGTGAATTTTAGGGATATTAGCTGCTGGATTAATAAACATAATAAATTGTTAGCCTACTGTGTAAGTAAAATATCAGAAGCATAGTTACATCTGTATCAAACAGATGTTCAATAATGCTATAAAATTTGTGTTCCAGGTATCTTCAAGATCTTTACAAAGCACTGAATTAGTTTTTGACTGATTTTTAAATGATGTGCTCTCTTTTGAGCACTTATCTTCAATGGAATTTTTTTCCCTGAATTTTCTAAAAACTTTGATTGTTTTGCTTGCATCTTTGTAACACTATTCTGACACAAGAGGTAATTTTTCCAAAAATGCCTGAGTGAAATAGGAGCCTACGTCTCATTGACTAGCAAGTTTCAAATTGTATGCAAGGTATACTGTTTGTTGCTTTCATTGGCCAAAAGTTTATACAGAGGGAGAAATTTATGTACTGTCATATACAGCATCAGTGACAGAGAAATTCACTTGATGAATCATGATAGAAAGTGACACTTCACTGCAGCAAACTACGCTAAAAACTATTAAAAACAGATATAAACTTAAAAAAAAAAATCAGTGCATGGGGGCAGAGTCAGTGAGCCAACTATTCAAGAGGTGGGTGTGAAATTACCTCTCCAGGCACTCTTAAACTTCACTGTTTTGAAAGCAGATACTATTGTGAAGATACAATAAGTAGAACCTAAAAATAAAATCCCATTTAAAAAAGATTTCCATAGTGTTGCCTTTGGGTGGGTAGGATTTAAAAACCCACTATCTTGCAAAACTGCCTTAAAGTCTTTCACTTTTCTGTGCTCCAAGTAGCATTCAATGCTTCTTGGAGAAATTAATACTAAGAATGACTTTTTGGAAACTGCTCAGGTGGCCCTAGATATTAAATTAGGTAGCTTAGAGCTAGGGTCATTATTGGCAGAATGGATGACTATGTTAATGCAGACATTAATGTGGGTTGATGCAAGCTAAAGGAACAAGAAGGAAAATAACAAATCATTGCATTGGTGTCACTGTGGTGGTTAAAAAAAAAGTGATCACCTTTAAATTTGATCAGTTTGTGTTAAAGATGTGTGTGTCCTGAGAGAAGCCCAGTGGGCCTGTAGATTGAGAGCTTATTGGATCTTTAACCAATTAAACCTAAAACCCTCAAAATAAACGGAGTTGATCATTAAATCTATATTGAGAATATACAGTCTACCAAAGAGTTTAGTTGACAGTGATGTACAAAGATAATTATCACTTTAACAAAGTCTAACTTCGGTAATAACCAGCAGTCAGGAATCTGAGTAGTCTAGTACAGAAAACATCTGTTTCTTCTTCAGGTAGTATCTTGTGGGTGCTTCAATTCAGGTGTGCCTGAGTCTTTGATCAGAATTTTTTGGTAGCAGTGCTTTGGCCTGCTCATGTCCTCCTTCCCCACATTTTTGTGCCTTGTATCAAGACTATACGGGGCTGTGTGGGTGAACCACCTTCAGTTCCTTATCAATTGCTTTCAGCCTGAGATGGAGGCTACAATGTGTGCCTGTTCTCTAACATTTAGAAATTACTTAGGTAGTTTAAACACTGAAAAGAAAGTAACTATATAGTGTTGGAACAGTTGTTCCCATTGGTTTATTCTTTTCCTCTCTCTCTCTCTCTCTCTCTCTCTCTCAAAAAATAATCTTCTTATTCTTAGATATAGTTAAGAGCGTCCCCTCCCTTGAGTTGTTTTTCCTCATTATTTTGCTGGGGAATGCTGGGCCCCCAGGATTCAAGGAGTGCCTCTCCTGCCTGAGGCTATTCTGGTCAGTAACAGGCATTCTCAGTGCCTCCACTGTTTGGGTAATACTGATATCTTCAGTAAGTGCAAGATCTGCACTTCCTTTAAGAGGATATGCTGAAAAAATAGGATGATTGAGTTTAAACTCTTAATGACGGAGCAAACTTTATGGCTAGCTGCAGATCCAGGGGCAGAGGACCCCCTTGTACATAGACTTCCCAGTACCCTTAGTGCCTCATCCACATCAAGATCATGATCACAGGAGACAGCTAGAGAGGCAGGTAGTACTGCGACATTGAGTCCATCTATAGTACTGAAGTTCTCATCTGCATTTGTCTTGAAGCAGCAGGAGGTGAGTAAGTCTCCATGAAGATCTCCCATGACTGATGCACAAAAAGGCTATGGAGACTTCAGGTCTGAAGGGAAGTTGCATGCAGGCTCCAACTGATGCTGGTACTGCAAAGGCAAAGAAGAAAAGTTGGTCTAAGATAGATTTGGTATCGAGTTCAGGTTCTCGGACTCAGAGTGGTAGACACACTGCTGAAAAGAGTTATATGTCCCTGAAGAACACAAGGTACCTATATTACAAAAGTCAACAGTATCTAAGATAGCTTGGCTACCTGTGGTTCCGAGAGCATCAGAGCTGACTCACACCCAGGCCAAGTACTTGGTGCTGACTGCATCGATACCTAAGCCATCCTCCACAGTTTCTCAACCAGCCTATTCTCCATTACCATCACAACCACAAGAATTTATGTACACTGAGGACCCAATAGTTTCTTCAGAACTAAGGTCTACCCTATTAATGAGTGATGGGGGTTTGTCATAATCAAGACCCTCTTGATCAGTAACCCCTCTGTCATTCAGAGCGCTATAGTTGCCTTTATCTACTTTGCAAGCTGAATACCCTGCTTCTCCTCCTCCCCCTCCTCCCCCCCCAAGTATGTGGAAGAGGACTCTTCAGATTCTCAAATTTATGTGCATGGTTCCCCTGTTCGAGGACACATCACACTGCCTTCTACACTGGTGTTTGACAGGAGGATAGACCCCAAATGTCACCCACATGACAGAAACAAAGATGGATGCCTCCACCTCTGCCATTTGGCCCCCTTCCCAGTGGCTTTGCTTGGATTCATGGGTGTTCTGTCATTAACGTTCACAAAGAGGTGTTCACACCATGGGAGGGAACACAGAATGGCCTACTGTTTTCAACCCACTCTACCACCACCTATGCCAGAGGGCAAGACTTTTAATGAGCAAAAAGCAAGGTCGTGTGATATTTTGTCATCATTATCTGATGAAGCTATCATGCCTCCAACACCTTTTATGGCAGATGACTTCAGGCAGTTTCAGAAACTGATGAAACAAATTGCTGATAATGCTTCAGATTCCCATAGAGGAGGTTCAGAAGTACCACCATAAACTCCTAGATATTTTATACACCTTGTCATCTATGACAATTGTGATTCCTGTGAAGGAAGCTCTTATGGCGCCTGCTAAGATTATTTGGCAAACCCCAGCTACTGCACTGCCTACCTGGAAAAGAGCGATAAAAGAATTATGTTCTGGCCAAGGAATCAGAGTTTCTATTCTCTCATCCAGCTCCAAATTCCCTAGTAGAGGAGGCTGTTAATGAACAAGGCAGACAACATAGCTCAAAGTCCACCCTTACGGTAAGGACCATAAGATACTCAATCTTTTTGGTCTCAAATCCTATACTTCAGCTGCTCGTCAGTTCAGAGTAGTGAATCAGGAGCTCATTGCCAAATACGACTATTTAAAATACAGCAAATTTAATTCTGTTATTGAGCATGTGCCAGAGGAAAATCATGACTAGTTGAAAGCCACTGTACAAGACGGTCAGCTTCTAACAAAAATATTGCTCCTTGCCTGCTTACATGTGGCAGATACTGCAGGATAGTCTATATGCACTGCAGTGGTCATGAGACGAGCATTTTGACTGCAAAGATCTGGCTTCTGAGAGAGTTTCAGAGTAACATTGAAGAACTCTCCTTTGGTCGCAGATTCTTTGTGGACTCCGTGGATGCCTTTCTACACACGTTAAAAGACTTGAGAGCCATGCAGAGATCCCTTGAGATTTACACTTCTGTAAATAAGAAGAGATTTAGTAGGTCTCAGATGGAACACAGAGCACACCAAGCCCCATATTCAACCTATTGTAGACCCTCTGGATCCCTCGCCAAGAGACCACCATGCTCAAAAAAGAATCAGCTACTACTGCATCTTTTCAGCCATCCATGTCCTCCAAGCTATAATTGTGGTGTCTTGGATGAGAGTCTCAACCATTCAATCAACAGGATTTTGCAGCTGCAACACCCTATCTACTTCCCTCTTTTCGGATGCCGCCTCTCCAATTTTCAGGAAGCATGGGAGCATATAACATCCAACAAATGGGTTTTGGAAGTCATAACATCTGATTACACTATTCATTTCATATTTGTTTCTCCTACCCATTACTCCTCCCTGCCTTCTTCAGAGGCCCCTCTCATGATCAGTTGGTGGTGTGAGACATGACTTCACTTCTATGTTTAGGAGCAGTAGAACCGGTTCCTGTGAGCACAGGGGAAGGGGAGTCTATTCAAAGTACTTCCTGATCTCCAAAAAGAGTAGAGGATGGAGATCAATTTTAAACATCAGGTGTTTAAACATATGTAATGTCGCAAAAATTCAAGTTGGTGACCCTTGCAGCAATAATTCCTTCATTAGAATTGGGAGATTGGTTCGCGACTCTCAACCTATAAGATACATATTTTCACGTCACTATTTAGCCATCACACGAGGTTTCTTCATTTTCGAATCAACAAACATTACTAATACATGGTTCTTCCTTTAGGACTCTCTTTGTCACTAAGGGTGTTCTCAAAGATTCTGGCAGTAGTTGCTGTCCACCTACATTGTTTGGGTATAATCATTTTCCACATATCTAGATGATTGGCTGATCAAGTGGAGATCGTATCAGGAAGTGTTGGAGACAGTAATGATCATGTGTTCCCTATTTCACAGTCTCTAAGCCTTCAAATCAATCTTGAAAAGTCTTTTCTGACTCAACTACAGCATCTAGACTTCATATTAGCTTGCCTGGATGCAGTGACAAACAGAGACATCTGTGGTTACATTCAGCTGCTGGGACACATGTCAGCTTGTGTCTTTGTAGTGCAGCATGTCAGACTACATTTCTGAAGTCTACAGGGATGGCTTTCAATGGTTTACAAACAAAACAAATGTAGTCTATGCACCTACAGGGACATTGCTCAAAGAAGGCAAGATTATTCACCCTGTTCATTAACTGGACTTTTTTGTGATATTTGTCTCTGTGGATGCTTCACTACTTGCGCTCCTTCACCTCTGCTTTGGAGTCTCCCTTGTGGAACTTTGTGGTGGAGGAGGAACTGAGGGTGGTTTGCCCATGCGGTCCAACATAGCCTTGGCATGGGCATGGGGATGTGTGGGGTGCACACACGGGCTGAATGGGCACCACTACCAAAAATCTCTGCTCAAATATGCAGGGCACAGACATACCTGAAGTGGCGTACCCACAGGGACACACATCTTGGAGAATTCTAGTTGCTGTACAAGGTGAATAACCCCTCCTTCTTTCAATATATGGGACTCATGAGCTACACAAAAAGAAGGGCCCTCCTATTAGTCTGAAATGCATTCTATTCCTATTATATATATTTTATAGTACTGTAACACCTTGGAACTCCATTGAAGTATCAAGACCCATTGTTCTAGGTGTTATGCAGACAAATAAGCAGGATGCTTCCTTCCCTAGATAGAAGTCAGATAGAAATGAACAGGTGGACAAAACAGAAATATGTTGGGGGAGAATGGCCTCCCTCCTTTCCAGGAGATACCTGATGAGCTGTAGCCCAGCTCAGTTTTCCTAAGGGCTATCATGTAAGAGCACTCTGCCAGTTTCATTTTCCACAGTGCTTCTTGCTGGAAACTATGGGGAGAGGTCTGTCCATCTCCCAGGGATGGGTTCTTTTGAACTGGGCTTCTGTCTTTTAAGGCTCCTTCTCCAAAACTGGTATGTCTTCCAGATGCTTAAACCTGTTCTTGAACCTCTTCTTGCCTGGTGTGTTGTTTGTACACGGTGTCACAATAGCCATTCCTGATTAACTATTCCTGATTTTGTGTGGATGCTCTTACTCAAAAATTAGTGGTTTATTCCAAATTAATTTAATTGTGGATTAAACTAATTCAGAATAAGGCGTTCTTATTCTGGAATATGTGTCCACAAATGTAGTTAGTCAGGAATAGCTAATCTGCTTGAAATTCACACCTTACCTTATTCCACATTGTTTCATGTGTAGAGAAGCTCTTAGCCAGGAAGAGATCAGCTTATTTCCTCTTAGCTAACTGTTTACCCTGAGAGTTTTTGCAACTCTCTAAGAGTTGTAAACAAATTTGTTTTATCACTAAAATCAGCAGATATAATACTGAAAACCTATCTGATGAGTAGGAAGGTGTTAGTTTTACCTAGTCACTTTTGGGAGTAGCGCATTAGTCATACAGAGAGAAGGGGGGTTTTAACTTTTAAAAAAGTTAAAATTGTTTTACAATCCCTCTTAGATTAGATGCCATAATTGATGTCTTTATTTATTATCCACTGGCTTCTTAGCAATGAAAAGAGGGGAAATTAAAAAAGAGTGAACTGAAATCTGAGCCTCCTTTAAAGGAAGTTAAGAATTGAAAACCAATGACCACTGTTTTTTTTCTTTGCAGTTTACAAGATGACAGAATTCGAATAGAAAGGATGGAAAGCATTAATTTTGAATATAGCCATGCTTTCCAGCTGATTACCGATTTTTATGCAAGAGGAATACTTGATTCCACAGGTACATCATTCATAAAGGCTTTAAAATTTGTAGTGCTGGATAACTTCTTATATAGACAAATAAGGAATTGGTGGCTAATACAATCAAGCTTGGACCTCTAGGTGTGACTAATGCAAATATTTAATAACAACTGACCTCTGAACTGATACATAGTTGCAAAACAAATAAAGTTGCCAGAAAAAGGCAGAAATGTAAAGACTGTAGTACTGTAGATATTTCTGAGGCGTTACCTCTGTTATGCCTCTGACCAAATGGGAGAAGAATGAGAGATGTAGAATTTTACAAATTTCAAGAATGGTGATGTGATTAAGAGAAATGAGCAGGCTAATAGTAAAGAATTCTTAATATTTTTCCACATCTGAAGGTATTTATTCTGAAAACTTAAATTCACATATTATGTAAAAAGTGAAGAAAACTTGGCAAAAACCTATGAAAATGTTTCTTTGCAAGCGCACTTGTACTTGTTTCAGTTTCCCTGTAGTAAGGTCTGGTAAAACTGTTCCTTTTTATGTTGAGGTATTATACTGCACAGTCTGATACTGTTGGTATTGGGGTGGAGGTTATGGTAGAGCGTGATAGTTAGAAACCAAAATTCCATCATCATTAGCAATCTTACAAAATAAGACATGATCTGCATGGGCAACCATATGCTCCCATGCAGTGCCCTATTGAAGTTAGGAGGGCTTTCTATGAATGCCAATGTTACCTTCACCTATCAGACTGCAGAACTGAGGCCTTAGTCTGTAAATCTATAAATCGTCTGGGCTGATAATCAGCAATTTCTAGGGGATGGTGTAGGAAACTGAATGCAAATTCCAGTGTTTTATATCCCTATTTGTGTTGGAACAACACAGAAATTCATAAACTGCACTGTTCTAATTTGTAAATGTTATTTTAAAAAATCATTTTTGTTATTTTATAAACAATATTAACACTTTCATAATAAAATTTATTTCTGCTTGGCTGAATTGAAATATAGATAATCTTGTCTAAAGGTTGAGTGGCAAACAGTTATATAACAAAAGAAATATTTTGCAGGTTCTCAAAAACTGTCTCTAATCCTAAACTTGGATAAGCCTGTGATTTGCTCTTTGGCCGCAGTAATTATGTACCTCCAAGAATTTAATTTGGAAAAGATACTTTACAGTCCTAGGTAAGTTATTTTATATAAATCTCAGAAAATCAAAATGATAAAAATGTACTGTCTGTAAGGCCCTACTTGAATCGCGGAATGATCTTCAAATAATTGCATCTGAGTTGCGGACAAGATATGGAAAATTGTGCAAAAATATTAATTAATTAAATTAATTAATTAATTAATAGTGGTAATTTGGAAAAGCCAGAGTAGACATATTTGTTTAAGAAAAATTTGCTGGAGTGATATAAAAATTCAAGTATTATTTTATGCCTGCAATTTTTTTGATAAACAGACATTTTTTGCAAGTATATTACATTATTTTTAAAAAGTACAATATAAAATTCAGAAGACTAAAAGTCTTAACACAACTGCTGCAGAAGTAGAGTGCAGTTACTTTAGCTTTTTACAGGCATTGCATGTTAGTGCAGTATTAACTGCATACTCAAAATGTATGCAAAATTGGGGACTGTGCAAAGTAAGCTAATTCAAATAAAAATTGAGGTAGAAGCCTAATATTACAGGATCTGCAATTTCCTCAATATCGTGAATGAAGCTGGGCCTTTAACCATCTGCCATTTTGTAAATGCTAGCTGGCAACTTCTCTTCCACAAAGTAATGCACCTGCTTCTGTGAGAAACTTAGTCTTTGTAAACATGATGTTCTACAGTTATGTTCCTAACTAACACTAACAAAATATCAAGTGATATTCAATAAAAATCTTTAGAAATAGGAAAGTAACAAGTTTGTCAGTAACAATATTTAAATTGGCTTGTACTACAGCCAAATGTAATTAAAAACAAACAAGCTGCAGAAACAGACACTGTCAGGGGAAATGAATAAGCTTCTTAATAAAGACTAGACATCTTATCTTAACTTCAAACTTCCGTTTTGTTTTGTGGACAAAAATCTGCTGCTGCTTTTAAGATTTTTACATGGTGATGAGCCTCACCGATGTTGTTTTATTTCTCCTGGAAACAAGACATTAAATGCATCTTGCAGAATTCCTCAAAAGATATATGGCTACTGAAATCTACTTGATTTCACTTTAAAAAGTCCTGTGTATGGATTATGATGGAGATCTGTATGTGCCATTATTTGAAAACACCTAACTGGATTACTCAAATGTGTTAAAAGGAGCATTCAGGTGACTCTGAGGTTGCACTTTCCTCATTGACAATCCATTCCCCCTGCCAGATCTGATCTCTTACAAAAATGTAGTTTCACTACCTCACTGTTTTGTAAAAATGATTTGAGCAGGTAGACAGCAATAGTGGACGATAAACTAAAACACACAAAATATTTCGGTTAGTTGGTAGATCTCACAGCTGACAAATATCCTTTTCACTATTGCAGACCTTATTTTGGAGAACTTAGGCTATGTCTATAATGACTACGGCAAATTTGCCACTGTCAGGTCGATGTCTCTGGATCGACTGAGTGGTCTGTGTAGACCTGCTCAGTCGATCCAGAAATCGACATAGGAAAACCACCTCTGTAAGTGGCGCAGCGCAGTGTGGACGGTGTGCGGAACAGATGCAACGAAATTGATAGGAGATATGCAAGTGTTTTATGTCACTTGCGTATCTCCTGTCAACTGCTGCCGAATCTGGAAGGTAAGTGTAGACCAGGCCTTAGAATTTTTATGAATTACTGAGAATTTTTAAAATCTAAATTTTAGAAGAGGTGATATTGGGGTTTGTTAGTTTCTAACATTTTTCTAATATTATGTTGATTCTAAACTACTTAAGCTTATAAAATATACCTGGTGTAGGAGGACATATTTGGGCAATTGGTTTGTTTCTATAAAATCCCCCTCTTTCCTCCATCCAAAAAATAAACAAAATATTAACACCAGAACACTCAATGAGGCCTGTAGATCTTACAAGAAAAAAAAATTCTTAAGATATCTTCCCAACCTTAAACATCATCTCCCACACCAGTATGCCCAATGTCTCAAGCAGCACCTCAATTGTAGCACTCCAGTCTATCCCACAAATCAGATATACCTGGAAAAAGCCTAGTGAACAGAAGATCACACCATATATGGGTTCTCATAAACAAAGGAGCAGAATGAATTATAAAGCCAAAGACCTGTCATTCCTGAAAAGTGTTGTATTACCATGGAAGGTGTTGGCTAAAGCTCCTTGGATGATTTCCACTGCTTCAAAAACACACAAAGAGGCAGATATTTTATGACATAGTGGGGACCTAAACGTATTAGGACTTTAAACATCTTAAATTTCCCCTAGAAATCATTCAGTAATGCAGGTGCAGTATACTCTCAATGTAAGACTTTCCTTAACAAGTGGGCTGCCACTTGCCACATTGCCACTAGCTGCAATTTCCAAACTGAGTATAACTACAGAACAGGAAGGAAAAGTATTAATGTAATAGGTGCCACTTGCCTCCTAGAGGATGACGTAACAGGCCTGACTTAAATGTATGTGAAAAGAAAGCACTCTGAATTGAAAGTTTAAAGATTTCCTGATATCATAGGATTATTGCTCTTGAGAGATCATCTTGTCCAGTCCCATGAATTTATGGCAGGACTAAGTATTACCTAGATCATCCCTGACAGTTGGAGATTTTTAAGAGCAGGTTAGACAATGATAGAGATTCCACATCCTTCTTAGGGAATTTATTCTAGTGCTTAACTACCCTCACAGGAAGTTTTTCCTAATGTCCAACCTAAACCTTCCTTGTTGCAATTTAAACCCATTGTTTCTTCTATCCTCGGAGGTTAAAGAGAACAATTTTTCTCCCTCCTCCTCTTAGGAACCTTTTATGTACTTGAAAACTGTTATGTCGTCTGTCCCACCCACCCCCCAGCCTTCTGTTTTCCAGAATAAACAAACCCATTTTTTTTCAATCTTTCCTTGTAGGTCATGTTTCCTAGAACTTTAATAATTTTTATTGCTTTTCTCTGGACTTTCTCCAGTTTGTTCACATCTTTTCTGAAATGTGGTGCCCAGAATTGAACATAATACTCCATCTGAGGCCTAATCAGTGTGGAGTAGAACGGTTCACAGTTGACTCATATTTAGTTTGTGATCCACTATGACCCCAGATCCGTTTCTGAAGTATTCTTTCCTAGGGAGTCATTCCCCATTTTCTTTTTGTGCGACTGATTGTTTCTTCTTAAGTGGAGTACTTTGCATTTGTCTTCATTAAATTTCATCCTATTTACTTCAGACCATTTCTTCAGTTTGTCCAAATCATTTTGAATTATAATTCTATTTTCCAAAACACTTGTACCACTTCTAGCTTGGTATTGCCTGCAAACTTTGTAACTCTATGCCATTTCCTAAATCACTGATGAAGATATAGAGCAGAGCCTGATCCAGAACTGATTCCTATGAGACCCCACTTGACATGCCCTGCCAGCTTGATTGTGAACCACTGATGATAACTCTTTCAGAACAGTTTTCCAACCAGTTGTGTACCCACCTTATAGTAGCTCCATCTAGGTTGTATTTCCATACTTTGTTTATGAGGTCATGCAAGATGGTAACAAAAGCCTTACTAAACTCAAGATATACTCCGCCCATCCACAAGGCTTGTTACCCTGTCAAAGAAAGCTATCAGGTTGGTTTGGCATGATTTGTTCTTGACAAATCCATGCTGATTGTTATCATCACCTTGTTATCTTCTGGGTATTTGCAAATTGATTGCTTACTTATTTGCTCCATTATCTTTCCAAGTACTGAAGTCAAGCTGACTGGTCTGTAATTCCCTGGGTTGTCCTTATTTCCCTTTTTTATAGATTGGCACTGTATTTGCCCTTTTCCAGTCCTTTGGAATCTTTCCCATCTTCCATGATTTTTCAGAGATAATCACTAATGGCTCACATATCTCTGCAGTCAGCTTCTTGAGTATTCTAGGATGTATTTCATCTGGCCCTGGTGACTTGAAGGCATCTAACTTGTCTAAGTAACTTTTGACTTGTTCTTTCCCCTATATTAGCCTCGGATCCTACCTCATTTTCACAGGCATTCACTATGTTAGACGTCCAATCGCGACTAACTTTTTTGGTGGAATCTGAAATGAAAAAGTCATTTAGCATTTCTGCCATTTCCACATATTCTGTTATTCTCTCCCCCACCCCACCTGCATTGTGTAACGGGACTACCGTGTCGTTGTCCTTCCTCTTGCTTCTAATTTATTTATAGAATATTTTCTTGTTACCCTTTATGTCTCTAACTAGTTTAATCTCATTTTGTGCTTTTGTCTTTCTAATTTTGTCTCTCCATACTTTTTATTTGTTTATATTCATCCTTTGTAATTTGACCTATTTTCCACTTTTTGTGAGACTCTTTTCTGAGTTTCAGATCATTGACTGGTTAAGCCAGTCTGGTCTCTTGCCATACTTTATTTGGCAAGAGACTTATATTTCCTGCACAGTGAGATAGTCTGCTCTTGTGCCCTTAATAATGTCTCTCTGAAAACTGTCAACTCTCTTGAACTGTTTTTCCCCTTAGACTTGGTAATTATGGGATCTTACATACCAACTCCCCGAGTTTGCTAAAGTCAGCCTTCTTGAAAACTTATCTTTATTGTGCTGTTTTCCTTCCTACCTTTCCTTAGAATCATGAACTCTACCATTTCATGATCACTTTCACCCAAGCTGCCTTCCACTTTCAAATTCTCAGCCAGTTCCTTCCTCTTTGTTAAAATCACATGTAGAACAGCCTCTTCCCTAGTAGCTTTCTCCACCTTCTGAAATAAAAAGTGGTCTCCAATACATTCCAAGAACAACTTGGATAATCTGTGCCCTACTGTTTTATTTTTCAACATATGTCTGGGTAGTTGAAGTCCCCCATCACCACCAAATCCTGTGCTTTGGATGATTTTGTTAGTTATTTTAAAAAAGCCTCAGCCACATCTTCTTCCTGGTTTGGTGGTCTGTAATAGACCTCTACCATGACATCACCGTTGTTTTTTACCCCTTTTAGCCTTACCCAGAGTCTTTCAACAAGTCTGTCGCCTATTGCCATCTCAACCTCAGTCCAAGTGTATACGTTTTTGATATATAAGGCAACACTTCCTCCTCTTTTTTCCATGCCTGTCCCTCCTGAGCAAGCTGTACCCTTCTATATCAATATTCCAGTCATGAGTATTATCCCACCAAGTGTCTGTGATGGTAACTATGTCATAGTTATGTTTATTAACTAGCATTTCAAGTTCTTCCTGCTTTGTCCCCATACTTGTCGCATTACTATATAGACATCTAAGATACTGCTTTGATTTCTCCCATGTGTTCTCTCTTGTCTTTCCTTTATCCCTGCTATAATGGCCCATGATTGTTCCTCCCTTTGCCCCTCTGTTTTCAACCCTTCTCCCAGGTCTCCCTATGTTTTTGACTTACCTGTGGACTTTTGTCATCTGCCTCTATCAAACATAGTTTGAAGCCCTCCTCACTAGGGTAGCCAGTCTGTATCCAGGTATGCTCTTCCCCTTCTCAATAGATGAATCCCATCTCTGCTTAGCAATTTTTCTTGGAACAGCATCCCATGATCAAAGAAGCTGAAGTCATGCTGGTGACACCATCCTTGCAGCCAGGCATTTATTTCCAGGATGCATCTGTCTCTGCTTGGGCCCCTGCACTGGACCAGAAGGATCGAAGAGAACACTACCTGCACCCCCAGCTCCTTCACCCTTACTCCCAGAGTCCTGTAGTCACTTCTGATCTACTCAGGGTCATACCTCTGAGTTTCATTAGTGCCTACATGCATACGTAGTATGGTTTAGTAATCAGAGGGCCCGATGATCATTGACAATCCCTCTGTAACATCTCAGACCTTCCAGAATGCCATGTCAGACTGTCAGATGGGTCCCTCTGTCCCCCCTTGGAAGAGGGTCACCAACCACACTACCTTACATTTCCTCTTGGGGTGGTGGCTGTGATCATCCCAGCTTTTGGGGTACATGGCTTCTCTTCTTCCACTTTTGGGGGGGATTCCTTATCACTCATTGCCAGGCCAGCATAACTTTTCTTCATCACTATGGTGGGTGGGTTGGGAGGAGGGGTGGAACACTGCCTGCTGCCAGAAGTAACAGTAGTCAGTGTCCTCCCTGTGACAGAGCCATATCCTCCTCCCCCAGTGATATGACAGTAGCCCTCTCTAGATGGGTAGCGTCCTCAGCCTTGTATGTCTTCATATGCAATACTCTCAATGAATTCCTTCTGGGCACGGAAGCTCTTCTGCCTAGCCACCTCCTCCTATAGCTCTCCCATCTGCTTCCTGAGAGATTCCACCAGCAGACACCTTTTGTACTGGATGGTCTCCCCAGCCTGGCTTTCTGAGTGTGGGAAATGCAGGCCACAGTCTGGAAATCCACAGCAGGAGCTGGGTAGAGGTGTCCATGGTCAGGTTGTTTGTCTGGATACAGGTGCAGGTGGAGGAGACAATAGCAGTGTTAGTACTGGTGATGTGGCCCTTCCTAACCCTAGGGACTATGTTATGGTTCCCTTTACAAAAACTCCCTCTCTAACTCCCCTGTTCGCTAGCTCCCATTGATTGCTTAGCCTCTTGTTTTTAAGGCCTTCTCTCCTAGGTGAACCCTTCCCTCTCGTTAATCCCACAGGTGAAAGGACACAAGGCTGATTGAGGGTGATCAGGATGTTCAAGGCTTATTAGGGAACAAAGGCTCAAACTGTCCCCAGACAATCCCAACTGACCTGTAACTTCAAATAACCCAAAAGAGAGAAAAACACAGCCAAAAATCAAACAGCTGAACTGACTTACTCACCCTGGTGTTACACTACAAAGAAAATGCATAGTGTTGGGATAACTGGTTATATTGTACTCAGGAACTTGTCTTCTATTGTACTTTAATTTTGAAAGAAGTGATGCTGGTAACCTGTACTCCTTTGACTATATAATATGGGGACTTCCTTCTAGTAGCAATTTGTATCCTGGAACTCTAATATTTTGTAACATGTCACATATTCAGAAATATTGGGCCAACTATAACTTCAATCATATTAAAAATAACCATTCAGGAGGTCAGTAAAATATTCAATAGGGTTAATTTCTGGAGGGGAAAAGCATTTTATGCAGCTGGTATCAGATTAAGTCATTTTCTGCAATTCTGTGTGAAACAGATAAAATAAATGCTTCTGCCACACTGACAGACATTAAAATTGCTGAGAGAATTCAAGTCAATAAGCATATACTGATGAATCTGTGAGCATGATGTCTGTTGTGAGATACAACTTTCAGTCTAAGAAGTTTATAGATCTCATGGAAGCAGATTTGGATAAAAAAGATATTCTTTTGGGTTAGGAAGTCTATGGGACTTTTGTGTGGAACATGCAATCCACCTTGAAGCCTCACTCCTCTTGGGGGTCAAGAACAAGTTGATAGGTCACCTCAGCAGGTTCTTCTCTTCTCGCCATGAGTGGTCCCTGCATCTGGAGGTAGTCAAAGTTATCTTCCAGAGGTGAGAAGCTCCCCAGATGGAATTTATTCTCAACCAAACAGAACAGGAAATGACACCATTTCTGTTCCCTGCATAAAACTGACTGCGACTCACTTCCCGACATATTCCTCCAGCAGTGGTCGGGAGGCCTGATGTATGCTTTCCCACTGATCTCTCTCATCCACAAAGTCCTCATAAAGATCAAGAGGGGCAAGGCGTGGGTCATGATTGCTCTGGCATGGCCCCGTCAACACTGATTCAGCATGTTGTTGCACCTGATAGTGGAAGCCTTGTGGACGCTCCCAGACCATCTGGACTTGATTTCAAAGGATCATGATTGGTTGTTCCATCCAGACCTCACTTCCTTACATCTGAGGGCATGAATGCTATGTAGTCATAAAAACATATATCAAAATAGCAAGGAAAGAAAAACCATGTGGTGTAATAACCAACTACACAGTGAAAAGGATTATACAGGATACAGGTGGGGTAATAAACAGCTACACAGAAAAAAAGGAAAAAAAACTATATAAGATACAAATGAAAATTATCACACTTGTGAACAACACTTAAATGGTATAAAAAAAGGAAAAAAAGAATAAATTGAGAGATGTAGGATAACTGTATCAATTTATAATACCTGTCCCAGCACCGTTGCAGAACCCAAAGCGAGGAGGCAGACCAGCTGCAGCATCCCAGTACTTAATCGCTCGGCCGGCAATTCGCAGACACCCAAAGGTCTCGCAGGTCCCTGTCTTGGTCGGGGGATCGGTCCAACCGATTAGTGATGTGCCCTTTAGCGTTCGAGGGTGGGAGAACACTCGAGCTAACCAAGGCAGGGGCTTAAATAGTGTACTGCACGGCCAGAGTATAAAATAGCCAATTGGAAATGAGATGCAGGTCAGGACCAATGATGTAACTGGGGCCCCGGACAATGATTCCTCCTTTGTGGTGACGCGGGTCCCGAGAAACTCATCAGGGTGATCGAAACTCAACTGAGAAATTGAGGCCCATCGGGATATTGGCCCTTAACGTTCATCCCCTTGAGCTGCATAGCCTGGAGATGAGACCCATCAGGGAAATCGATACTTAACGTTCTTCACTGTGGGCTGCATAGTCTAGAGGGCTACGTCAGGGGCGGGGTGGCCATTATGTTTGCTACCTCCGTTGACATTCAGGGACCACTCTCACAAGATTGCCCTTCAATAGGCTGTCTATTCTCTTCTTCAGGTAGAGGCTACATAGTCAGTCCCCTTGTATCTCAGGGAGAAAGGTTTCTATTCCTGCTACTTCCTTATTCCCAAAGTAAAAGGGGGTCTCAGGCCTATTTTAGATCAAAGATAGTTGAACATATTTCTGAAGAAAAGATTCTGGATGGTTACTCTAGTTTCAGTTATTCCTTCTCTGTAACAGGGGGACTAGTATGCTGCCCTTGACTTAAAGGATGGTTACTTCCATGTTGAAATACATCACAACCATTGGAAGTTTCTCAAATTCATGAAGCATAGGTGCCATTATCAGTTCATGGTACTTCCATTCCATGTTTCAGCTGCTCCTCGAGTGTTCATGAAATGCATGGTGGTGATGGCGGCAACTGATCTACAAAAAGTAGGTGTCCATGTGTTCCTGTACCTAGCTGATCAGAGGCTGGTGCAAGGCTTATGTGCTATCCCGTGTATCTGCTGTCCTCTCCACGTTCAACACACTGGGGCTTCTAGTAAATCGGGACAAATCAATCCTGAAACCAGCACAGTCAATAGAGTTCATAAGGGCAGTCTGAAACTCCATGAAGGCCAAGGCCTTTCTACCACAAACCAGGTTTGAAACATTGCAGGACGTAGTACTGTGACTGAAAGCATGCCTTCTCATCATGCTCACAGCTACCTCAGTCTTCTGGACCACATGGCAGCATGTGCCTATATAGTTCAGCATGGCAGACTGCATTTCAAAAAGCTGCATCTGGGGCTAGTACGGTGAATGCCCCAAATCATTATCATCGTATGGGCAAAGTGATTTGAATGCCAACATTAGTTTTCTCATCTCTGGATTGATGGGTTGACCTTCTAAAAATTTGTGTGGGCATCTCCTTTGTCCCCTCCACTACTAACCCTCACTCTAGTCACAGATGCATCATCCCTGGGTTGGGAAGCTCGTCTGGGGTTCCTGCAGACTCAGGGTCTCTGGTCATCTCAAGATCTCAAGACACATTTAAATATCAGGGATTTAAGGCAATTCATCTAGCCTGCTCTGCATTCCTACCCCATGTAGCAGGAAAGGGTCCACACTGGTCTAGCGACCTGGAGCCCCATATTCTTGAAACTTGTGGGGGTTTCCCCCAGTTTGTTGGTTGTCTTGGCAGCTAATGAGTGGGAAATGCCTAGGTCAATCCTTGTCTATCTCAAAGTGAAAGGAATAAAAAAGACTCAACCTTTTTGGCAGAAAAGCTTTTTATTGTTTATTGCTGGCCTGCAGTTTCGAACCAGCAAGCTGTGCTGGAATGAGATTTGTCCCAGTGGGACAATGTCTATAAGTTCATGGACAAGTTGCCTGAGGAGGCAAGGAGAAGTATCAGGTTGTGTTGGCTGAGGGGAAGCTAGTTGCTAGAACTTCTCTCCAAGCACCGTTAGATGGGGCAGATCCAGCAGCTAGACCTATGGCATCTGTGATTATGATGCATAGGTGTTTGTGGCTTCAGTCATCAGACCTCCTACTCAAGGTCCAACCGACTGACCGGCATCTCCCTTTTGAACGTCTGTCTGTCCCTCTTCTCTCAACGGACTGATGAAAAGTTTACCAGTCTTAAATATTCCAGGTCTACGTTGAAGTCCTTAGGGATCTATGCTTCTCTTACTAAAAATCAACAATTCCACTTTCAGACTTACCAATGATAACTCTTTTATGTCTAGGCATAGGAGACTCATAGGAGGAGACATCCACCTCCTCACTGTCAATCCTCTGCTAGCGTTGAAGCCTGGAAGTACCAAGCAGTCAGTGTCATTGCCATGTCAAGGATAATTTATTTGTTTGTGCTATGCCAGTTTCACCTCCTATTCCTGTTTTTCCAACATGTTATCCCACTTCCTGTATTCTTGGATCCATATTACCACCAATCAATGACATACCAGTGACTGGTACGCTACCTTCAATTTGAGGGACGCATGTGCCGCGTGGCAATCTGTCATAACTACAGGAGATTCCTCAGATTTATGGTCAACTAATCCCATCATCAGTTTACAGTCCTGCCCTTTGGACTCTTCTGTGCCAAGAAGCAATACTGCTTTGGGAGTTTTGCATTGCCAACACAATTCACTTCAAAGCCTACCACCTTCTGGGTCTCCAGAATAATCTGACAGACTGATGGAGCAGAACTTTCACCAGTCATCACAAGTGATCTGCTTGGCCAGTTATGGTCAGATTCATTTTTCAACTCATTACAACAGGAAGTGTCATCAGTTTTGTTCATGTGCAGGTCACAATCCAAGGCGTCTGATGGAGGTTTTCCTCCTGCCTTGGAAAGACAAACACTCATGTATGCTTACCTTCTAGTTCTGCTCCTCCCCAGAGTGTTGCTACAAATCAGTCAGGATCATATTCATGTGATTTTCATAGCACCAGCGTGGCCTCATCAGCTCAGGTTTTCCACACTGCTGAGCCTCTCAACCAGGACTCCATTGACATTAGTATCAGAACCAAACCTGATCTCACAGGACCACAGTTGCTTCCTTTCCCTTTCTGGTTGCTCTTTGTCTTTGTAGGAAAGTACAGGGACCTTCCCCCGCGGCTGGGCCCCAGAAAGG
>ML675629.1:44735552-44873962 GCA_007922155.1 Mesoclemmys tuberculata
GATCATATTGGTCCCTTCTGACCTATGAGTCTATGAGTCTATTAAAGTGATTGTTTGGTCTGATTCTGGAAGAATTGAGGGAGTTCTGGATATCAAGTCTACATACATGTTAAAGTGGACTGGGAAATGTAATGTCGTTGATATGTATATGGAGGGTGAGTTGCAAGATGCTGGTTTCAGGCCCATACCATAAATGTGAGTGATGGTTTATAGAGTTATAGTTACAGAAGTTATAGAAACAGAATTTTTATGCAAAAGTGGAGGAGGGGGCTGGATGAAGAATAGATCTGGTTGGTGTGTAGATGAAAAGTGGGAAAATTATATGTATGATTGATGTCGAAAACATAACTAAAATATATTCTCATTATTTTCTAAGGTTTATGTATTAGTGCCCTTTACCATAGCACCCAAGTGCCTACCAGGTTAATGGATTGGAATAGGTCGGTCCCTAGTGGACTTTGTCAAGTCTTTGGTTCTTCTCTGTGCCTGAGTTATAGGAAGTTTGGGTTTGGGGAAGGTAGGATTTTTCTGAGGGAGTGCTGGGGTTTGTTGTAAATACCATTCTGGTTATGGTAGGAAAGCGCCATCAAAGAGAATGATCTTGCTACATGATCTCAAGGTGTCCAGAGTCTCTGGATTAGTCTAATATCTTTTTGAAGTTTGTTCCACGGATGGATCTTCGTGACTGAGCATGATCTATGTTTGACTATAATGTGGTTTGTTCTGGGTTTTGTGATTTGGAAATAAATGGAGATGCAGTCTTTAATGTAGCCAGAATTAAATCAGTATCAAGGTCTCAAACTGGTAACAGAACTGGACTGCAAGCTCAGAGAGGAACCAAGCATATAGGGGGTTTTCACAGTGGCCCAAACCACTGTTTTGTTTTGTTTTTAATCTTTAATGATCCCTCTATTTTTTCACTATGGTAGTTGTAAGCTTTACAAGTTTCATAGAGTATGTTGGCAGAAGTGGATGGAAACTGTAAAGTATACATTATTGTGGTGTCTGAATTTCATAAATGAGGCATTCACAAATTTTGTCATCTCAGTTGAGAATACTGCCTGGATATTTTGGAATTAATGAGAACTGTACCGGAATTAATGAGACCTGAACTAGTGACCAGACTGGAGGGAGAGATTACTTGTGTCCTGATAACACTAATGCCCTGACTTTTGAAGGTTACCAAAATAAGAAGTATATACAAGTCTTTATCAAACACCAATGCATCAAACAAATTTGTAGTTGGTAAACAAGATTACTTTTATTTGAACAACATATTGTAGAAATGGTAAGAAGAATTTTCCTTGAAAGGAAAACCTTGTAGTTTTCAAGATTCCCTAGCTCAAAAATGGATTAACAGACCAAATTCAAATTCCTCCCACCCACGTGGCCCAAGACACTAAAACTGAGACATTTCAAACTACATTTATTGAGTGACTAGAGAGGAAGAGGATAAAGTGGGAGTCCAAATTTAGAATGGAAATATGTTTTCAAGCTTAACTGCATCATTGCTCCCATGACTCCATCGTAAGAACAGTTGGGCAACAGAGCAAGTTATCTCAGGGACTAGCCCCCCAACCTGAAGCAAATACTCACAAGCAACTGTACATCATACAACAAGAACAGGAACCCAGGAACCTATCCCTAAAACAAATCCCGTTACCAGCTCTGCCCACACATTGACTCTAGTGACACCATCACTATGTCCTGACCACATCAGCCACATCGTAAGGAGCTCATTCACTTGCACACCTGCTAATGTAATATATGTAATCATGTGCCAGCAATGCTCCTCTGCCATGTACATTGGCCAAACCAGACTGTCACTACGCAAAAGAATGAATGGACACAAATCAGACATAAAAAATGGGAACCTCCATAAACCAGTCAGAGAGCACTTCAGTCTCCCAGGACATGCAGTAGCTGACTTGAAAGTTGCCATACTTCTACAAAAGAACTTCAAAAACAGACTTAAAAAAGAAATTGCAGAGCTTGAACTGATCTGCAAACTTGATACAATCAAACTGGGTCTGAATAGGGACTTGGAACGGTTATCTCATTACAAGAAGTAATTGTCACTGTTCACACATTCTCACCTTCTAATTAATGGTCGTGAATAGGCCTCAGCTACTCTAACTGTATGGACTTTGCTATTACCTACCCCCCGCCACCCCATTGTTGTTCCTTCCCCTTGGGGGTGGGTGTGTGCGTGCGTGCGTGCGTGCGTGCGTGCACCACTCTATCTGATTTCCTTCCTTGCATCTGATGAAGTGGGTTACAGCCCACGAAAGCTTATTCCTGCAGAAATTAAATTTGTTAGTCTTTAAAGTGCTACAAGACTCTTGTTGCTTTTACCTTAATTCAAAGCTCTCTAGATACCCATTTCAATACTTGATTCTCATCCTACAGGAATGATTTAGGAATAATACTATCCATCCTGCCATAGGATTTAATGGACTACATTTTCCTCCTAATTAAAAGATTATGTAGCATCACTATCAATATTAAATACATATGTGAAGGTTATAACATGTTTCTGAGATCTTAAAGTCTCTTAGTAGAGAAAATGGTTGCACCATGCTAACGTGACTTTATTCAATTTGCTAGCTGTGTTTTTGGTACCGTTGTACGCTGTTTCTAGCTCTATATAAATGCAGTAATCAGTCATTCATTCATGTAAGCTAACATAGCTAACAATATCCTTTTTGGCGCAAGTGGCTGAAATACATTGTTTTTGAATATAAACAAAAGTGCTTGATTATCATTTGTATGTGTTGCACATTCTTTTAGCAGATGTGGAGATAGAAATTCATAAAACTTGCATATTATTAGTAATCATTTTTAGATCCATTCAGGAATACTGTATTTTTATATGGCTGCAAGTTTTAATTGTTTAGGGTAAAAGTGTATTTTTAAAAAGTGTAGTTATAAGATTGAAAGATGCATTAGTTTGTCTTACTGTGTAGAAAGAATGGGTGAACAGAACCAGAAAGAAAGAGGTAAATTTATTATTAGATTACACTGTAATGAAACTGCAGATACATAGTAATTATGATGTGATACCACCTTTGTTATACTTCTTGATACCTGACATGGTTACTAAGGCATATAATCCAAATATTCGCTAATAACTTAAAGTAATTACAGCATAAATGTAATATAATTAATGTTCCTGTGTTCTAAAGATACTTGTATTAAGTACGAAACCAGAGAAGTGGTAATAGCAATTCACTCACGTGGTTAAATACCTAATTGCTTCAATTAGTGATAATTACAAATATAAAAAATCATAACCACATTGTAATTACACTGGAATTGCTGTGTAGCTACAGTGTAATTAGTCATTGTATTATAAATCTATTATTATTTGCTACTCTCATAGCACCGAAAAGTGTTTTAAATGTTTGACTTCAAACTATGTCTTAAATGAAAAGCAAACTTGTTTTGTGAAAGAGAAATGAAACTTCATCCAAGAAAAAAACAAACCAATTTTGCGCAAACCAGAAACAGAATAAACTGCAGGACAATTGAACTAGTTTTCTTTCACTACGACAATGTGTTTTTGGGAAACATTTTTCCTTATTTCCTTCTGAAACAGAAAGGGTAATATCCCACTGTCTTTAACTCTACAAACTACTATGCTGTCTTAATCAGTGAGCTATGTTCTGAAGAAACGTCAAGAAAAAGACAGAAAGAGGGTAAAAGGGTAAAAAAAAAAAAAAAAAAGGTGTGAAGTAGTCAAAGAATTGTAAAGTTAAGTAACAAATTAAGATATGGAAATCTTTGTGTGTAAGACTAGAGATTCAAAGTGAGGAAACAAGATCTCCTACAATCAAAGTAATGAGGACAAGCAAACGAAAAATATATTTTTGTGTTATTTGGTGCTCTTTTATGATGTATTTAAAAAAAAAGGGGGGGGGGGCCTTAAAGACCCCATGTTTTTCTAGCCCTCCCCCAAAGGGCATTAGAATTACCAGGTCTTGACTTCACTCTTTTTACTGGAGGACTTCTGCCAATTACAGATCAAGACCAAAACTTGAATTGCATCTGTACCAATCCCCTATTTTAAGGAAATGAGATACTGAATATTAGATTTTTCTAATTTGTCCACCGGGAAGAAGGAATATAAGACTTGTTGTCTATGTAAAAACAGAAAACCTTTAGGCCATCTTTGTCACGGACTGGAATGTGGGTGGCCAGGCTTAATGTTCGAAATAATGGGGGCCAGGCCTCAGGGTTGGAGCAAAGGCAGTCAGAGCTGGAGTCAGGAACCAGGAGGAGGGGCTGGAAGAGGGTCATGGCAGACACAGGAGAGATCAAAACTGTGGGTAAGTGATTTGAGTACTTGCTGGCTAGCTGTTACTGCTGAGTTTAAGAGCAGTCCTGGCAATGCTGCACTGCCAATCAGGCAATCTGGTCAGTTAGAGTTTCAGCTGCAGTTAGTTATCTGATCCCAGGCTCAGCTGCAGACCCTCAGTCTTGAGAGTCTTTACATGGTAAATCATAATGTGCACACAGAAATATTTTCTTTTGTTTTACTGTTCATTTCTAACTCTTCAGTTAAGAGTTAAATTCAGTTACGCTCAGGTGTTTTCTTCGCCTAATCCAAATATGTGATTTAAAAAAAATTGTTTTTTTTCTTTCCTTGAATGGTTCTTAAAATTGCTAGTCTTTTACCAATATGACATAATCTGTGGAAAGCAGTAAGCAATGTTTTAGAGTTTAATGTATATTGAACTTCTTGTGCATTGAATTGTATTGACTGATTGATTTAATTTTTTTCTAATTGGCTGTGATATGGCAGATCCTAGTTTAACATATCCACTGTACATAGTTTTCTATCTTTTCTATGCCAAAAGAGCCTAAGTTATTTTGGCAATATAGTGTAAGTAAAAAGAGTCTTCTGATAAACTTTTATTGGAAATTATTTAACTTCTATATGTATATAAAATAAAACCTTACATAACAGAAAGTTGCCTAGATTAGTTACATTTTAATGTTCAGACAAACCATTGTTTTAAACATAATTAATTGCAACCACAGTCACATACAAAATGTAATATTTCAATTTTGCTTTACAGATGTAAAAGTTAGAACTAAGAAGACCTATATACATTCACTGGTAGGTAGGACATAACTTAAGAAATTTAGTAAGTAACCTAGTGTATCACATTCCAGTGTGATGCCTTTAAATGCATTGTGGATTTTTTAGTTCAAAATTCACAAATGCTTACTTTGCTATGGTTTAATTTACTGAACCAATTGCATACCATGTGGTAGTGTAATTTAATATATTTCAGGATCTCATTTTCACCAGTCCCTTTAAAATGTTGAACACTCTCTAAAAAGCTGTAGTTTATAGAGTTTATTGTTATGCTTAAATAGTTTACAGAAGAGCTTCAGCATTATATATGCTGTGTTGTATTGCATTTGGATGAAGAGATTTGTCAAAAATCATTAATCAAATTTGGTTGACTAAGTTATTCTATTATAGTTTTTAATACAGAAAATTCTAGTTAAAAATCAGATAGGAATTCAAATTGCTGGCCTACTTGAGACTGTGTGAAAAGGACAGAGGAGTTTGCAACTGAATAAAAGACCTAAATAAGACTTGATTTCTTTGTAAAAAACCTGCAAACTTTATTTTCTTCTTAGAGTAGTGTTCCTGTGCGTGCTTCACTGTAGGTGTGTCTGCACCCTGTGCTGCTGATCAGAGTCGGGGTTGAGTCTTTGGACACTGGGGGTCAGGCACCGGTCACCGGAACATCAGTACTGATCCAAAGAGTGCTGGCGTCAACCTCTGGAATGTCGTCACTCCCTGAAACCCCAGCATCGCTTCGCGAGCTCTCGGGGTGAATCTCTGGAGCCCCAGCACTACGAAAGTCCCTGTAAGAAACCTAAGGCCAAGGCGTGGTCAAGGCATGAACAGTGCCCAGCCTCCCACCACTGCTCCCCATCATTGGAGCACAGACGCTCAGAAAGTGGTGCGGAGAAGCACACGGCATTGGCACCCCCATGGTTGCAGCTTGTAGCTCATCAGAATTGGGGGAAGAGGTGGTCCTCCCCCTGAAAGGACAAGCCCCCAAGCAACCCACTGGGTTTCCCAGGCTTCCACAGCTCAGAGGCGGGCAGCAAGGACAGTGGCCAGGTCCCTGGCCATGTTGGAATCGATATGGGTTCCCTCAGGCTGTGAAGTCATATGCTGAGTCATCAGTGAACACCTCGGTTCCGCAGTCATCTGAGGGCCAGGCCACGGCACCGGAGGCAACTATCAGGTCGGACTGGGAAGATTCTTTTTCGGACAGCCCTTTGATAATTATCCTGACCAGAGAAGAAGATCCAGCCACCCCTCAGATTCCTGCCTCCTCGCTGGATGAGGCTGTGGCGGGCCCCTCTCACACCACCCCTGTGGACGATTACAGGGTGTACCAAGACCTGTTAAAGCAGGTAGGGGCTAACTTGGGCCTAAAAATAGAGGAGTTTTCTGAGCCAATGGATGGAACTCTTTGGGGTCCTGGCATCTGTGGTGACCTCCAGAGTAGCCCTCCCGGCTTCAGCACGAAGGGGTGCTGAAGCTGGCCAAAGCATTGTGGTAGACCTTGGCCTCTCTGCCCCCCACATCTAAGTGGGCAGAAAAGAAATATTATATACCATCAAGGGGTTAGAATACTTGTACATGCACCCATCTGCGGGTTTGCTGGTCATGGCAGTAGCTAGCAAGTGTGACAGGCAGGGACAAATGAGCTCTACACCCACAAATAAAGAGGCAAAAAAAATAGATTTATTTGGCTGCTAGGTGTATTCAACAGCAAGCCTGCGGCTGAGGGTGTCCAACCTGCAGGCACTCTTAGGCCATTACCACTATAACATCTTGCAATTGCTGGAGAAGTTTGCCAGCTCCCTCCCACACTCCTGCAAGCAGGAGTTCGAAGCAGTCCTGGAAAAGGGAGAGGCAGTAGCCAGGGCCTCCTGGCAGGTGGCATCAAACATAGCAGAATCGGCGACGCGAGCAATGACTTCAGCAATGTCGATGAGGAGGGCATCGTGTCAGCAATCATCTGGTCTTTCGACGGAAGTCCAGCAATACATCCAGTCAGCATCCAGATTCCCAATAACTTTCTTCCCGTCTACCACTTGTCCTTCGTGGTTGGAGGGCCGTAAATATGGACCACTGGGTGCTAAACACAGTGGCTTTTGGCTGTACCCTCCAGTTATTTTGCTCCTGTCTTCCCGCCCTTCCTCCCCATCCCTTTTCAGGAACCCCTCTCACCAGAAACTCCTTGTTCAGGAGGTACTGGCCCTGCTGCATGTGGGAGTGGTGGAAAAGGTCCCTCAAGCATTGAAAGGAAAGAGCTTTTACTCCCATTAGTTTTTGATCCCAAAAGCCAAAGGAAAGCTAAGGCTCATTCTGGACCTGCATACTTTGAACAAATTCCTCAAAAACATAAAATTCCATATGGTCACTCTGGCAGCTATCATTGCTTCCCTGGATCTGGACAACTTGTACTCTGTTCTCAGTTTAAAGGATGCCTATTTCCATATTGCAATATTCCCCGGTAACAGGAGATTCCTGCGATTTATTGTGGGAACCTAGCACTATTAGTTTGCAGTCCTCCTGTTCGGCCTCTCCATCGCATTGTGGGTATTCACTAAATGCATGGCAGTGGTAGCGGCCCATAGCAGGCACAGGAGAGTGCAAGTTTTTCCTTACTTGGACGACTGGATGATCCAAGGTCAGTCAAAGGGGCAGGTCCAGTGCAGCATCGAAATCATGAAGGCCACCTGCTGGCTAGTGGGCCTGCTAAAAAATTAGCAGAAATCAATATTCACACCAGTTCAAAGGATCGAGTTCATTGGGGCAATCCTGGACTCTACGCATGCAAGGGTGCTCTTGCCCATGGACAGATTTTTGACAATGTCAGGGCTCATAGCCTGACTAATGGCCTACCTATTCACTACAGCAAGAGTGTGCCCCAGTTTCCTGGGGCATATGGTGACATTTACATATGTGGTCCAGAACTCCAGGATGTGACTTCGGCCACTCCAGTTGTGACTTGCCAGAGTTTACTCCTTGGCCAGACATGCCTTGAACAGAATGCTCATGATCCCTCCCCATGTCCTTACTTCCCTGCCATGATGGCTGGAACCTCAGAATGTAATGGCAGGGGTGCCTTTTGTGGCTCCCAGATTGACACTGTGATTAGTGTCAGATGCTTCGGATATGTGCTGGGGTGCCCACCTTGGTGCTGTATGGACCTAAGATCTCTGGTCCAGGGAAGAGTCGTCTCTTCCCATCAAGCTCAGGGAGCATAGGTCGACTCGCCTGGCCTGCAAGGTATTCCTACCCCACCTCTCCCAACAAAGAGGTGAGAGTCCTGAGGGATAACATGGCTACCATGTACTATATCAACCGGCAAGGGGGTGTGGGTCTTCATTGCTTTATTGCAAGGCCCTGCATCTCTGGGAGTTTTGCGACAGCCACAACATCCTCCTGGAAGCGGTGCATCTACCTGGTCTGAAAAATACTCTGGCGGATTGTCTGAGCAGGATCTTTTGCTCTCACCACGAGTGGTCCCTCCACCAGGAGGTAGCTGGCAGTATTTTCCAGAGGTGGGGAACTCCTCAGGGAGACCTATTTGTGACCAGGGAAAACAGGAATTGCACACAATGCTGTTCCATCCTGGGAGCGGAGGATGCCTCCCTGTTGGACACCTTTCTCCTGTCCTGGGTGAGAGGTCTATTGTATACTTTTCCCCTGATACTTCTCATACCCAAAGTCCTCGTGAAAATCAAACGGGAGTCATCCTGATAGTCCTGGCATGGCCCAGGCAGCTTTGGTTTTGGATGTTGTCTGAACTTTCGATAGCCAGGCCATGGTCACTCCCGCTAAGACTGGACCTTCTCTCTCAAGACCAGGGTTGGCTGCTGCACCCGAATCTGACTACTCTGTGCCTGATGGTGTTTGCTTCATGATTAAGCAGGGATGAGTGCCACTGCTTGGCCCAAGTTTAGAGGATCCTGTTGTGTGGGGATCTACAATCCTTACGCTGCCCTGATGCCTGGGATGGGAAGTTACAGTGCTAGGCCCCAAGGACGTGAGAGTTAGATAAGGTTGCCTAGGCAGGTGGAAGCCGGCCAAGGACGGCGGACACCTCCCTTTCTTCTTTCTTAGCTCAGTGTCCAGGAGGTAAACAGAATAATAATTAGGCAGCTGTGGGAAATGTTAAGCTATCCATGAGAATCAGCTTGTGCTTGTGCTGTGTGTATGCTTGTAACTTTTAACCAATCAGTAACTGCAAGAAGAGGATGTGAGCAGTGCATGAAATATTATATAAGATGGCTTTTGCCCTGGAATAAACGACATGGCTTGCAATCATATTGGTCGCTGTGCTTTGTTCGGCCCGCAGGAACCCAAAACGAGTGATGCCCCTGGTGGATTAACTGAAGCCGGGGGCAGACTGGGGACTCCAGGTTGATTAAGACGCAACACTGTTGGAGAACAGGAATCTGCCCATGAGGGCATCTTATTTAGCCAAATGGAAACACTTTATCTTCTGGGTGATTGCTCAAAGCATTTTGCCAATGAAATCCCCTATTTGGATGATCCTGGACTATATGCTTCATCTGAAGTGGGAGGGCTTGGCCTTCTCGTCAAGATGCACCTGGAGGCAATTTCAGACTTTCACCCTCCAATCCAAGGCAGGTTAGTTTTCTCCCACCTGATGCCATCCAGATTCCTCAAGGGCCAGGAGAGACTTTTTCCGCTGATACAAGACGTAGTCCCTCAGTGGGTTCTGAACCTCATCCTCTTACGATTTATGACACCACCATTTGAGCTGTTGGCCTGTTGCTCCCATGTGCATCTCTCCTGGAAGGTGGCATTCCTAGTGGTGATCAGCTTGGCACTGAGGGTCTCCGAGTTAAAAGCCCTGGCCTCCGAGCCCCAATACACAATTTTCCTTAAGGACAAGGTGCAGCCGAAAGTCATCTCCCACTTCCATGTCAATCAGGATATATTCCTGCCAGTCTTCTTTCCAAAGCTCCATAACTCCAATGAGGAGAGGTGTCTTCACTCTCGATGTGAGGAAGGCATTGGCCTTTTACATTGACAGGACCAGGCCCTTCTGCCGCTCCACTCAGCTCTTCACTTCAATTGCCAATCCGATGAAGGGACATTCAGTGTCATCTCAGTGGATTTTGTCCTGGATTACGGTATGTATTAAGACCTGTTACTAGCAGGCTGAAGTCATTCCCCTGGCTATCCTGTCCGCCCACTCCACAAGGGCGCAGGCATCTTCAGTAGCCTTTCTGGCATGGGTACTCATTTAGGATGTCTGTAGAGCCACTATGTGGTGTTTGATACACACGTTTAAATCCCTCTTATGCCATCAGGCAGGAAGCATGGAATGATGCTGGGTTTGGCAAAGCGGTGCTGCAATCATCACATTTGAACTCCTGCCCGCCTCTAGAGGTACTGCTGGCATGTCAGCTAATTCTGAATGGACATGAGCAAGCATTCGAAGAAAGAACAACTACTTAACTTGTAACTGTTGTTCTTCGAGGTGTATTGCTCATGTCCATTTACAACTCACCCTCCTTCCTCTTTATCAGAGTTCTGGTAAGAAGGAACTGAGAGGGAGGCGGGTCAGTAGCACCTTATATATGAATGCATGGCGTGCCACTGCAGAGGGCGCTAGACTTGGTCCTCTGGATACAGTATTTATTCCTGTTCTCATTACTGTAGTACAATTCTTTAGGTTATATGGCTAAGTTTCAGTTGATATAGACCTTTTATATGCTCTGAATTTTCATGGCTCAGCAGAGAGAAGGTGAAGTAAGGTTTTGTTGTTTGTGTAGAAATCAAAGCATTTTAAACTGAAAAGTGGCAGTATGTTTAAGGTTCTAGAATTTACTGGCATAATATATTTTGATCCAGGTTTCATGAGAGAAACTTGCTGAATTTCGTTAAATGTTTACTAAATTACCCGTACCCAGATTCACATAAGAGTGACTGGTTACTTCTGTATGGCTCTTTGGGAGAATTTACAGTCATGAGCAGATATTGTCTGTCATGAATCTGACTGTCACATAATGGATTTTATTCCATAATTCGTGGAATCACTTCAGAGGGAAAGCCAGACATGAAGAAGCTGAATTCAGAGAAATAGTGCCAGTCTTCTCTTAGATATTTCACTCCATCTAGTCTTCAAATTCTTTGTGTTTTTTAGTTTAGTTTTGTTTTGTTTTTTGTTAAGGGCTGAGTGTACGAATAATGCCTTATAAATAAAAATTTCAGTAGGAACATGGGAGTTGCCATAGTGGATCACACCAGTAGCCTATCTGTTCTAGGATCCTTTTTCTGACAACAAGTATAAGGTGATTTGGAGGAAGATGCAAAAACCACAACATGGTGTAGCAGGGTGGGGGGGGGAAGGTAGATGTACTCCGCCCCCCGTGGGTCCTGTGCTCTTCCGGCCTGGCCGGTGGTGCAGCTGGGGGAAGGTGAGCTGGAGGGGTGGGGAGGAGACGGGGCCTGCTCTGCCCCTGAGTCCTGCTACCTTCCCTTGGGTCAGTCTGTGGTCCGCTCCCTGCTTCCCCAGATGGGTCCTCTGCCTCCGGTGTTGTGGCAGCAACCGTGGGAACTCCAAGCTTCTGCAGATTGCAGGCTGCAAACTGCAGACCGCCAACTCCAAACTGCCAGCTCCAATCTGCAGGTTTTCAAACTGCAAACTCTAATCAATAAACTGTAAACTCCAAACTCTACTCTCCAAACTCCACACCTCCTTACTCCAGACTCCTCACTCCACAACTGACTGCTTGCCCTGCAGGCTTTTGAGTGTTTGGGGCGGGGCTTCCTGATTGGCCTCAGCTGGCCTGATTGGTTAAGCAGCCCCAGCTGGCCTAACTGCCTAATCAAGCCCCCTGCTGAGTCACCCGGGGAACAGGGCTTTGCTGAGCCTGGGGCTGATATACATGCCCTCCAGTACTCTGGCATAGCCGTCAGGCCTGACCCTGTCACAATGGATAAATGTAGAATATATTGCCTGTAGGGGAAGTTTGTTTCTAATCCCCATTAATTAGATTTATGCGATGAAACATAAACGTTTTCATCCATACTTGACTCCCTCCCCCCATGTCATTATTCTGTACAATACAATTGTGGAACACTGGTTGCGGTGAACCCTAGAAATGAGATGCTAGTGTTTAAACACCAATAAACTAAAACATGTTAGCTAGTATGTTTTTGTTTTGTTTTTAAACACCTTTATCCTAATCAGACAGGGATTTCTATGCAAATTAGGTGGAACCTTTAGAATCCTGACAAGTTGTCAAAGTGCCCATGGTGTTGCAGAGGATATGCACCACTGATACGGAATGTGGATATGGGTTGTGGTGCAGTCTGATCTGTTTTGGAAATGTGGATGGGGTAGGGTGAATAGGGCAATGAGATGTATAACATAAATATGATGAATAGCTGAGGATATGGGAACAGAGTTGCAGCTGGAAACTTGAAAGCAACTTTCTTTAGTTTCTAGCATTGTTTTTAAATGACCATATAGAAACATTGTTTTAAGGGAATCAGTTGTCAGTATTACATTTATTTTTCTTGAGAATTTCCTTCTTGGTTAAAGTATGAACAAAATTTTCATGCCCTGAAAACCCAATGGTACGAACAGAGTTTGTGTGTAACTTCCATGAGACCTGTATTTCTTCACTGCTGTTGCAGAGAATCACAACTTCTGTAGGTTTTGTTGGGGGAATCTAACTCTTCCATGGAAAGCCTCAAATTTGGTTCTTGAGTAGTGGGGGAGGAAAACAAGCTTTTATCTAGTCTGAGAAATACCATATTAGAGGCTTCGTTGATGTGATAGGAAAGATACATTGATAAAGTCGATGTGGTTTGCAGGTTCTGTAAACTCCAGATTTTAGGTGTCGCTAAAGTTATAAACCCTACCAATGTATCCTGTGGGGCTTGCCATGATTGTAAGCATGTCTGGCATAAATCAAATTAGAACACAAAGAGCCCAATGGGAACCACTGATTCAACACTACTCAGTGCAGTCAGAACAGTGAAGGCCCTAGAAGTGGATAGGCAACCTTGTCAATGGAGTCTGGGAAAATTATTCCCAGAATGTTTGAGATTTTTGATAATTTTAATCATGCTCATATAAGTAATGTCTTAAACATTTTATGTAACTATATATGATAGCATGGTCTTGGCCATAGTCCAGAATGTTGGACAAACATGTTCTCATCTCTTAAAGAAATTTGCAATTTTTGTTACAGATTTCATGATTGTTGTTTTTACAGTGAAATAAATGCCCGACTTGATGCTGTGTCTGAAATTCTTCTGTCAGAATCCAGTGTGTTTGGTCAGATTCAAAATCATCTGTGTAAGATGCCAGACATAGAGAGAGGACTCTCTAGTATTTATCACAAAAAGGTAAATAGTTATCTATCAAATCTGTTGTCACCAACGCTTGTTTTTGAAATATTTATCAGTATATTTCAATGTGCTCTCATAGATTTTACAGGAAATGTTTTACAGGAAACACATCTACTTCAATTGGCTTTTTCTTAATTTTAACAAAAGTTAAGGTTCACACAATAACAGGATAGAAGATAAAATAACGAACATTCTTTCCTTTCTAGACTAGTAGAGTTTAGTTTGACACTAGTTGAATCAATAATATATTGTTTTAAGTAGAAATGCCATAGCAATATTAGATAACACAAATTTTGGTCATGTCACTGTTGCAAAATATATAGATTTCTTTGGTCATATAATATCTGTTGTATACGTTAGCAGGTGAGGAATCATATAGATTATGTATTCAGTTGTTGTTCCCTAAAGCAACACATTTAAATGGTATGTATTTATCTAAAATCACAACAATAAATGAAAACCACTTTGTTGTAGTTAACTGTTTGTTTTCAGTTGAATGTTAATATGTTTATAAATTCTGTAATTTAGCTCTTGCTTGAACATTTTAATAAAAATTACTTGTAATGAGACACTGCTGATTTTTAGCTGAAGCAGATTAATGTGCTAATTGCACATGTGCTGTACTTCATGTTCTTTTATTTCCCTGTTATAGTTAAATATAGAGACGTTGGCAATTTGTTTTGGATTAAAACATAGGTGGTCAGATGGATAACAAAGTTATAATTTTAGTAGATGTTGTGGTGAAAAAAATTAGTCTTTTTCAAAATTTGATAGCACTTCAGTAATGCCTCAATCCTGCGATGTGTTATGCCCATGCAGAGAAAAATGGACTTCAGTGGGTGACTGCAGATGACCACCCATGTTCAGTGCACTGCATGGTTGAGTCTAAATCACAAGAGTGCAAGGCAGTTCTCTTATTTCTAAATTCGTTGAATACATTGCAGGAAAAATTTCTAATTTACTGGAGAAAGCTCGTTCATATCCAGCTGTTCTTGGATCAAATTAACTCAATCTGTTATAAATGTGCAGAAGTTTGAGTAGAAACTGCATTTATCCAGGGCAAAAACAAATGTTTTGTACTATCTCTGTATTGAAACAGTTTGCCCTTACTGAACTTATTTCAGTAGACCAAAAGAATTTTTGAAACCAAATGTCTGTCCCTTAGAATCAGGGTTCTCTAAATTCATCTGTCTATACACCAACTAGTGACACACACTTTTGGTTCAAACTGCAAAAGTTCGGTTGTAGTATTGGGGGTAAAAGATGGGACACTGAGTCACAAGTCCATCTAATTTAGGCTTAATCAGTTTTCGCCTTTATTTATACCATTCAGAGAGAATTATTGTCACTTATGGAGTCTGGACATACTTTTCACAAGATTGAATTGGTAAATGGGCCCAAGTTACCACAAATTGGGACTTCAGGATGTCCTTCCACCTTCCGTGATAATCATTGCCTTATCTGATCCCTTGGTTTGATCCTTCAGTCGTGTCCTTTAGTTTTTGGTCTGGGTGTTTCTGCAGTTTGGACCCATGTTCATTTAGGTCTTTTATACACTTCTACATTACAGATCACTTAATCATTAGCCAATTGTCTTTTAACTTCTGAGCCCTTTGTGGTTTAGGTAACCCTGTACATTACAAATGCTCAGGTTTCCCAACTTATGTATTTTTCCTGCAGTTTTGCAGTTTCTGGGTCATGTCATTTTATGTTAACCTGCTTTGGGTCTTCACAGAAAAATGTTTTTTTTGTTGTTAGACATTTGTGTTTTTACCTCAAAACTTGCAGCATAATATGTTACCTTTGTTCTGTCAGGAATAACACCATTTTAAACAGATCAGCAATGTTACTTAAAAGAAAAATTGGCAAAACCATGCATGCCAGCAAGGCCTTGGCCTAAGTGTTACTTCGTCTGGACTCATTCACTATCCATAATTACAAATCATTAAAATAGCTAACATATAGCTTAATCTTACCCTTTAGCAATTCTTCATCTTTATATTTCACGTTATAAGTCATATATGTTATCCTCTAAATCTATTTGGGGAGGGGAGTTTGGAGAGCACACTGTGATTCTTTAATGTCAACATTTCCTATTTTCTTTAAATGTGGGTTTTTCATTCAAAGTCCAGTTAAGTTTGTGAATCATTACAAAAAAATTCCTCAGAAATTTTCCTCTGAATGCATTTTGAGGTATCTCAATTTTAGGGCCTTGATATTTAGTTGATTTTAATGGTACTCCAACAGCAGAAAGCAGTGTAGATGGCGCAACCACTTTTCTGGGTACATTAAAAGGGATTGAGTAATGAATGTGGAAGTGTATTTGAATTTCAAAATTTATAATACAAAAGAACATACGTCCTTTTTAAAATTTCAACAGCGTACCCAATGGGTATAAAGTAATTTTAGTTTTATTTATTGGTTTAAGAAATTGCCATTGTAGTTTAATACGCATTGAATCACACGAAAAACCGAACAGAAACCATTAGAATACATAAATTTTAGTTTTCAAACATTCTTTTTTATAAAATCCACATATAGTTAGTATTTTATGAGATCAGAAAACGTCCATATATAAAATTACAGTTTTGTAGATATTGTAAATACATCCTCCTAATAAACCAATACATTTTGGCTTCAGCTAAAGTATGTCTTGATATTTTTGGCTGCTTATAATATATTACCAGTAATTGAAAATAAGATGTATTAGTACACTCTTAAAATTGAATTTGCATCACAGATTTTACGCCAACACTATGGTTAGCCTAAGCAGTCACAGGGAAAAAAATGGACGCAATGGCCTTAAAATGAAATACCTCATTTTTTCTAAACCAAAAATCATTGAGAGTCAAAGGTGGCAATTAGAATTTGAGAGGGGTGATATTGTATAGTCACATAAAGAGCATTTTTTAATTCCCATTTTCTCATTTCAAAAGCTTTTTATTGGATGGTAACCTATAGCTGAAAGTGGCTGTGAGCAATGGATCTCCCTAACCCCCTTTTCAGGGTTTGTTGAAAACAGTTTGGCTGCTAGTGTAAACAAAGCCAAACTGTTCTCAGCAGTATTCAAGAAAGAGCACTAGACCTTGCACATCAATATCATGTCTTGCATGCTTCCTGCACAATGGCAGTCAAACCATTTTCAGCATTGCTGGAGAGGTTGCCACTGTTCACTGCCGCTATCAGCTATGAGTTATTGTTCTAGTGTTGAATGGATTTGTAGTTAATACTAAAGGTGGTTCAAAGTTAGGATCTTTAACAGACGCTGACCTCCACCAAACCTGCTTCATGTAAATTATGATTATTTTTACCGTTTTTCAAAGCTAAGTCTTCTCTTTAATGGAAAAAAACTCTTGAAGATTTAATCCCACTTACATGGAGCCCAATTTTTTCAGTGTTACATTTACATTTCTGTTCCAAATTATAATCTAAATGAACCAGTTTTTCAAAGGTATCAAATTTAGCTCTCAGTTTTCAGCATTGTTGATAAAATCAAACCAAACACAGCCAGAGTAGGTAAATAAGGGATATTTTCATTGTGTCTCAGAAACTATTCACCTATTCCCTTACTGAGCTGGCTAGCAATCAAGTAGTCCTTAAAAGCTTAGTTCTCCAAATATGCTGATCCCAGTGGATTCACACTTTTGAACTGTGTGTGACCAGGCAGTACTCTAGATACATAGATTCCAAGGCAAAAAGGACCATTGTGACCATGTAGTCTGACCTCCTGTATAACACAGGCCTTAAAACTTCCCAAAAATAATTCTTACAGCATACCTTTTAGAAAAACATCTAATCTTGATTTAAAAATAGTTAGTGCTGAGAAACCACCACAGCCTTGGTAAATGTTTCCAATGGGTAATTACCCTCACTGTCAAAAATTACACGTTATTTTCCGTCTGAATTTGCCTAGCTTCAGCTTCCAGCCATTGGATCATTTTATACCTTTCTCTGTTATACTGAAGAGCCCATCATTAAATATTTGTTACCCCTGTGTAGATACTTATAGATGCAATCAAGGCACCCCTTCACCTTCTCTTTGTTAAACGAAGTAGATTGAGCTCTTTGAGTCTCTGACTGTAAGTCTTATTTTTCTAATTCTTTTATCATTCTTGTGGCTCTTCTCTGAACCCTCTTCAGTTTATCAACATCCTTCTTCAATTGGAGGCACCAGAACTGGACACAGTATTCAAGCAGAGTGGCACCAGTGCCAAAAAGAGATAAATAACTACTTTATTCCTACTCAGGAGTTCCCTATTATACATCCCACAATTGCATTAGCTTTTTTGACCACAGTGCCACATTGGAAGCTCATGTTCAGCACAACCCCCAAATCTTTTTCAGAGTCACTGCTTCCTTACATAGTCTCTCCCGTCAGGGTGGATTGGTTTAAATCACAGCTGTCAAAATCATGATTTAAATCACCAAATGGAAAGCCACAATTGAAATAATTGATTTTAATCAGCTTTTCCATTCTATTTCAGTTATTTTTTAAAGAAAGGTGAATTTTCATTGCTTTATATAACCATGTCCTCCTTGTCTCCCATCCAGTGAGTATGGCCTACATTCTTTGTTCCTAGAGATATACATTTACAATTAGCTGTATTAAAATGCATATTGTGTGTTTGCACCCAGTTTACCAAATTTACCAAGGGTCATTTCATTATTAGTTTTATTTTGTTGTCACTGTGTTTATATGATGGAGTAAGACTCATCAGAAAGATGTTGATAAATTGCAGTGAATGCAAAAATCAACAGATGTCTTCAGGAGGCAGGGTGGATTGCTTTGATGAAAGATTAAAATATTATTAACTTGGTTAAATAATGGCTAGCAGAGAATGTAAGGCTATATGTATTTGAAGATTAACAGCAAGGAGGCAGAGGAGCTATTTAGTGCGAATGCAAAGGAGCATGACTAGAACAACTGGGATTTATTATAGAAAAAGAAAATTTAGGCTGAATATCACACATTTCCACTCACTGAGATTTAGTAGGCTGTGGATTAGGCTACTAAGGATATTGGCAAAAACACCCATTTTTTGCGTCTTTTAGTATCCCAAGACTGGACAATATCTGAACAAAAACACTAGGAAATGTGCCACAGAGAACAATCTGGCAGTTGCATGGAGATCATCTAATAGGTCTTTTCCATCTCTAACTTATATTGTACCATGCCATCAAGTTACAAGGGGTATGTCTACAATGGAATAAAATTCACGTGACTGGCCCAGGTCAGCTGACTCAGGCTCAGGGGGTTCAGGCTGTAGAGCTAAATATTGCTGTGTAGATGTTTGGGCTCAGGGATCCTCCCCCCTCATGGGGGTTCCAGAGCTCGAGCCTAAAAGTCTACAAATCAGTTTTATAGCCCTTCAGCCTGAGCCTGCTGACCCAGGCCAGTGTTTAATTGCTGTGTAGATGTACCCAAGGAGAGCATCTAACAGAACCATGCCTCTCTTGGGGGTATCCTGCACAGAAATCCTGTATTTTTTTGACTCACCTGATAGAACAAATATGTAGAAAGATTAAAGAAAAGGAAATGATGTGAGGGAACTTGGAAAGTTATTCAAAAACAAACGAATAAAAACTCAAAGATGACTTGTGTAAATTACATACTGTGACAGGGTCAGGCCAGATGGCTACGTAAGGGTGCTGGAAGGCAGGTATATTAGCCCCAGGCTCTGCAAAGCCTTATTCCCTGGGTGATTCAGCTGGGGCTGATTAGGCAATTAGGCCACCTGGGGCTGCTTAACTAATTAGTCCACCTGGGGCTGATCAGGCAATTAGGATGCCTGGGGCCAATCAAGGAGCCCCGCCCCAAACACTTAAAAGCCTCTAGTGCAAGCAGGCAGTGTGGGTTGTGGAGTGAGGAGTTTGGAGTTTACAGTTACAGTTCATAGTTACGGTTGGAGGTTTGCAGTTCCAAAGCCTGCAGTTTGGAGTTGGCAGCTTGGAGCTGGCAGGCTGCAGCCTGCAGCCAGCGGCCTGCAATCTACAGAGGCTTGAAGCTTCCACGGGCGTGGCCACAGCACCCGAGGCAGAACACCCATCTGGGGAAGCTGAGAGTGGACCACAGACTACTCCCAGGGAAGGTAGTGATAGCCAGGGGCAGAGCGGGCCTAGTCCTCTCCCTAGGCCTTCCCCCAGCTGCCTGCCGGCCAAGCCGGAAGAGCGCAGGGCCCACGAGGGCGGAGTACTTCTCCCTCCCCCGCCCCCCACCTTGCCACAATACAATATATCACACAGCAAGGGGTATTAAAACTATACATTCAGAAAGTGTATCAAATAAAAAAGATCATGTAAATATATAACTGACAGACCAAATATTAAAGAAAAGCTAAACTATTCATAATTTATTAATTCAATCTTATATTGGTTGTCTAAGAATCTATCACTTATGACATGTAAAGATTCCTATTACATATTTATGATAAATGAGCGTCATGAATTTTCCAGTCTCAGCACTCTTACTCACTTACTGACTAAAAATCATCATTTGTAGACAGTTAAATTGAAACTTGTTAATGAAATCTAGGTACAAATCATGCATATAGTTAATTTACAGAGTTTTATGACTTGGATCTATACTTTGAGAAGTATTAATTTAGGGTAACCTAATAGCCACCAGGGTAAATGGAAATAAAAGTGTATAGATAGATAAACTGAACTGTATAACATTTTGTAATGACTGATCTTGAGAGAGAGGTAGCAATTTCCTTTAAGATAATTTTAGATCAAGGTGGTGGTATAGCTGTAATCTCATTCTGGTGTCAGTAACATAAAAGAAAGAGTGAGGAAGTTCTCAGTGATACATTTTTGTTTCCAGTAGGAATGTGCCTCAGAAGCCATCTTAAAATATTGATTATCCTGTCTTTCATCCTGTGCTTAGTTTGTAGGAAGCAATTTGTTGAAAACGCTAGGAATTATTTTATTCAGTTTTTATGGGAGATCTGTTGATTCTTCCCCTTTCTGAAAAACTGATATGGACCAATCAGAATATAATCTTCGCTTCATACAGAGAGCTACAAATGATCCGATGAGAATATGAGTTGTCTCATATATCGTCTTTTCGTAGACCGATATGAATATAGAGCATTTCTTTTGTGGTTTTATATGTATAGTTGGTTGTCTGTATGAAATCAGAGTTCATAAATGTTTACATGCAAATGCATTGGAATATTCCAGTTCTGCTTGTGAAATTGTATCCGTTTAAGAAACTAATGGATAGTTTGAGCATCATCTTCTGGTGTCTCTAATATTTATATTTGTAGCTCTGCAGCTCTTTGCAAAGTTTCTCTCCTCGGTGTAAATTGCCTTTGCTGACTTTGCCTGCTCTATGTTCCTTCTTATACTACACGCTCTGTTACATACTTCTTAACAAAGTCTAATTTGATACATTGCATAATGATAAGAAAATATCTTCACATTCTTTATATGATTTTAGGACTGATCAAATACATTCCAAGTTATTTGTTGTCCAATAGATTTAGTAGTGCAGGTAAATTGAACCCATTATATAAAGTCATTAGATTTGTGATCTACATTGAATCATGTAACATTTGGTCATGCTAGTATCTCTCTGCTTGAGGGGAGAAACAGAGAGAATTATATTATGTACTTGGACTAATTTAAACGTTGTAATATAGGAATCATGGAACATACAATGCATTGTAACAATTTAAACTAAAACCTTTTTCACTTTCAGTGTTCAACTCAAGAGTTCTTCTTGATAGTTAGCACTCTGTCTCGCTTGGAGACAGAACTCCAAGCATTGGTTCCAGCTATATGTTCCCAAGTGAAAGCTCCCTTACTGAAGATGGCCCTCTTGGAAATTCCTGAACTCCTCTGTCCAGTGCAACATTACTTAAAGATACTTAATGAAGAAGCGGCCAAGTAAGTAAAGAAAACAGCTTTTTCATGCCTTGTAACCTTTCTTACTGAATTTACTTGATAGATTAACACATACAATTCATATATCTTATTTATGTAATACATTAATACAAAATGTACATTATAGATGGCACAGGTAGATTCACGTATATTTAAGGTTGCTTGACACCTTTCATTAAAAGACCTGTTTTCAGTTGCTTATAATTTTGCCAAACTTAAACCATTCAGGCTACATATGCAGTGTTGTAGCTGTGTAGGTCCCAGGATAGTAGAGAGACAAATTGGGTGAGGTGATATCTTTTATTGGACCAACTTCTGTTGGCAAGAGAGACAAGCTTTTGGCTTACACACAGCTCTTCTTCAGGTCTGGGAAATGTACTCAGAGCATCCCAGCTCAGTACAAGATCGAACAGATTGACATGTTAACTAAATTCTTGGAAGAAACTGCCTGTGCTCAGTATGCTGCATCCCCTCACAGCTCCTGTGTGCCGACTGGACTGTTTATGCACCAGCCCCATACAACAACTGAGCATGTTTAGGGCTGCAGGGGCTAAGTAGGATTTTCCCTGGAATTGCTCCTTCTGCCTTCCAGAGGGCATTGTGATGCTAGGCACAGGAACAGAGAGAAGGGAAACAGTCTGTCCTGTGTTCTCAGTGCCCTCCCTTTGTGCTCCTCACCAGTTTTGACAATTTGACTTTGTAACTTTAATATTCTTTGTGTTGATAATATGTTTATAGAATGGATATTATGAGCCTGGAATTGTGTATCTTTCAGGCTTTGTGTCCATCTCTGACAAAGCTTCCTGTGTGTCCCTGAGCAAGTTTCACTAAACCTTATAAAGATTCTATATCTGGAAAATGGACATACCACCACTTACTTTGTAGGGGTATTATGAAACTTACCTTGTGAAATGCTTTGAGATCCTCTGATGAAAGGTGCTATATAATTATTTACACCATATTTTGGCAGAATAGTAACACAATAAATCGGTTTGTTCAGACAAAATCAACTGCCATGATATTAATTTTATTTATTTTGCATCTTGTGTCTCTTGATCTGCTCCCTATGCTTTGCCTGCTAATCCATTTTTAACAGGATTACATTTTATATTCCAAATCTCTGAGCACTTTTAAAATAGATATTTATTTTAAAATAATTGACAGAAAAATGTTTTCATCTTTCTCCCTAGCAGGGATTGAAAAATTAACTGAGCCAACATCTAGGACTGCCAATATTTGCTCTTGGGCCAGTGACAGATTTAAGGGCTATTTAATTAGAGAATTGAAAGGTTGGAAACATTTGCTGTGTCTTGTTGGATAGCTGGGATTATAAGCTTTTTATTGATACATAGCATCCATTTATAGCTTTGGCAGGTTGTGAGATAGCAAACCTTATCATAATGATACCTGATTTATGGAAAAGGTACTGCAGCTATTTTTAGAAGAGATAAAAACACAGGTTTTTTTCATCACTATGTACATGGTAACTAAAACAACTTGATGTTGTAGGTGGAGTAATAAAAAAATAGTAACAAAATATTAGCCTATTTTTTTCTAAATTCAAAGTTTACTCTAAAATAAAGTATAAACAGAAAATATCACCACATACCATAAAGTAAATGTTTTATTTGAATTTGTTTGGGTTAAGCACCGTAACTAGCTCATGGCTTTGTTATGCATTTCAAACTTGTGCAGGAGTTTCATACGTGAGCCAGTGAACCCTTATTTTACCATGGTTCATTGTGTGTGTATATACACGATGAACTATATATATATAGATGCTGCTGTGTTATTTTTATCTTATTTTATATTAGAATATTCATAAAAATTCTTTTGAAAAGTAGTTCTGACTTTAAAACCCTAAAAATGCCTAAATATCTGCAGTTGATATTTTTGGAAATTTGCACTTTTTGTTTTCAGTAGGCGGCCAGCACATGGCCATGACTGAGTTTTTACAGTCAGCTGCTAGCGAGCAGCTGTCCTTCTCTTACCATTGCCCTGGAAATAGGTCTAATCAGTGGTAAAATTGTTTCTGAAAAATATAGTATTATAAAACGTTGACTTTACTTTTTCCTGTATAATATCTGTGTTCAGATCTCAGAGTCAGAGCTCATCTCAGTGTTAGCCTGTTGGCTCCTGGCTCTAGTTCAGGTTTTGTTTCTGTGAAAAAGGATTTTGGATTGGGTACATTAAATTGGGGTTTTTATTTTGTTTACTTTTAGCATTGTAACATGCCTGGATTTATTTTCTCTTCAGATATCAGATTTAACAGCTATGATATCATCATCTTCTTCCTCTCCACTACCCCCCCAGTCCTATTCACTGGAGTCATGTTGTTGTACAAGCATCCATCATCTTTGTTTGTCCTCAGGGTCACTAAAGTCCACCTGCTTCCCATCTTTTTTGATTCTATCTATCCATTACTACTTTGGCTTTCCTTGATCTCTCACCTGGCTTTGATCAGGTCCCCTTCATTCATCCTCTGTGTATCCAAACCAGCAATGTTGCACTTCTTGGATTTTATCAACTACATCAGGGACTTTGACTTCCATCCTAATACTTTCATTTCAAAATTTGTCTCCTCATGTAACTCCTTTTATGGCACAAAGACATCTCATCCTGAATAGCTATGGGACTTGAACCTGCTGTCTCTTAATCACCCATGCTAGTGCCTCATACAACGCTGCAGGGCACACCATTGTTCTGTATAGTAGTTCTCCTTCGAGTGATGGCTCATATGCATTCCACTTAGGTGTGTGCGCACCTTTGTGCACGGTCTCCAGAAAACTTTTTCCCTAGCAGCCCCCTGTAGGGGCCGGTCTCGGCGCCCCCTGGAGTGCCGCCCTCATGCGGCAGTATATGGGGCGCCGCCGGCCCCTCCCCTCCTCAAGTTCCTTGTTTCCACCCGTGACGGTCGTCGGGAACAACTCTTGGTCCTCGCAACTATTTTCCCTTTACTGTAAGTAGTTAGTTAGCAGTTCTCCTTGAACTCGGTTAGTTTTTCAGTTAGTATAGGATACTTAGTTAGAGTAGGAAGAGTCCTAGGGCTCTAGTGACCCGGCTATGCCGGGCTCGCCAGGTTCAAACCCTGTGCTGGTTTGGGAAGGCCTTTCCCGTCAGCGACCCCCACGACCGCTGTCTAAAGTGCTTGGGGGAGCAGCACCGAAAGGCTCGGTGCCGCATTTGTAAGGCCTTTAAGCCACGGACACAAAAAGAGAGGGAAATCCGGCTTAAGGCCTTTTTGATGGAGTCCTCCCGGCATCCGAGCTGACACAGACCCCTTTGGCACTGAGCGTCTTGTCGGTGCAGAGCGCTCCGCCAGCACCGCAGGCCCCTCAGCACTGGATGTCTCTGGTGCCAAGAAGGAAGAAGCGCCTCCAGCGCATAGAGCGCTCCCCCTCCCCTGCACCGCAGGAGCGGCAGGGGTCGAGCCCAGAGGTGTTATGGCTCATGGACGAGACGCCAGCACCGTTATACAGGGAACCTCACCCGACTCCTGGGAGTGGGGGACCCCCTGTCCAGGACCCTTCGACGCCAGAGGTGTTTGAAACGGCTCGAGCCTTGCTGGTCCTGCCCATGCCTCCAGCCCTCTCTCAGGTGAGAGAGTCGGCCTGTGTCCTGGGGCAAACCCGCGATGGGTGTCCCCAAAGGGTGGGCGCGCCCGGCACCGGAGCAATGGCCGCCCACCACTCGATGCCGGAGAGTTGAGCTAGATAGCTCCTCTCCCTCCTCGTTGTCGGACGAGTCGTCTCGGCACCGTTCTTGTTCATCGAGATGGCACCACTCCGGGTCTTCATCGCAACGCTCCAGCCCGGCGCCAAGACGCCGCTCTCCGCACTGCTCACCAGCACCGGGGAAGAGACATCACAAATCTTCCATCCCTCGGCACTGGTCTTCATCTTCGTCCACATCGCCCAAGCGCCGGCACCGCAGACGAGGACGACGACGCTCCTCGGGATCGTCCGGCAGTGGGTCCCGGAGCGGCTCTTCCCGGTGGAACCGCAGGCACCATTCGCCTGCTCAGGATCTCGGACCCGCCACCAGGAGGAGGTACAGGCACCGGCACCGAGCTGGCCCCAGCCCCCTTGGCAATGGCCATACTGGGGACCAAGGGCAGCCCAGATGGGGCAGGGAACTTTGTGTCTCAAGTAGCTCCACAACAGACACCTTCGGTGCAGGACAGGGACCACTCCTTGGAAGGGGAGTCAGACCCCGGGGAGGGCCCCTCCACAGGACCCCACCACCTGTCCTCTTCTTCATCGCTGGACGAGGCAGCCTTCAGGGACCAGGGGGTCCCTCTAATCGATTTCAGGGCTCATCAAGAGCTACTGAAACGGGTAGCCTCTAACCTTGGCCTGGAGGTCAAGGTACTGGAGGAAGAGGTGGACCCCCTCTTCGGGCATGTGGGGACTCAAGGACCGTCCAGGGTAGCCTTCCCCGTCCATGAAAGGATGCTGCGCTTGGCCAAGGCTGTTTAGCAGACCCCTTCCTCAGTTGCCCCAACCTCCAAGGGCACTGAGAAGAAGTACTACGTGCCAGTCGAAGGGCACGAGTACTTGTACACCCACCCGGCCCCAGGGACTCTGGTTGTGGACGCTGCCAACCAGAAAGAGAGACAAGGGGCCCAGAGCGCCACTCCTAAGAACAAGGAGGGTAGGAGACTAGACCTCTTCGGTAGGAAGGTCTACTCCATGGGGGCGCTCCAATTCAGGGTAGTGAACCACCAGGCCCTCTTGGGCAGGTATAATTTGAACCTTTGGGACTCGATGTGAAGGTTCTCTGAGTCCCTGCCCCAAGACCAGGCTACAGACTTCGCCACGGTTCTGGAGGAAGGGCTGACTGTAGCCAGCGCAGCCTTGCAGACTGCTTCGGATGCTGCGGTCACGGCCAGCAGGGTGATGGCCTCTGCCGTTGCCATGTGTCGCGCAGTGTGGCTACAGTCCACATAACTGTCCCAGAAGGTGCAGCACTCCATTCAGGACCTGCCGTTCGATGGAGCCGGCCTGTTCTCAGAGAGAACAGATGACAAGCTGCACGCCCTCAAAGATTCGAGGGACACTCTCCACTCACTGGGACTATATACCCCTCAGGCGGTGAGATTACAGAGTAGCCAGCAGCCGCAGCGCCCGCCGCAGCAGCAGCAGCAGCAACCTAGGCCACCACCTAGGCCTTTCCCCCCCACAAGGGGTAGGGATAGGAACAGGAGATCCGGATGGCGCGACCGCCCCGCATTGTCCACAGCTTCCCATAAAGGACCCTCCCAGGGCTCCAAGGGAAAGCACCAATTTTGACGGTGCGCCCGAGGGTGGCACCAGCATTCTTCCCCTGGATTCTCTCCCGCCTTTCAGAATCAGGCTAAGGCCCTACCTCAGCCTGTGGCAGGGCATCACCTCGGAGCTCTGGGCCCTGAACACCGTGCGCTGGGGTTACGCCCTCCAACTGGTGGCTTCCCCCCCAACTCACCCCCTTCCCCATCCCTCTTCAGGGACCCATCTCACAAGCAATTACTCCTTCAGGAGGTTTGCTCCCTCCTGCACGAGGATCCATAGAAGTGTTTCCGCCACTCGAGGTGGGGAAGGGGTTCTACTCGAGATACTTCCTCGTTCCCAAAGCTAAGGGAGGCCTCAGGCCTATACTGGACCTGCGCAGGTTAAACAGGTTCATAAAAAAACTGAAGTTTCGCATGGTGTCCCTGGTGGCCATTATCCCCATATTGAATCCAGGAGATTGGTTTGCCGCCCTCGACCTGAAGGATGCGTACTTCCACGTGTCCATCTTTTCCACCCACAGGCACTATCTAAGGTTTATGGTAGCTGGTGGCCAATACCAATTTACGGCCTTGCCCTTTGGCCTGTCTTCCTCCTCCAGGGTGTTCACCAAGTATATGGCAGTGCTGGTGGCCTTCCTAAGGCACAGTGGGGTCCAGATATTCCCCTACCTGGAGGATTGGTTGATAAGGGGCAAGACCAGACCTCAGATGTGCGAGGCGGTCTCCCTCGTCCAGGCCACCTGCAATGCCCTGGGGCTGCTCATCAATGAGCAGAAGTCGATGCTGTTTCCAGTGCAGCGCATAGTTTATAGGGGCATCCCTAGACTCAGTTCGGGCCAGAGCCTCCCTCCCACGCTCGAGGTTCGAGGCCATGGCAGCGATCATATCGCAGCTTCAGAGGTGCCCCACGACGACAGCCAGGCAGCGCCTTCAGCTGTTGGGCCACATGGCCTCGTGCACGTATGTGGTGAGGCTGTCCCGCCTCAGGCTCAGGCCCCTCCAAGGTTGATTGGCCATCATGTATGTGCGCAGCAGGCACTCTCTGGACAGAGTGGTGACAGTGCCCCCCACAGTACTGGGGTCAATGCAATGGTGGATGAACCCCGGGACTGTCATGGAAGGGGTTCCATTCAGGACCTGACCCCCTCGGTCACCCTGATCTCGGATGCGTCAGACCTCGGTTGGGGGGCCCACATCAGCGGCGGCCTGAGTACTCAGGGCCGCTGGTCGGAGGAGGAGACTGCCCTCCACATCAATGTGAAAGAACTGAGGGCAGTCAGACTAGCTTGCAAAGTTTTCCTCCACTGTTTATTGGGCAAAATGGTATAGGTGCTGACGGACAACACCGCAGCAATGTATTACATAAACAAGCGGGGCGGGTCGGGGGGGGGGCGCTCCTCGGTGCTGTGCCAGGAAGCGCTTTGACTTTGGGACTTCGCTGTGAGTCACGGCTTTTGTTTAACCGCCTCTCACCTCCTGGGGGTCAGGAATGATGAGGCGGACTGCCTCAGCAGGTCGTTTCTCCCCCAACACGACTGGTCATTGCATCCGGAGGTAGCGGCCAGAATTTTCCGCGAGTGGAGTTTTTCCTGACTGGACCTGTTTGCGTCGTCCTGGAACAGGAAGTGCCCAAGGTTCTGTTTGCTCTGGGGTCGCGAGCCAGGCTCCCTCTCCGACAGGTTCCTCATCGAATGGATGGGGACCCTCATGTACGCATTCCCCCCCATCCTGCTCTTGCCCAGGGTCCTCTTGAAAATCAAGAGGGACAGAGTGGACGTGATCCTGATTGCCCCAGCATGGCCGAGGCAGTATTGGTTCAGCATGCGGCAGGACCTCTCTGTCGCTGCGCTGACTGAGCTCCCGAGGAGACCGGACCTGCTCTCCAAAGACCACGGTTGCCTGCTGCATCCCAGGTTTCACTCACTACACCTGACGGCCTGGAGACTCTCTGGCTGACGGAGGAGGAGAGAACCTGCTTGGAGCAGGTCCAACGCGTGCTGCTGGGAAGCAGGAAACCCTCCACGCAGATCGCCTACAGAGCCAAGTGGAGGAGGTTCACCTGCTGGGCGAAGTCGCGGGGCATAACCCCCGGTACTTCCCCCATGCAGGCTATCCTTGAATACCTGCTGCAGCTTAGACTCCAGGGTCTAGCGTTAGCCTCCCTCAGGGTGCACCTGACGGCCATCTCGGCTTTCCATCAGCCTTTGGAGGGGCGGTCCCTGTTCTCCCACACCATGTTGGTCAGGTTCCTCAAGGAGGTTGAGAGGCTGTACCCGCAGGTCCGTGACCCGGTTCCTCCTTGGGATCTGAACCTGGTCCTCGCTAGACTGACGGGGCTGCCCTTCGAGCCCTTGGCCATCTGCCCCCTGCTTATCCTGTCCAGGAAGGTGGCCTTCCTCGTGGCCATTACCTCGGCTAAGAGGGTCTCTGAGCTAAGAGATTTGACCTCGAGCCCCCCTATACCGTGTTCTTCTGGGATAAGGTGCACCTGAGGCCACATCCAGCTTTCCTGCCTAAGGTAGTCTCCCAATTCCATTCTAACCAAGACATTTTCCTCCCCGTGTTTTTCTCTAAACCCCACGGGTTGGAGGAGGAGAGGAGATTACACACCCTGGATGTGAGGAGGGCCCTGGCGTTCTATCTGGAGAGGACGAAGCCATTCCGGAAGACCATGCAGCTCTTCGTCGCAGTGGCGGACAGGATGAAGGGATCCCCGGTCTCCACCCAGTGCATCGCCAGATGGATCACCGCCTGCATCAAGTTCTACTACGAGCACGTGGGTGTCCAGCTTGCCGGGGTAGTGATGGTGCACTCAAAAAGGGCCCAAGCTGTGTCGGCGGCCTTCCTGGAAAGGGTCCCCCTGGACGACATCTGCAGGGCTGCCACCTAGTCTTCGGTGCACACCTTTGCCGCGCACTACGCTGTCGTCCAAAAGTCGAGGGAGGACGCGCGAGTTGGCAGAGCTGTGCTGAGGGTAGCTTACCGATGACTCCTACCCACCTCCAGTTATGGCTCGTTAATCACCTAAGTGGAATGCATATGAGCAATCAGTCGAAGGAGAAAACATGGTTACCTACCAGTAACTGTTGTTCTTCGAGATGTGTTGCTCATATCCCTTCCACACCCATCCTCCATCCCCACTGTCAGAGTTGGCAGAAAGAATGGACTGAGGAGGGAAGGGGCCGGTGGTGCCCTATATACCGCTGCATGAGGGTGGCACTCCCTGGGGTGCCAAGACCGGCCCCTACAGGGGGCTGCTAGGGAAAAAGTTCTCTGGAGACCGTGCACAAGGGCGCACACAGACCTAAGTGGAATGGATATGAGCAATACATCTCGAAGAACAACAGTTACTAGTAAGAAACCATGTTTTCTTTAAGTCTCAGTGGCATATGCTTGTCATGCACAACACCTGAGATGTTATTCCACGCTCTTCCAGCACTCCCCAGTCTGAACTGTATCTCACGTTCAAGCTCACCATCTTCCATAACCCAGCCACCAAGGTACACGAGCTGGTCAATTTGATTAGTTTTGCTACTTAATCTCTGTGTCCAGTTTCCTTGTGGCACCTCTACTGACCTGTATCTGAGTCATGCTCATTTTCCTCTCATGCCTATCTAGCTGTTCATACCACTGATTTACTGTTTCATCTCAGGTTTTCTTTTGGGGATGCCTGATGTCATCTTTAGATACAAGTTGTGACCTATCTGTGCCCAGGGTAGCCCACTGATAATGCCAGGGTCAGGGCAGGCTGTAAAAGGAGAGCATATTCTCCCAGCACTGGTGGGTGACACTGTAGTCAGACTTCCCAACCAGCCACAAACAGTGCTTCTGATTCCCCCACACCGGTTATCAAGAAGCCACTGTGCAAATACACACAGCCCCCTTTACTGCATTTCAATCTCTGGCTCCCAAACTGCCATTAGGTCCAGTAAAAAGACAGTCATTTAAACTCTATGCTCTTTACTCAAAAGATTCCCTCTGATCCCAAAGGACCAGCCACAGTACCAGTACACTATCAGCTTGGATCTTACCCAAAATACCTCGCTGCCAGCCAATCCTTTAGTAACTAAAACTAAAGATTTATTATAAAAAGAAAAACAAACAATAAGAGAAATGTTAAAAGGTTAAATCAATCAGATACATATAAATGATTTAAAAGTCCACATACATCAGGTTTTTGAAAGAATTGTGGAGTTGCAGGTTTGTATAGTCACTCTGGTATACATCCAGTATCTGGATGGGTCTAAGTCCTTCAGTTCAGTTGCAAAGTGTGTTGATCCAGAGGTGTGTCTGCATCTGGACAGGAACAAAGACAAAATGGTTTCTGTGGTTTGATCTTATATACCCTCTCCCTCTGGCCATGCGGCTCGTGGAACTTTAGAGGAACCCAAATGGAATCCAGAGTCACATGGGCCAATCCTGTTAACTCTTCAGGTATGCCTTTAGTTTTTTCCTGGGCCTTTGGCTTCTGTAAAGGTCTTGATGGGCCATTGAGCAGGCTGTTGTCCTGCTGCCTCTCTGTCTGGGGTGTGTCTTATACAGCATAGTTTGAAATACAGGTATATCAAAGATCTCCATAATTTTCCTCACACATTACACATGAGCACAAATATAATCATCTTATTCAGCATATTATAACCTTTGTAACAGTACCTGACATGGCATGTCTCACATGAATCATTACGATTTTGACATATTAATGTCAGATTACACAAATCCCCCTCCAGTCCCCCCGCCCACTCAATCCAGTCTCCATTTGAGATTTTCCTGCTGACATAGTCCAACAATATTATAAACCGGATTGTACTGAAGGTTGATCATGAGGCTGAAGTTTGTTCCTTTTTCCCAATTCCTTACTTTTAGTACCGTTCTTTATGGTTCCTAGTTCTTTATTCAAAGGTCAAAGTTATTTTAAAATACATGAGTGTAAGATTAAGTTTTTAGACGTTTCATCAAATTAATATGCTTGTGTTTGATGAAAATTTAACTTACATTTACCTTTTTGTTAATTAAATAATCAAATAGAGGGCTGGGTTTTGTTTCAATGTAAAAGACAAAATAAGTTTCAGGTCAGCCCAAGTGACATGTCTCTGTGACCAACAGACTGTTCTGAAGTTGGTGGGATGTGTCACTCATCGACCCAAAGCTTTGTTCCTATGTGGTATGCTGCGAAATATCATGCCTGCATTCCACTGCCATTTCTTGTAAATGGTGATTGAGTAAGGAGCTGGGTTTTGACTGACTGTGTAAATCTCGGGTCACCCCAGATGTCATTCTCTGTGACTGTCAGACTGTTCTGAAGGAGCTGGGATATGCTACTTGCTAGCCCAAAACTTCATTCTTGAACAAGATGCCGCCATGTGTTATTCCCTCATCCCATTTCCATGTTGTTCATAGGACTTGAATAAGGACTGGTTGAACATGACAAAATAAGTCTTGGGCCATGCCCCAATAGCATATCCCAGTGACTGTCAGATTATTCTGCAAGAGCTGGATCATGCTAGTCACCAATTCAAAACTCATTCCTGTCAATATGCTACAACATGTCATTCCACCACCACATTTCCACTATTATATATGGAGTTTGAATAAGGAGCTTGGTTTTGACTGACTGAATACATGATAAAATATGTCTTGGGTCAACCCAAGTGACATACACCTGTGACTTTCAGACTGTTCTGAAGGACCTGGAATAAGTCACTCCCCAACCAAAAGCTTTGTTCCTATTGTGACGGGGTCAGGCCAGACGGCTATGCAAAAGTACTAGAAGGCATGTATATTAGCCCCAGGCTCAGTAAAGCCCTATTCCCTGGGTGATTCAGCTGGGGCTGCTTAGGCAATTAGGCCACCTGGGGCTGCTTAGCTAATTAGGCCACCTGGGGCTGTTTAGGCAATTAGGACGCCTGGGGCCAATCAAGGAGCCCCGCCCCAAACACTTAAAAGCCTCCAGGGCAGGCAGGCAGTGTGGGTCGTGGAGTTCGGAGTGAGGAGGTGTGGAGGATGGAGGTTGGAGTTATAGTTATAGTTTGGAGTTAGAACTCGCAGTTACAGTTTACAGCTTTGGAGGCTTGCAGCTCAAAAGCCTGCAGTTGGAGTTGGCGGCTTGGAGCTGGCAGGCTGCAGCCTGCGGCCTGCAGCCTACAGAGGCTTGCAGCTTCCACGGTTGCTACCGCAGCCCCGGAGGGCAGAACACCTGGCTGGGGAAGCAGGGAGCGGACCACGGACTACCTCGAAGGGAAGGTAGCAGTACACAGGGGCAGAGCCGGTCCCAGCCCCTCCCTTGACCCTTCCCCAGCTGCACCACCGGCCAGGCCAGGAGAGCGTGAGACCCACGAAGGCGGAATATCTCTCCCCCCCCCCCGCCCCACCTTGTCACACTATGCAATATGCTGCTAAATATATCCCCTCCCACTTCCGTATGGTGCATAAAGTTTAAATAAGTAGCTACGGTTTGACTGTCAGTATATGGCAAAATATATATATTGTCACCCCAGTGACACGTCCCCGCAACCATTGTTTCTCTATGAAGAGATGAAGATATGCCAACTGCACAGGTGAATCTTTATTTCTCGGCTGGCAGATATATTACTTCAATTTTATTTTGTATTTTCTTGTTTAGTAAACATACAATATACACTTTTGCCTGAATAGTCACTGAATGGTATTTGAAGAGGCAGTTTGCTGCTTTGAGATGAATCCACTAAAATGCATTTTGTTTTCTTCAACTTACTTTCTCTTGTGAACAGAAATCTCTGATAGAAATAGCCAAAGGTCACATTTTTAATCTTTCTATAATCAGGTTTTATTGCAAGTATAATCAGAAAGATGCATGCTTCATCATTAATGAAATGTCATAATCAGTTGATCGGTTACACTTGTTCACTTTGACTGTGAAATTGTAAAATAAGTAAAGATTTTGCTATTTATTATAATAAAAATGTTTTAATTGAGCAATTGTTGCTACTGTTAGTGCTGATCGCTGATGACGCTTATATTTAAGCATTCTTAAGGATTTTTATAAGGCCCTACTATGTGCAAAAGTTTCTTCATAAATTGCTGCATGGAATTGCTGATAATTTGCTGCTGTCTGCCTCTCCATAAGGAAATTTTTATTTTCTGTAATCCTGATACAACCAGCTACCTCACCAAACCCATGTAGAGGGTGAAACTTTGATAAAGGTGTGTGTATGGCAGGGCCAGTAACAGAGTTTCATAGATTCAGAAATTTTCTGGCCAAGGGGGACCATTAGATCATCTAGTATGACTTCCTGTATATTATCATAGAATTTTATCCAGTTACCCATGTATTGAGCCCAGTAACAACATCTGTTAGACTAAAATACATCTTCTAGAATAGCATTCATTCTTGATTTGAAGACATGAAAAGATGGAGAATCTATCACTTCCCTTGGGCGTTTATTCCAGTGGTAAATAACCCTCACTTAAAAATTTGTGCCTGATTTCTACCTTGAATTTTTCTAGTTTCAGCTTCTAACTATTGTTTCTTGTCCTGCCATTCTCTGCTAGATTAAATAGCCCATTAGCAAGCAGTGTTTTGTCCACATGAAGTTCCTTATACATCATAATCAAGTCATGTCTCAATCTTTGTTTTAATTAACTAACCACATTGAGCTCTTTAAATCTCTCACGGTAAGGCATATTCTCCAGCTGCCAAATTATTATTGTCTCTCTTTTCTGTGCCCCCTCCAATTTTTCAACATTCTCTTTAAAAGTGGGCACCAGAACTGGACATAGTATCTGTTATTGGTCTTACCAATGCCATAAATAGAGGTAAAATCACCTCACTACTCCTTGTTACTCCCGTTTCTTCTTTGAGTAGATGCAGCTGTGTATTCCACTTAGATGTGTGCATGGCCAGCACACCAGAGCTGAAAAATTTTGCCTGAGCTGACCCATAGAGAAGTGGCCACAACACCTCCACTAGCTATATGAGGAGGCATCACCACAACCTCCCCTCAGGTCCTTTTTACCTTCTGTGGCTGGGGGCAGATCTCTGTGTGGTTCCTCTTTAGTTTGTAGTGATTTTCCTAATTGTACATAGTTGATTAGTACTCTCAATATAATATTAGTTAGATTTAGTGTTAGCTTTAATTTAAAGATCTTCCTGTGATGCCCTCACCAGGGTTTAAATGTTGTCTATGTCTGGGGGAGAAATTCCCATCAACAATCCCCCATGGGGTGCTTGCTGTGATTAGGCACATCAAGGAGTGTTGTTCAATTTGCAGATTGTTCACAAAACGGACTCCGATGGTGAAGGATCTTTGCCTAAAGTAGCACATACTCGAAAACACCATGCAGCCTGCTTTGGGACCAAGGTCTGCATTGGATCAGAATTCACCCTCGGATTCTGAGAGTGCTGCCACTTCACTTCCTGGAGCTGGCACCTCTCCAAAGAGTTAGAGGAGTACCTCCTCATTGAGTTTGCCAAGGAAAAGGTCTCATAAGACCAACTGAGGCTGCCACAGGTCATGGGGCAGTTTTCTGAGTCGTACAGGAGGAGTGCAGGTTGGCATGGAGTGAATGCTGGGGTGCAGGATGGAGCAGAGCCTGTCAGCCACTCCCTGGTACCGTTCAGGGAGGTCGGAAACCCTGTACTATCGACTCCAATTCTGGCCCTGGGGCATCTGTTGAGCCTGGTATGATGAGGGCAAATCTGGCATTGGCTGTTTCTGTGCTGGTAGCATATCAGGTGGCAACGGACCTCCTCTGCCTTTATTTCCTGACCTCTCCCTTTGTCCAAGACTTTGCCTGGGCTTCATTGTTCATAGCCCTGTTGGCTGGGTGGGCTGCTGAACCTATGGGTCTCTCAGCATCAAACCCCAATATTTCCCTTCCATATTCAGTGGAAATGGGGCTGATGTCGGGCTCAGCACAAGAGACGACCTTGGCATTGGGGACATCTTCGGCAACCCTGCTGTTGGCGCCTCAGACGTTACTGTGGCAGCACTGTCTGCCCTTCACTTCGGCACCAGCAGTCACCTCGTTACTCCTGTGGACTTTGGTATTGATGCCACTTCCAGAACCAGAAATGACGGCGGCATCTTCAGTGCTGGTGGTACCATTTCCACAGTTGGCGCCTGTCCCTTCTTCGTTCTGTGGTACGGATGAGTCAGATCGGTTGCTCGCACCATCAGGACTGACTCCACATTTATCCCCTGAATCCTGGGACTCCTCAGTATCCAAGTCAGGATCTTCCTCCTCCTATTCTCCATCTCCTGATCTGCATGAGGGGTCATTCATGGAGCACAGTGGGTACCAGGCTTGTCACTCATCTCACGATTGGCTCTGGGGGCCCCCGGTCTGGCGCCTACTGGCCACCAATGCCGTATCCATACCAATGGCTTCCATGTAACCCGCAGGATGCTCCTTGGTCATGGAAGTCCTACTCCTCCTCTTGTGATATCACTGAACAGACCTGTGGCGGTGACCGTCAATCCGCCACAGGCTCAGGAACTGTTGGACCTTCTGTATAGGTCAGTAAGCCCTGGAGCAGGATTGAGCTCTGGCACGGTTAACTGCTTCATCTTAGTCCCCGGACATTGCTGCAGCACCTGGCTCTTCCTTTCCTTTGGTACTGGACGATTTCAAGGCATACCAGGACCTTTTGCAGTGCAAGGCTGTTTCCCTGGGTATTCAAGTGGAGTTCCTGAAGGAGAATACCCACAAGTTGTTGCATATTGTGCAGCTGTCTGCCCCTGATATTTGGCCCTCAACCAACAGGATGTCTGCTTTCATATTTCAATATTGCCAGCTCACAGACATTGTCTCAGATTCCCTCTTGGACATGACCACTAGCAATATAGAGTTCTCCCCTGCGGACTTTCATCAGCCCCAAGAGTTTTTTCCAAGTTCTCTCAGTGATGGCTGCTCATCTACAATTAGAAAGGATAATGTTCTACCCTTACCTGGACAAGTGTCTCCTCAGAGCTTGATCATTTCAGGAGGCTTGTCGAGACACCAAAGCCACAATACGCTTGTTCATGGAACTGGGCCTACAAATGACTTCCCAGAAGTCAACCCTCACGCTAGTGCAATGCCTGGAATTCATAAAGGCTAACCTAGATGTGCTACAGGCCAAGGCCTTTGTACCTCAAGACAGGTTCTTGTCCATGGTCTCACTTATAGAAACAGCTCAGTGTAGCCATCAAGTGCCAGTCAGAATCTGTCTCCAACTCCTGAGGCATATTGCAGCAAGTACTGCAGTGATTCTGCACACCAGACTGGTTTATAGACTGAACAGACACAATTTGGGGAAACCGCTATCATTACCCTACCAGGATCACAAACTCCCTTGACTGCCAGAAGAATCCAGCCAATGCATACAAAGGGGGACCCCGTTTTCATGGGCATCACCTTTGCTGCTCCTTACCACTGACACATCTCTCAGAGGATGGGATGCACATGCAAATGGTTTCACAGTGCAAGGCAAATGGTCACTTATGGAGATTTCCTACACATCAGCCTCCTCAAGCTGAGAGTGATCAGGAATGCCTGTGCCCATTTCCTCCCACTGATAGCAGGGTCACATATGAAAATCTTAACAGACAATGTAGCCTGCATGTATTATATCAATCATCAGGGAGAGTGCAGATCACCCTCCCTATGCATGGAAATGACGAGACTGGAACTGGTGCATCTCTCACGATGTCATCTTCTCCGTGGCTTGCCTTCTGGGCATGCAGAACTCGATAGCGGACAAGCTCAGTTGTAAATTCCCACATGACCATGAGTGGGAGATGCACCCGTCAGTACTTCGCGACTCATTCACATGGTGGGGAACAGCGTCCACAGATCTGTTTACCACTTACCAGAACAAGAAGTGTTCATGATACGCTTAAGGGCTGTGATTAGGCAGCATTCTCTGGGAAATGCTCTCTTTCTGTCCTGGGACAAGGACCTTCTTTACCCCTTCCCTCCATTTCTGTCTTGCTAAAGATAAAGAGGGATGGAGCTTACATGATGCTGTTTGCTCCTACTTGGTTGAGACAGACCTGGTACTCTTACCTGATGCAGCTCACAATGTACCTGCCGATCTCCCTTCCGGCTACTCCACACCTCCTCTCACAAGACAAAGGGACAAAGCATGGTTCCTATGTGGTTCCAGCACCTTGAAAACTCATGGTCGAAGAATGTGCAAAAGGTCATACTACACTGTAGAAAGTTCTCCACACAATGCACTTACCTGTAGAAATGGTCCAGATTTCAGATTTGGTTCACATCCCAACAAATATTTCCAGTATCAGCAACTCTTCCACATATTCTGGAATGTGCTCTGACTCTTAAAGAATTGAGGTTATCCCTGGGTTCTCTTGGTCCACTTAGCAGCTATCACAGCATTTCACCAACACATAGAGGGGTGCTCAGTACTATTGCACCCAATCACTAAGAGGTTCCTTAAGGGAATAACAAACCTCTTTCCCCACCGTGGCTACCAACCCACTTGTGGGACCTAAACCTAGTACTGTGAAAGGGCTGACCCAGGCCCATCTTCGAACCTATGGCCACCTGTTCATTAACATACCTATCGATGGAAACTGTTTTTCTGATAGCAATTACCTTGGCTAGATGAATACAGGAGATAGCAGCTTTGATGGCTCATCCCCCCCCATATGTAGTGTTATTCCCAGATAAGGTTACACTCAGGCCATGTGCTAGGTTTATCCCTAAAGTAACCTCTTTCTTTCACATGAATCAGTTTATCCACTTTCCTGCCTTCTACCCCAAGCCTCATTGAGACAATATGGAGGACATGCTACACACCTTAAACATTAGTTGAGCCCTTACATTCTACCTTGATAGGACAAAAACCTTTAGGAAATCCCCTAGATTGTTCCTCTCGATGGCAAAAAGTTCTAAGGGCTCAACGATATCACCCCAAAGGTCTCTAAGTGGGTCTCGAATTGCACCTGGCAATGCTACTACATTTATAACATGACACCTCCAGACTCAATCTGTACACGTTCCACAAGATCGATCTGTTAATTTATCGCCTTCTTTAAGGATGTTTCCATCTCAGAGATCTGCAAAGTGGCGACAGTCACCTTGTCCTAAACAGGTTATATCACCAATCGTGTGAATTGTCCCACCAGGCTGCAGTAAAAAATTTGTCATCAGGGAGACTTTCTGATTCCTCTTATTATCCAAACTCTTAGCATGGGTATATAAGCAATTGAAAAATGTCATCACATTTTTTGCCACACCAGTTCAATTTGTTCATGACATCTTGAGTTTTGTACCACTTTTGCCTCCTTAGCACCATGCCCTAGAATTATTAGTTTCATGCCCGCCTAGCTGCTTCAGCTAGTCTCCAACCAAGAAGCTCTCTTTACCTGTGTGATGCATGCTGTTATGTTTCTACAGCTCTCTCCCCCACTGGAATATGGTCGAATGGCCAACAAAATCAAAACCTTCAGACTCTCAATTTTTGTGGCCAACAGTTCCGCTCCAGTATTTTCTGCCTTCTGCTGCTCATTGGACTTGTAGGATCTCTGAGAAAATTACTTGGATTTTCCTTTTCTTCTGCTCCCTCCCAAGATTCCTGAAGTTTTCTATAATCTGTGTAGGTCCATGTGATGCTGTGTCATTGGTTCCAGTGTGTATCGTCATCAATGGAGGGTTGGCAGACAATGTCATAATCCTGCAGTTACATCTTGTATTTTCACTCCAGGAAGACAGCACACTGTCCTATTGTCTGTGGGTCCCTTGCTGAATTTTAAGTCCATACCTTTTAATATGGAGTCACCAGTGATGATTGTTTGCATTTTTAGGATGGTTGAAGAACTCTGTTGCCTGCTGCTTATTTCAAACCACAAGGGTAGCCATCAGGTATGTCCCCTGTAGCTTTCTGTTCCATTCCTCCAGAGACCAAGTCTTCTGTAGTTGGCTTCCTGAGTATCTGAAAATGTTTTGATACTCTTAGTTGAGTTAAATGTCTTCTGGCTCTCTTTACTCATTTGGCCACAGATCGCCTGTCTGCCTCTTTGGTTTCTACTCTCTCCAATTCCTATATCACTAGTCCTTCCCCATATGGCATATTTGAAAGATTTCCAAATCTGATGTCCAAAAAGTCTTTGTTTTCTCAAATGCTACACAAAGTTGCAACTTAAGCTTCCAGACCACATATCTTCTCCTTCAGCATGGCCACCAGCTTGCATTTCAGACACTAGAAATTTATTCTGTCCAGCTGAAAAGAAAACGTAGCACATCCAAGGCAGGTTACAGCAGTTGTTCTCTCATCATCCATATCTGATGCCCGGTTTAGAGCCATACCTAAAATAGGAATCTCACTCCCTCTGTGAACTCCCACTGAAACTCATTGTTTGCCACTCCTCAATGCTGAGCTCCCTCCCTCTCAAACAAGGAATGCACTCCACTTAGAGACGTCAAAAACTGGTTGTGTTCAAAGCCCCCAGGGTCTCAGCAACAAGGCTGTCACTAAGAAACAAGTGTTGTTTGTTCCATGTTCCTCTATCTGCAAACACAGCTTCACTGTCTTAAATTCCTCTCTTGTGGCCTCTGTTGTTTGCTAAAGGGAGTGTATGTGTTTAGTTGTGTGGGCGAGTGAGTAGAGGCACTGATGTTATGGATCACAATTTTTTATAAAGAAAAATGTTTGAGTAAGGGAGTTCCATGTCTCAGGTAAATATAACAGTTTAATGGTTGTGGAGATATGTCACTTGGAGTGACCTGACACATTTTGTCCTGTACAGTCTGTCAAAGCCCAGCTCCTCAAAAATGAACAAAGCTTCAGGTTGCCAAGTGGCATGTCCCAACTTCTTCAGAACAATCTAATGGTCACAGGGATGTGGGTTGGGGTGACCTGAAACTTATTTTGTCCCGTATAGTCAGTCAAAATCTTTGTTTGATTGACTATGTAATTGTCAATTAAGTTTTTATCACAGTCATTTATTTGATAAAAATTCTAAAAGTTTAATCTTAAATTGATGTACTTTTAAATAATTTTGACCTTCGAATAAGGACCAGGGACCCACAAATAAGGAGCTGGTAACACGAATAGGGAACTTCAGCAATATTACAGCCAATCTCTGGTGCAATCTGACTTTCACTTCAAAGGAGTTTGTTGTTCCAAAGCATGCCTTGATGATCACTGTTATAGGTGATCTGTATGGGGCATTCACCATAGTTATTAAATCTTCAGAGACTCCATATTTCCTAAGTACTGGTTTGAGCATCCTTCTGTTCAGTTTATTATATATGCCTTTTCTATGTCTATAAAATTACCGTGTAAGTGCTCTAACAGCTTTTCTGTTGCTAACCCAATTACAAACATGGTGTCTATGCTATGACATAATCAGAAGGTTATATTTTTGCTCTAAAAGAAATATTTGTATTATTGGTGGGGATGGTAGTATCTCATTATTAAGTTGGAAAAATAGTCTGATTATGGGCCAAAATAAAGTTGCACAGGCAGCTTCCTTAATTCTGGCATTTTCTTAACTTTTGAGTAGTTGCCTTAAAAACACTAACCTTGGGGGCTTTTTTACTGTGTATAATTTATAAGCGTAGTATACTCTTTCAGTGAGACTATATCTGTGGAATACATGTTTTTCTCCTTGTAAAAGTTACATGTTTTGTGCATTTTGAGAGAGAGGCAAATACACGATATGGTACACTCACAAAATATATGAGTACCAGATAACTTGTGTTTACTGATGGAAATAAACAATTGTATTATATAATTCTACAGTTTCAGTACGCTTTTTTCTGTTTACTATAAATAGAATTGGAGATAAAACCCAATTGTTCAAGGATCTTACAGACTTCCCTACCATCAGAAAGCAGAAGGATGAGATTCAGAAGGTGATTTCCCAGATCCAATTTCATCTGCAAGAAATACGAAGAATGATAAAGAATCCTTATGCAGAGTACGTTACAGTATCAGGACAAGAGGTAATATAGATAGGTCTTTCTGTGTATGCGCCTACAAGTGCATATCAACAAAATAACTTAAATTTACCTGAAAGATTAATTAAACCATGTCACTAGATGAAAACAGTTCTGGCTTTCAGAAAATGTTTGCAGGATTAATTGTCTTATTGTCTTTTGTTTTCAGTAATGTTGTTTTCACTGCTTTTTTGTTTAATTCACCATGGATATTCTGTTTTTGTAGTTTCCTTAAGGTTTTAGGGGTGATGAAATTTGTTTTAGTGAAGTTCAGTTTGGTTCATCAATATTTTGCTTCTGTCAATACTTAGCTTCCAGAGACTGTTAACATGGTTGAATTGAGGCTTTTGATAAAATATTTCTGATGTTATATTCTGGGATATTTTTATTGAACTAGGAAACACAGCATTAAAAGAATTTTACAGAAAGAAAAAATATTTTAAGAAACTGGTTAAAATTTGTAATTTGCCCCTCTCCTCTCTCATTATTTATTATTTCTATTTCTATAGTTCTTAGGAGTCCTAGCTGTGGACCAGAACCTCATTGTGTTAGGTGCAGTACAAACAGAGAACAAAAAGGTCCAGAGATCTTGCAGTCTAAGTCAACAAAGGGATATACACAGACTAGTGGGGGAATAGGGTTAGAAGGAACCGTGAGGGTTATCTAGTTGAACTTCCTGCCAAGATGCAGGATTTGTTGTCTAAACCATCCAAGACAGATGGCTATCCAGCCTCCTTTTGAAAACCTCCAGTGAAGAAGCTTCCACAACCTCTCTAGGCAGTCTGTTCCATTGTCTTACTGGTCTGTAGTTAGGAAGTTTTTCCTGAGATTTAATCTAAATCTGCTATGATGTAATTTGAACCCATTGTCCCTTGTTCTGCCCTCTGTGGCAAGAAAGACTAACTTTTCTCCAACTTTTTCATGGCAGCCTTTCAAGTATTTGAAGACCACTATCATAACCCCCCTTAATCTCTTTTCCAAACTAAACAGACCCAGTTCCTTCAGCCTTTGCTCATATGGCTTGCGTTTCATCCCTTTGATCATCTTTGTTGCTCACCTCTGATATTTTTCCAGTTTCTCTACATCCTTTCTATAAATTGGTGACCAAAATTTGACACAGTACTTCAACAGAGGCCTAACCAGTGCTAAGTAGAGTGGTACTATCACCTGTGACTTGCATACTGTGCCTCTATTAATACAATCTAAAATTGCTTTGCTGTTTTTGCAACAGCATTGCGCTGCTCACTCATGTTGAAGTTGTGATCCACCACAACTCCCAGATCCTTCTCAGCAGTCCTGCTACAAAGCCATTTATCCCCCTTTCTTCATTTGTGCATTTGGTTTTTCTTCCTTAAGTATGGAATCTTACATCTGTTTTTGTTGAATTTCAGTTTGTTGTCTATAGCCCAGTTCTCCAATTTATCAAAATCCCTTTGAATTTTAGCTCTGTCCTCCAAAATGTTGACAACCTTTTCCCCCAGGTTTGTGTCATCTGCAAATTAGATCAGTATGCTTTCTGATCCTATATCCAGATCATTAATAAAGATGTTAAACAACACCAGACCCAGAATAGATCCTTGTGGAATCCCACTTAATACTTCCCTGCAATCTGCTACCATTCGATTAATTGTTACTTTGTTTGCGGCTGCTTAATTAATTATGTATCCACTTAATATTAGTTCTGCCAAGCCTGAATTTCTCCAGTTGAATTTATCAGAATATAATGGGGACTGTGTCAAAAGCCTTGCTGAAGTCCAGGTATATTATGTCCACCACATTCCCCCTATTGAACAAACTAGTTACCCTGTCAAAGAAGGAAATCAAGCTGGTTTGGCATGATTTGTTCTTAGTAAATCCATGCTGACTGCTGGTGATTACTTCATCCTCCAGGTATTTGCAAATTGAATGTTTTATATATTGCTCTAATAGCTTCCCAGATATCAAAGTCAGGCTTCACTGGTCTATACTTCCCCAAATCTTCCTTTTCCCCCTTTTAAAGATGGGCTTGTTAGCTCTTCTCCAGTCTCCTGGGACCTCTCCTGTAATCCATGATTTAGCAAATATTATTGCCAGTGACTCCAAGATTTCTTCAGCAAATTCTTTCACCCTGGTGATCTCTGACATTACTTATCCCAGTCTGCATCCCTTCCCCTTTATTGTCTATGGTAAATTCACGAGTCACCTTGTTACCTGTTACTTTTTGTGAGAAAACTGAAGCAAAGTAGGCATTGAGTAGCTTTCCCATTGGGCAGCAGACCCACACAAGTCCTTGATCCTTTTTTTTGTCTGACATATTCGAAGAATCCCTTCTTGTCTCTAACATTCCTTGCCAGCTGTAACTCAGTCTTTTCCATGGCTTTTCTGATTTTGTCCCTACCCGATTGCGCTATTCCCATGTATACTTCCTTGGTGTCATGCCCCTCTTTCCAATTCCTTTGTTTCCTTTTTGGTTTTAAATAGCTAAAATGCTCTTTGTGAAGCCACATTGGCCTCCCATAATTCTTATTTTTCTTCTGCATTGGAATTGCTTGATGTTGAGCCTCTAGTGTTACATATTTTAGGAACTGCTAGCCCGATTCAACTCAGTTTCTTCCTAATTGATCTTCCCATGAGACCTTGTCCACTATTTCTCTGAGTTGCTTGAAATCTACCTTTCTGAAGTCCTTGTTTTGTCCTTGTCCTTGTTTTGCTGTTTTCATGTCCTTCTTTCCATAGGATCTTGAATTCTATTAGATCACTTCCACCCGAGTTCCCAACCACCTTCATGTTCGCAACTAATTCATCCCTGTTGGTCAAAATGGATGACCCTCCAGTTGTTTCCTCAACTTTCTGAATCAGAAAGTTTTCTCCTGCACATTAGGAATTTGCAAGACATATTATGTTTTGCTGTAATACAAGGAAACAATGAGACAAACTCATCACAGGAATCCATAAACTCTGTGTTGCAGTATGTAGCCAATATAGATAAAATGTGTAACACATCTCCATACATTTCGTGAAAGTGTCTACAAAATTCATAATGCGTAAAACCATACATGCTTTAAAAAGCATACCACACCTATGCAGCACAATCTCAAATACCATTCATTCCTCTTCAGACATGGGTATTCATTATATGGATGCTCAAGCATCCCTGATTTCTATTGTGTGTGTGAGTGAATCCAGCACTGTCATGACAGGTTCCTTGTCTGGCTGTGTGTTCTGGTTCAGAAAACCAGCAGTGTCTTATGTCTGCTCCTGGAGAAAGGATTGCAGACATTATGAAGAGCACAGGAAGTCAGAATCATGCAGATTGCATTAACAACACTGGCATCCAAAAGGTTTTGAAGGCAGCTCCAACAGGGTTTCAGTCTGCCAAATGCACTGTGTGTGTAGTTGAATCTTTCTTTTGCTAGGTTCTGATAAGCCGTGTAAGTAAGGTTGCCTAATATAACAGTGTGGACAGTGACTCCATTTATAATCATGACATTTGGTGGTAGTAAAGTCTCAGCTTGTCTATGAAGGTAAAATCCTGAACACTAGAACATCTTGGCATCATTCACCCTCTCAGCGCATCCTATGTTAGTGTTCATGGTTAACCAGAGCCTTCATAATCATGCAACAGTAACCATTGTGGTTTATGTGCTCCGTGGGGAAGCCAAACTATAGGTATGTGAATCTCATTAAAGTCCCTGATGCAGTTTGGAAAGCCCATTCTCTCAAAACCAACTATTATTTCCAGTGTCGTGCAGGTGAAATGACTGATTCCTGAAATAGGACTGACAGTGTGAGGTGGAGAAGTTCTACTGAGTCAGGATCCATGTTGATGGTGCTGGCTTCTGGGAGCATGTGGACACATAATAGCTCAGTTGGATGTGTTGGTGGCTAAAATGACCCAAAATGTTTTAGTTGACTCCTGTGGTAGGAACAGACAAGTTTTGCCACAACCCACAGTGAATGAAGCCGTAGAGTGGTTTCTGGTGGCAGGGGTGCTAGGAACCCTGGGGTATGTTGGTACTTTCCCACAGAAGCTGAAGACTGATTCAGGTCTGTGTAGTGCAGTATGGATGTGCCAGAAGGGCAGTGAGGCCTGGGTTTCCAATGCACTGAGGATGGGCTTGGAAATATGGAGTCTGCAGAAGTGGGTCATGCAGACCTGAATCTAGGCTGCTGTGGAGACATACTTCTAGGCACTGAGGTGGTTTTTTTGAAAACTTTCACAGCATCTCTGTCAGTGATAGGATTGTATTTCCTTACCTGCCTTTCAGTACAATCCAGTTTTCAGGTCCCTCCTCCCTCTGAATCCCACAGGATCTGCTTTCCAGCTTGTGTTGGGTCTGGGGGGACAGTTAACCCCACTGGGAGATAGAAGATGATAGTTCTTAAAGTGCTTGCTCCTGTCCATTCAGAATCAGGTGTGTGTGTGCGCGTCATATGCACTGGTGCTGGAAATTTTTCTCCTAGTGGTATCTGTAGGGCCAGCTCTAGTGTCCTCTGCAGTGGCATGCATATGCGTTCGTATGTAGGGTGCCACTGGCCCCCTCCCTCTCAGTTCTTTCTTACTGCCCATAACAGTGCTGGAACACTTCCTTGCTCCTGCAAGCTTCAGTATTCCTAGTTGTTCTTTGTTTTATATAGTGTACATAGTTGTTATTTCAATGTTTATTACTTAGTAGTTGGCTAGTAGCAGAGTCCTCAAGCGGGACAGAGTGTGGATCATCCTGGTAGCCTTGGCATGGCTCAGGCAACATTGGTTCAGGATGCTGTCAGAACTCTCAATGACCAGGCCATGGTCACTCCCTCTGAAACTGGACCTTCTCTCTCAAGACCAAGGTCAGCTGCTGCAACCCGATCTGACCACTCTACACCTGACAGCATGGATGCTTCGTGGTTGAGCATGGATGAGCGCTACATGGCCCAAGTTCAGAGGATCCTGTTGGAGAGCAGGAAGCCATCCACGCGGGCATCTTATTTAGCCTAATGGAAATGATTTGCCTGCTGGGCAACGGCTCAAAAGGTCTCACCTACAAAATCCCCTATTCATATGATCCTGGACTATCTGCTTCATCTGAAACAGGAGAGCCTGGCCTTCTCATTTATTAAGGTGCATCTGGCGGCGATCTCGGCCTTTTGCCCTCCCATCCAGGGCAGGTCAGTCTTCTCCCATGGGATAGTGTCCAGATTCCACAAGGACCTGAAGAGGCATTTTTTGCTGATACAAGACCCGGTCCCTCAGTGAGATCTAAACCTCATCCTCTCAAGACTTATGGCACTGTAGTTTGAGCCATTGGCCTCTTGCTCCCAAGTGCATCTGTCCTGGAAGGTGGCATTCCTGGTGACGATCACCTTTGCACAGAGGGTCTCTGAGTTAAAAGCTGTGACCTCAGATCGCCATACATAGTTTTCTTTAAGGACAAGATGCAGCTTCGTCCTCACCCATCCTTTCTGCCAAAAATCATCTCCCACTTCCATTTCAACCAAGACATATTCCTGCTGGTGTTTCTTACCAAGCCCCACAAATCCAATGAGGAGAAGTAACTTCACTCTTTCTCTTCAGCCTGTTGTCAGGATTCCTTTTGGGGTTGGGAGGAGGAAGTTTATATTCTCTGATCCATCCTAGTGGTCTCAAGTGATGTCGGAAGCTCTATCCTCCAAACACCAAGTTCTTGCAGTGTAGCACATGTTGGGGCCCACCTAATGATTCATGATCTTCTCCAGGGCCTAGTTCTCTTACTTAGCTCCATCTTCCAGAACATTATGTCCTGAAAAATGAGTGAAGTAGATACAGAGAGAGGCTTCACTCTCACTCAAGTCCTCACTCAAGGAGATTAATCATAGGTCTTGATGACCTTTTCTAATTGATAAGCATGCACCCTTCCGCTGTTCCCTACTACAAGACTGAGACTTTCTTTTAACAACGTTCAACTTGAGTCTGAACTTTCCTTTCTGAGTTCTGGTTTCTGCTGTCTTGACCTTCAGAAGCCCAGTAAACTTTTGCTTCTGTCCTTTATTTCTCGAAGTTCAAAAACAGAGACTGATTTTGAGATACATTACCCCTTAATTGAACTGACCTCTTGTTCTTCCAAGTCTATGAAGACATACATTCAAGTTGTCTTCTGTTGACTATGAAAGTAGCTGTGCAACCTTCCCCTGGCTGCTTGGGTTGGGGTGGGGGCTATGTGTTCCCACCCCACAGCTTCGGCCAGGCTGGAGCTGAAGCTGTGCTCCCCTCCGTAGTGGTGAGACTCTGACTGTTAGTGCCCCTCTCCCCCTGCAGCGGGGCTCCAGCTGTCATGTCCCCATCTCCCAGTGATTTTTAGTAAAAGTCACAGATGCAGACAGAGCTGGCACTCTGGTTAAGACAATTCTATATCAATATAACAATTGAAATTAATTTTGTTACTGGAAAGTAACCCAAAAGGTTTTTCTGCATGGGGCATTATTCAATCTCCAACTACTACCTGTCTTAATATATATTCAGTATATATCATAGTAGTGAGGGGAGAATGAAAAAAGATAACTTGCTTGTGCATACCAGAGGCATGCAGAAAGTTTTCTTCAAAATCTTCACAGTTTAAATGTATTTGGGGATGGCTATGTCTTCCTAAACATGTGGACATAGCTTATCATATTGTGAATACTACCAGGAGCCAAATAATGTTCCTTGCACACAGACTTTTTTGTGTATGAATTTTTTGGTTTTATAGTCTAGTTATTACATCTTTAATGTGTAATGTTTTTTGTCTATTTTAGTTTCTAATAGAAGTCAAGAATTCACTTATATCTTCTGTACCATCTGATTGGGTTAAGGTTGGTGGGTATGTAAAAATGTCTTCAATTTTTGTTTTATTCCAGCACATAAACAGAACTATAATATAATTCTTTCATGATTAAAATATAGGTAGTATATAGGTAGTATCATAACTGGCCCTGAAAAAAATCTCAGTACAAATTTGTGTCCAAATTATTTTTCTTAATCTGTTTGTATTCCATAATATATACTGTGTGTCTGTATAAACGTACATACACACAGTACCCTACTCATATAATCATGGTTGTTTTATTTATTTAGGGCTATAAATTTAGCCATCTAAAGATACAATATGTTTAGCTGGATAAAGTCTTGTCATTAGAATGTCATTTTACTCTCATGCATACAAACTTTGCTTGCTTTGTTGATTGTTGCATACGAATTGCTTTAGATATTTTAGAATTGTTGGGTTTTGATAGAGGAACAATATTCTTTAATATAATCTCACCCAGTAATAGGCACAATAAAGACGTGCTCTAGCTACTTGCTATTTGGCTATTGGTTTATGGAAGAGCAACAATACAAAAAAAAAGTATATGCTGTAGCCCATAACAAAGTTCTTAAACAATAAATTATAATTACTCTGTAACTTTCAAGATAATGTGTACTAATATCAAAAAAGAGATTTTAATTTAAAAAAAAAAGTGTCCCAAACCAAACTAGCATTCATGTAAGACACAGCCTGTGTTTACTGACTTAAGCTACCAATAAGTCTTCTACAGTTAGGTCATCGTGGTGAAATTATTTGAGGTTTACGTTTTATGCACAGTCCCTGTTAGTCACAAAAAGTCACACATTTGTACATTTTTAAAGATGATAAACCTCTGTTGCGAAGTTGAATATTGTATGCCATGCTCTTTGGTCATATATATTACACTCTGAAATGCATTTCAAAAGCTTTCTGCACCGACAGCACCATAGTAACTAAGTACTTCATTTACAATAAAGATTATTGGAATCAACAGAGTTCAGCACTACAATAATAGAACGTTCATATTTTACATCTATTTATTTTCAAGGCTCACAGAGAATAAGAAAACTAGTCTAATTTTCCATGTTGTTGATGGCATAACTGATTGCTTAGTAACCTTGATTTCCTATTTGGCTTTTTTTCTCTCTTATAGCACAAAAGCTGTCAGCCGTTTCCACTCTCCTTTTATTGTAGAAAATTACAGACATCTGAATCAGCTTCGGGAGCAACTAGTCCTTGACTGCAATGCTGAATGGTTAAATTTTTTAGAGTGAGTTTACAATGGAAAGTAGAATCTGATGGGGGTTTTTTTTGGTTTGATGTGGTTTGGTTTGGCGGGGGTGTGGTTTTTTTGCTAGCTATGAAAGCAAGAGAAGAAAATGTTTATCAAAATGAAAAGAATAAATTGCTGATTAGATTTCTTGTGAGACTACCTTATGAGAAACTAAACCTAAAATATGGTCCTGAATTTAAAGCTCTTAAAAATATGATTTTATAAAACCTAAGACAACAGTATTTTAAAATTCCAATGAAATCAGTTGTTAAACAAACCAAATTCTGGAGAGCTATGTTTAAACTTATATTACCCCACTAAGAATCTGAAAGGTGCAACTGATTATTAAAGAAAGTGAGACTGACTTCAGTGATTTTATTATTTACACTCAAAGTAACTGAACAAGGAAACAAAGGTCATCCATTGTAACTAGCAAACTAAATTTTTAAAATGTTGTCACTTTTAATAGTCAGAAATATTTTAGAGGCATAAAGATATTTGTTTGTAATGTATGATTTTTAAGTTGAATGTCCTTTTAAACACTGTAGTATATTAAAATACTGTTCATCATTAAATGTTTCATTAATGAAGAATTAAGACATAATTTGCTGTAATTTATAATAATACTGGTACATTTTGTGTTGAGGGTGTTCAGAATATCCAGTCATTGTCTCAGATAATTGTTCAGATCCTCTGCAGGCATGTATCTTGGATGTTAACCATCTTATTATCTATAACTGTGCTTTCATTAGAAAAATTATTTCAGTAATATTGCCCCTCACTACTTGCATATTGTGGAAGTTTGTGTCTAAGTACAATTTACGCAAATTGTTCTTTGACTCGTTATCAAAAATGGGCTTCGAATTTCATAGCAGCTTAAAATTTATTTTCCCAACTTTCTGGCTTAAACTTGTTTGGACAGCAATTGAATTCAATAACTTTGGTTCTCATCTGTGGTTTAAGTATTTTCTTTTAGGACTCATTTTTAATTTTTTGAGTTCTTCCCCTTCAAATTGTCTTCCACCTTTGCTGCTAGAGCAGTGTAGGGAAGGAGACATGAAAGTACTCTGTAAGAGACCCGCTTTCATTTTTTGAGTTTTGTTCCCTCTGAATTTTTTGTATTTCCCTTATGTTTCTGATTTTACAAGTAGAATTGTAGATACCTTTCAATTTTCCAACTCTAAATTAACTAACAGGAAAGGGAAGAAATTTATTAAGGCTAAGGAAATGAGTCTGCTGAAAACTTCCTCTTTTGCCTATGTTAAGTTCATACATGTATTAAGGGAACAGTACTCAGAAAGGGAAGTGAAATAATGAACTTTCCATGGTGAAGAACCCTGTTTCTTAAGAGATCATGGAGAGCTCCTGTGTAAGGGCATTTTTTTTAAAATTTTCCTTATGATAACTTACTTACAATTGAAGTGAGTGACAGTCAGAATTCAGCTGGCCACTGTGATAAACAATAGCATTTGTGTACAACCCATTAGGCAGCCAGGATCAGCTGCAGACCCTTAATATACAAGCTAATTAATTTCATTTTGCCTACCTTTTAATGTGCAGAAAAAAAGACAGGGTTGCCCTGTGAATATGAAGTCTATCATGATTAAGATTGACAAACTGTTGGGAGATTTGAATTCAGTGTAATTTGAATACCGTGAAAGCCCTGTGACAGCCAAGCAAAGGCTACATTTGACAATACATGTAGATCCATATGAAGTTATTTATTTGTTTGTTTGTTATTTTCCCCCTTCTATACATATATAGTCATTTTAGTGAATCTTATCACTCTGTGTTGAAGGCGATTGGTCACCTAGCAACGATTGACTGCATTTTCTCATTGGCCAAGGTTGCTAAACAAGGAGACTATTGCAGGTAATCCATTTTAAATGGTTTTGTTTACTGATTTAAAAGGCAAAATATTAAAATAAGCTTTGATTTGATGTGCTTAGTACAGTAAAATATATTAACTACGTTGATAGTACTATAAACTTCTGCATTGCTTTACAAATGTAGATTAAGGCAGGGTCTCAACCCTGATGAGATTACAATCAAAGGCCATGTCTACATTGCTGAGGGATATCAACTTAGTTTAAGTCGACTTTCAGTAGCCGATTTTTAGAAGTCGCAGCAGCGTGCACACACTACGCTGTTTGCGCAGGTCTCGTGCGTCCACACTCACCACGTTTATTTCCAGTTTCAAAGCAGTGCAATGTGGGTAGTTATCCCACAGTGCAACTAGCCACGGTGGCTGTTAGGATGAGTTTCATCGTCCCATGATGCAACACGGCTTCCTCTTCCCTTTTTCGCCAAAACAAACAGGAAAAGTATTTTCATGCTCTTTTTTTTCTCTCTGCGCTCACCATTGCTGCAGCGAGATGGAGCCAGCTCAATTATTGTGAGCATCACAAATACATCGTGGCTTATCATCAAGTATTTTCGAAGTAGAGCAAGAAGCTGAAGCACAGACAACAGCAGTGCCACTGAGGCTGCCCTTCTAGAAGCCATCAAGTGGAACAATTGCTGCAGTCTGTAATGAATCATCTGCAGTCTGTGGAGCGCTGGTTCTGGTCCAGGGAAACAAGCACAGACTGGTGGGACCGCATCGCTATGCAGCTGTGGAATGATGACCAGTGGTTGTAAAACTTCTGTATGTGACAGGCAACTTCCCTGAACTGTGCTCGTAGCTGGCCCCATCCCTGAAGCGGGTGAATACTCACTTGAGACAAGCTCTGACGGTAGAGAAGAGAGTCGCCATCACTTTCTGGAGGCTGGCAACCCTGGACTGTTGCCGCTTGGTTGGGAATCAGTTCGGAGCTGGTAAATCTACAGTGGGCACCGCCGGGATTCAAGTATGCAGGGCCATCAATAGACTTCTGCTACAAAGGATAGTGACTTTGGGAAATGTACAGGACATAGTGGAGTGCTTTGCCACGATGCAGTTCCCAAACTGCCCGGGAGCGGGATGGCGGGGATTGATGTGATGCTATCTTAGCGCCTGTCCACCTAGCAACCGAGTACACAAACTGCAAGGGGTACTTTTCCTTGGTCCTGCAGGGCCTTGTGGATCAAAGGGATCATTTCACTGACATTTATGTGGGGTGGTCTGGGAAGGTGCATGATGCATGCATCTGTCGTAATTTGGGACTATTTTCTAATATGCAGGCAGGCACTTTTTCCCCCGACCAAAAAATTCACATCAGGGGTGTGGAAATGCCCATAGTAATGCTGGGGGATCCTGCTTACTGTTTGCTTCCTTGGCTAATGAAGCCATATACCGGGCACCTTGACAGCGACATGGAGTGTTGTAATAACAGGTTAAACAGTTACAGAATGGTTGTAGAATGTGCCTTTGGGCATTTAAAGGGTAGATGGAGGAGTCTCCTCACTAGGCTAGACATGACTGAGAAGAACCTCCCTTCTGTGATATCTGCTTGCTGTGTTCTTCATTATGTGTGTGCAGCGAAGGATGAGAGGTTCCCCCAGGGTTGGGCTGTGGAGACAGAAAGGCTGGCCGCCAATTATGAGCAGCCAGATGCCAGCAGTATGCTTAGAGTGAATCGCGGAGCACTTTGCATTAGGGAAGCTTTGAAAACCAGGTTCTGCAATGAGATGCAGGATTGATTTCTGTTTCTGTATGTTGTTTGCCTTTGGTGAACACCCCTCCCCCGAATTGATATCTCTACCTGCCAAATCCTTCCAGAACAAGATATGATTTAATAAAGAAACATGTTGAAATGATGCAAACTTTTGTTTATGAACATTCAAGTCATAAGGGAAGGGGGAGAGTGTTCATTCACTGTCTCAAGGGGTAGGATGGTTGCTTGTTGGCCAGCTGTCAGCCACTGCTTTCTGCTCGCCTCTATTGGGGTGGAGGTGAGCACGTGCTGCAGGTCTCCTCCGAAACCTCTTGGGAGTGGGGGAGGGGCAGGGCAGCAAAGTCCTTGGTTGAGGAGCATTATGGAGGGACTGTAGCTGGACTCTGTCCTGCCTCCGTTCCTCCTGAATTTCCACAAGCCGCCACAGCATGTCTGCCTGGTCCCGCATGATTCGCAGCATCTCCTGCATGGTACTGCAATCATGCTCCATTATTTCTCTGCGACTGTTCCTGTCCATGTCCATGTTCTGGGACAAGGTCAGCCGCTACGCTCTGAGCTTTGTCTCTGCAGCTGCTGAGACGTTCATGAGCTCGCCAAACACGTCATCTCTGAGGTTTTTTTTTCCTTTTTTTAATCCGCGGTAGTCTTTCCGCAGCATTTCTTGAGGGTGGGGTCAAGGCTGAGGTTTCTACAGAATGGAAAACAAATAATAATAATAAGGTAGCCGTTGTTAGCAGAGTGAAGAAAATGATACAACTACAACAATGTAGACATTAATCCCCATGCAGTGAACAGGGCAAACACAGATCCTCATTCCATTCTTGACATCGCAGAAGGGTCTACTTGCTGCGCAGAGAGAATCTGCGGAAAGCCTGTGGGGCAGGGGGAGGAGGGTATCTAGTCTCTGCCTAAACCAATGATTAGTTGGTAATCAGTGTGACTTAGTAGGGTGCTACAATGGGGAATACAAAGGCACAGGGCATCTGCTGTATAGCTCTGGTATTTTAAACATGCGCCGGCTTCCCTAGGTGACCATGAGTGATATCAGTCTCCTGAGGGTCACGCAGGAGGAAAGGGAAGATTTGCTGCACACAGCAGGATACCAGTTGTGTTCAGCCCTGATGCAGGCTCCCTTGATTGCAGCGTGGCTCAGCAAAGTATCCTACTGTGGAGGGAGGAACAAGGAAGCTCTCCCCAGAAAACTTTTGCAAAGGATAACAGATGACCAATGCAAAAGTCTCTGAGAGACATGAACTGATGATTATCGGAGCATATCTCATCACATAAATAAACTGTTCCCTGGGTAATCCCCCAGTACAGTCACCGAAATGCCTGAAATCTCCTTTCTGCTCCCCCTCCCAGTGTAAAAGGACAGAACTGCTAAGAAGAAAAAAACCTCATCAGATGTGCCTTCCCCAGGATCATCAGTGCTGTCCTGTATGCTGCTGGACTGCTCTGGGGTCAGGAATATGTCCTGATTTTCAGGGAGAACGGACATCCCATATCGATGGTGTGGGGCGGCACCATGGTGGGATCGCCACCAAGAATTGCAAGCACCTCATCATAGAAGTGGCATGTTTTGGGCCAGGAGCCAAAACAGCTGTTAGCTTCCCTGGCTTTCTGATATGACTGATGCAGCTCCTTGATCTTCACACGGCACTGCTACGCGTCCCTCTTGTGTCCCTTCTCCAGCATGCCCTGTGATATCGTCTCATAAATGTCCAGATTTCTTTTGCTGGCTCTAAGCTGAGCCAGAACGGACTCCTCACCTCACAGACCGATGAGATCTAAGACCTCTGATCAACTCCATGCTGGAGTGCGTTTGGGCTTTGCAGTAGCCATATGGAGTACAGTGACAAAACTCTATCCATGCTGGCAGGACAGGAAATGAAAATTCAGATCTTCCCGGGGCTTGAGGGGAGGGGACATTTCCTGGTAGCGTGACCACAGAACAGCACAGCGCAACTATCCAGAGCAGTCCAAATGGGGCATTGTGGGATACCGCCCAGAGGCCAATTAATTCGATTTAAGTGAAGTTGTATCTACGCTGACATTAAATCAAACTAACAAATTCGAATTGGCGCTACGCACTTGCAGAAGTGGTGTTAAGTCGACTTTTTCCGTGACTTAATTTGACTTAACGGTAGTGCCAGTGTAGACGCAGGTGTACAGAGGTCAACGTAAGTGACTTTACGTTGACCTATGTCGCCCATGTAGACCAGGCCAAAGTTACATAATACAAAGACAAAAACAAGTTTTTAGAAAAACTTGTATTTTGTAAATCATACTTGTACATGCCTTCTTTTGTCTTCAAAGGGACTGCTTACTGTGTTTTAAATTAAACATGTGTAAGTTAGTGCAGGATTGGGGCCAAAGCTTTATGCTTCCAGGAAGTAGGTCTTGAAATGTCTACAGTGATGATCAATTTTCAGTCTGTTTTAATTTAGTTGTTCTCAGCTAACCTACCTAATAACATCTGTGCTAAAACTCTCGATATTGTTGTAAAGCTGAGTAAATATGAAGAGAGAGAATTTTTGTTCACTTGTTCTTATAAGGCTGTTTTATTATGTTTAGAATACAAGGATATTGTGTTTTCTCTTTTTAGTACTAAAATTTCTATAAAAAGAAATTAATCTTTGCAGATGATCCTTTAGTATTTGTTTGTCCACAGACTATATGAGAGCTTTAACTGTTTCAACCTATTAGTCCTAATATTTATCACTCCACAAGTTTTCCCTTCCATTGATGGCTTGTTGTTTGTATAGTCACATAAAACTTTTCTCAAATGCCTTTCCTATGCAGAAGTAAATACAAAGCTTAGTGGAAATAATAACAGTAAAACAAAAATGTATTTAGCTAGCTAAATCATTTTCTATTGTTACATAATCTGTCTTGATTTGCAAAATATTCTAAACATATTCTACAAATTTACTAAAGGTAAATCTAATCTACTAATTAATAGAATGCATTTCCAAAGTCATTCTGAGGTAATAAATAATAATGGTATTGGGAAATATTGTAACAGTTGGAAATATTAAACTATTAAAATATATTTTACTTAATATTAGATTGCAATGAATTATAGGTAAATGGATAAACTGTGAGTTGGCTTCACCTACAGGGTATCAGAAAATTGCTTTAGAACAAAGTAGCGTCCTTTGGAAGTGTGTTTAAATGTTTGTGGTGTAAGTGAAGCCAACTCGTTTTCTCTCATATGTTGATCACTTTTGGACCTTGAAAACTTTGCTTATCCTCTGTCAAGGTCTACAGAGAATTGATCTCTTACTCTTGTATACTCAGATGAGAAAACAAACTGAAATCTGATTAATTCACTATGGGAAATTTAAATAATTCATCAAGTATTAAACAGTGGCTAGAGCTTTTAAACTGGCAGGGAGCAGGGCTATCAGTTAAGCTTCAGAAGGAATTACTACAATTCTTTAATGTATTAACCCAGAAGGAAAATGTCAATAATTAATTTTTGAGGGCTACTAAGAGAAAGTTTGGAATTCGGACTTTCACATTAATTCACTTAGCACTTCTTAGTTCAAATATTTTGAGTATAATGTGTCTCGTGTTTCTATATCAATTTTCAGAGACTGGCAATTTTCAGAATTCTAAAAAGTGTTAGTATAAAGTTATTACATTGCATTCCATTGCAGATTATTAAAAGCTGCATCATAATTTTCTAATTACCAGATTTGTAATATTATTTATTTTTGCGTTTAACAGAGAAGTGAAAAAAAATTACTAGAAAAATATAGAAAGTGAATTACTTTTTCTAAAATAATGTATCATAGTATCTCAGCCAATTGCAGTTTGTTAGGCAGATTTACACTTTTTTAAATTTAAAAATTTTACAGTAATTTGAAAGTATATTGTCAAGTTGTGAATCAGGATTTATGAATAATCTCTGAAAACATCTAGCATAATAGACAAGCCCCATCACTGTTCTCTGTGAACTTTTCTTGACGTTGAAATACTGCTACAGTGTTTTTTGGGCTGTTAATATTTCATTAGATGTATGTGAATGTCCTTTGTCTTACGACTGCAAAGGTGTTAACTGCCCACTTCACCTTGAATGGTCATTTACAATATGTTAACTCCTTATGCTAAACTATCTATTCCACCTTGTATTTAGCTGTGACACTCTGTGGGCATGTCTACACTACAAAATTAAGTCGATTTAAATTTGGTTGACCTACTTCCACAGCAGAAATTAAATCAGTTCTTTGTGTCTACACTACACTCCTGTCGGTGGTGTGCATCCTTACCAGGGGCACTTGCATTGACAAGTGGGGGATTGTGGGGCACTGACAGCCGAAACACTGCCACCCGGCTGTCAGCACTGGTGGCAACAGGAGAAGTAAGAAGCGCAGTGTCTACACAGACACTGTGTCGACCTAACTACATCGACTTAAGCGTTATGCCCCTTTCAAAGGTGGCACTATGAAGTCAGTGTAGTGGGCAACTTACATCAGCGGGAGAGACATTTTTGTGTAGACGCTTACAGAGTTAGGTTAGCATTAGCTGCCTTATGTTAACTTAATTCTATCGGGTTGACCAGGCCTAAGTTATGTGGACATACAGCCACATCAGTAATTAAATTGCTTTTGCACATCCGCACTACATTCCTTTTGTCTGGGGTGCACGTCCCCACTAGCAGCGCTTCCATTGATATAGAGGGCAGTGCACTGTGGGTTATTGGGCAGCCTGCCACCATCTAATGCAAGGTGTTTTGGGAAGTGTTATCAATGCCTCATTGCAAATGAGACACGCAGGGGTCACTGGGAACATGATTTCAATATCCCATGATGCAGGTTCTCCATCCCATAATTTTATCTGCATCCCATAATGTTTTGCACTCTTTTCAAAAGCCCTGCAAACCCATGCATTCACCATCAGTGTGAGAAGCATGGATCCTGAACATCTTTGCATTATTGTGATGAGTTTTGTGAGCCTGACGCACCTTATCCCGCAGTATTTGCAGAGCCGCCAGAGAAGCTGTGGGGAACATGATGGTTTCTTGGAGGCTAGCTTGCTGTGAGACATAAAAAGAAACAATTCAGGGTTGCTATTGGCATTCATGGACAGCTGCAGATGGCGGAGCACTGGTTCAGGGCCTGGGAAAGATGCAGTTACTGGTGGGATCACATTGTTATGCAGAAATGGGATGGCGAGCAGTGGCTGCAGAATTTTCGGATATGCAAGGCCACATACCTGGATGTGCGGAGCTTGCCCCAGCCCTACAGCACAGTGAGCTGCACTGACAGTGGAGAAGCGAGTGGCAATCATGACATGGAAACTTGCAGTGTCAGATTGCTACTGATCTGTCAGGAATCAATTTGGAATTGGGAAATCCACTGTGGGGATTGCTGTGATGAAGTGTGAAGGGCCATTAATCACATCCTGCTATGAAGGACTATGACTCTGGGCAGGACATAGTGGATAGTCCTGCAGGACATAGTGGATATGTGCAGGACATAGTGGATAGTGTTGCAGCAATAGAGTTCCTGAACTACAGTGGGGCGATAGATGGTATGCATGTTGCTATTTTGGCACCAGACCACCTTGCTACAGAGTCCATCAATAAAAAGGGCTACTTTTCTATGGTGTTGCAAGCACTGGTGGATCACTGGGGTCGTTTGACTGACATTTAGAGGGGAGCATATCTGTTTACCTGGCTGCTGGGTGGTGGAGTTCAAAACAGTGACCAGAGCGGTCATGGTGGGGCATTGCAGGACACCTCCTGGATGCCACTAAAGTCAACAAAAGTAACAAGGTGTCTACACTGACACTGTGTCAACCTAAGCACTATGCCTCTTCTGGAGATGGAGTTATTAAGTCAGTGTAGTGGACAAGTTACATTGGTGGGAGTGACATTTCAGTGTAGACGCTTAAAGAGTTAGGTCAGCTCTGTACTGTAGACCAGGCTGAGTAATTTTCCTAGACCTGAAGAAGAGCTTAATGTAAGCTCCAAAGCTTGTCCTTTTCACCAACAGAAGTTGGTCCAATAAAAAATATTACCTTGGTTTATTTAAAAAAAAAGGGGGTGGGGGGCGAGCTTCCCCAGGTTAAAAAGAACATAAAAGAAATAGATTGGGGAGTTTTTGTTGTTTTTTTTTATTTTTAAAATATTTTGTTTCAGGGCTTCTTACCTTTGACAGTGACCTTTCAAATAATCACCATAGTTCCCTGTATATGTAGAAAGTTATTTGTTGTAATGAATATTAAACCTCTTTGGCAACTGCCTTCAGCTATGTCCACTACTAATTTTTATATTAGGAGCAAAATTGTTTTACTGTAGTCTCTGATTGGTATGTGTAAGTGTGAGTATCTCAGTCATGATTTTTTTTGCTGTTTTCCTTACTACTCAGACCTTCACTTGGTGACAGATTGACCTGTTCATCAAATGGGTTATTCTGAAAATTAAGGCTAATAAGAAAAATGTTATACGAAGCAATAAACCATAGAATATTGCAGAGCCTACGTATGGATTGGAAAATGAAACTTGAGCTCTGCCTCCCTTGTGGCCCATGTTGTTTTTTTAAAGTCCTTTCCATATTTATAAAATTGCATAATGCAGACCAAGACATTTCCTCATCCTAAAGAAAAAGGCAGGAAAGACTACAAAATTACTATTTTATAACAAAGTTACATTTATGCATCACACTGTCTTGAGGAAATTTCTATATGAAAATCTGAATGCTTAAGAATTCATTTTTCATTTCTTTATGATTTATTAAAAAGATACTTGTATGCTGTTTAGAATGCCTTCCCTAAGATTTCATCATGATATGCCTAAATAATTAAATGTACTAGTCAATGTACTGACTTCTACTTCTTTGTGCAGACCAGATGTGCAAGATAAAGGGAAAAATATAATTATAAAAAATGGCAGACACCCTGTGATAGATGTACTGCTAGGAGAACAAGATCAGTATGTTCCAAACAGCACCAACCTATCAGTAAGTATGGGACTATAATGAAGGTCTGAATATCCATCTAGGGAAGTATTCTAGAATTTGCTTCTGGTCCAGGAAATTAAATAAATAATTTAATTATACAGTTGCCTGCTAGCTTGAATTTCAGAAGGATATCGCTTGACTCCATGTCCACATCTGTTTTGCAGTATTGCTTGATATCAATGTTGTGCTGATTCCAAACAGCCAGTTTGACAGCATCGTTCAGGCTAGTGGCACAAACAAATAAAAAAGGTGACCTCAAAAAACAATATGATCAGGGTTGGGAGAACTGAAATTGAAGTGGGTATTCTAAGGAACATAAGATGGCTATTTGCAAATTATCTTAAAAGTTAATGACATCAAGTGTATTTAAATTGGATAAGTAGTGACTACATAGAGGGAGTAGTTGCATTTCAAAACTGTTTATGTGGGTTTTTTCCATATTACTGTTATTTACAGGCTTAATGTGGACAATATACAAAATCTCATTGATTGCATAACAAAGGTAACAAAGAAAGAAATTGAATTCTCAGCTTTCTCATTTAGTCATCAGTCCTTTTAGGTAGTATTTTTTTTTTATTTTAATTTTTTTTATCTCTTACCAGAATAGAAGCATTTTGTATTTTAAAAATGTGTGGCGCTAATTGTTCCCATCTTACAAACTTGGGAGTTTTGTGATTACTGTTCACCGAGTAATATCACAGAATTATTCTGTAGATGGCATATGCATTATTACAAAAGATTTGTATTAACATAAGCTAATGCAGAAAAATATTACCTCATATTTTTATTTTATATGCATATTTTTGAGAAATATATGTATTATGATTGGATAAGGGGGGGCAGCGTTAATTTGTTCTGAGAAACTGAAATCCCTCCCCTGCATGACAGTGTCTTTTAATCTTTACCACTAAATATTCACTTCGATTTTTTTTGTAATATTACACTCCTACTTTGTACAGACAGAAAAATATACGTTCAGCCTACTTCTGAATATCAGCTGCCTTTGCATACTTTTTTTCTAAGTTTATTGTAGATGTTGATATGGAGTTGTTGCTATGGTAAAGTATATTCTACTTTGTATTGCATATATTTACATATTAATTATTTTAAAAAGCTATTATCGAATGTTGGTATAAAAGTATTGTATGTGCCTTCAGTGCAAAATTAACATTAAAAAATTCTTCTGCAACTCAGAACTAATTACAAATGGTATTTCCAAAATAATGTGATATTTTATTCAATAATCTTCATACATTTTTCTGTTAGCCATGTTTAATATTATAATTTAGCAACTCGTATATTAGAGAAGCAATAGATAGAATCCAAGTGATATTGTATTGGTATAATCAAAATTGATTCTAGTGTTGTGTCCAGTTCTCACTTTACTTTTCTCTGTGTGGTAGGTGGGAACCTAGTTCATCAAAATGCTTCTAGTTTCAAATAAAACAATTTTAATCATCAGAAGAATGTGCCTGCAGAAATGTCTTCAACTATTTTTTTTACCTGCCCGAAACTATTGCTAGAACCTTTCTGTCAGGTTCATAACACAAACATTTCCCCTTCTCCCTTGATCTCCTCTTAAAAATATTCATGGACTACTCTTCCTATGTATCAAGTTTGATAGGACTTCAAACATAAAAGTTGGTTTTATTACTTCAGAACATATTTGTGTAATCAAGCTATATATTTTACAGGCCAGGAAGTAAAAAATAGAGATATTTCCATTTTTAAATATTTGGGTGGTGGACAGATATTATGATGATGAGAGTCCTATAAGTACCAGGATAAATATTACATTTGCTTTATTCCTCCTTCATGTACATTAACAATGATATACTTAAATTATCTGAAATAAAAATAGAAATTGTGAGAATTCTAGACTCTATATTAAGAGAAGAATTAAGTCTAAGTGTTGATCACTGAAACCATTTTAAAACACTGACAATGTTATAGAACTGTGAATACTTAAAAATATTAGCTGTTAATATTAAGTACATTTGCAATAGCGTATAAAAATGTTGTCAGGATAGTTCTTATGAAAGAAAACAAATATTCTCCTTCGAGTGATTGCTCATATGCATTCCACTTAGGTGTGTGCGCGCCCTCGTGCACGGCCCTCGGAGAACTTTTTCCCTAGCAGCCCCTGTAGGGGCCAGCCTCAGCGCCCCCTGGAGTGCCGCCCTCATGCGGCGGTACATAGGGCGCTGCCGACCCCTCCCCTCCTCAGTTCCTTCTTTCCGCCCGTGACAGCCAGTTGGGAACAACTCTTGCTCCTTGCAAGCTTTTTCCTTGCACGTGAGTAGTTAGTTAGCAGTTCGCCCCGAACTTAGTTAGTTTTTATAGTTAGTTAGGTATCTAAGTTAGATAGGAAGAGCCTTCGGGCTCTAGGCGACCCGGCTATGCCGGGCTCGCCGGGGTTTAAACCCTGTGCTGCCTGCTGGAAGGCTTTTCCCGTCAGCGACCCCCATGACCTCTGCTTGAAATGCTTGGGGGAGCAGCACTGTAAAGACCGGTGCCATATCTGTAAAGCTTTCAAGTCTCGCACCCAGAGAGAGAGAGGGAGGTGAGGCTGAAGGCAATACTCATGGAGTCCGCGCTGCGTCCGGCGTCCGAGCCATCGCGGACTCCCTCGGCACCGAGTGTGTCCTTGGTGCAGAGTGCACCGCAGGCATCTCGGCACCGGCTGTCTCCGGTGCCGAAGAAGAGGAAGCGCCGCCCACACTTGCAACACTCCCCCGCACTGCAAGAGCAGCCGCGGTCGAACCCGGAGGTGCTTCGGCTCTCCGATGTGCCGCCTTCTCCGGCACCAGCACCAATCAGGGATCCTCCCCCGACTCCTGGGAATGGGGGACCCCCTGTACAGGACCCTTCCACGCTGGAGGCGTTTGAAGCGGCTTGAGCCTTGTTGGCTTTGCCCACGCCTCCGGCCCTCTCTCGGCTGAGAGAGTCAGGGCCTGTGTCCTGGGGCAAACCTGCGCTGGGTGTCCCCGAAGGGTGGGCGGCCCAGCACTGGAGGATCGGCCGCCCACCACTCGACACCGGAGAGTCGAGCTTGGAAGCTCCTCTCCCTCTTCATCGTCCGACGAGGCGTCGCAGCACCGCTCCAGATCACGGCACTGCTCTTCTTCGACGTCCAGCTCCAGCCGGGCACCGAGACGGTGTACTCGGCACTGCTCCCCAGTCTCCGGGAAGAGGCGTCGCAAATCGTCCCTCTCCCGGTACTGGTCTTCGTCGTCGTCAGCATCGCCCCACCGTTGGCACCGCAGACGCCGCTGCGCCTTGGGATCGTCCAGTAGCGGGTCCCAGAGCAGCTCTTCCTGGCGTCATCGCTGGCACCGATCTCCTGACTCGGGATCCCAGACCCGGCGCCAGGAGGAGGTACTCCCACCGGCACTGCAGCCGGCACCGACACCTACACTGGCACCGGCGCTGCCCCTGGGTTGGCCCCAAGCCCCCTGGCAGTGGCCATTTTGGGGCCCATGGGCAGCCCAGATGGGGCAGGGAACCTTGTCAGCCCCTGCCTCTGTCACCCAATTACCTCCCCAACAGGCACCTTCAGAGCAGGAGGGTGACCACTCCTCAGAGGAGGAGGAGGAGGACCCTGGGGAGGGCCCCTCTACTGGACCCCGCCACCCGTCCTATTCATCGTCGCCGGACGAGGCGGCCGTCAGGGACCAGGGGGCCCCTCTTATTGACTTTAGGGCTCACCAGGAGCTCCTGAAGCGGGTAGCCTCGAACCTTGGCCTGGAGGTCAAGGTTCTGGAGGAAGAGGTGGACCCTCTCTTCGGGCGTGTGGGGACACAAGGACCATCCAGGGTAGCCCTCCCCCTCCACGAGAGGGTCCTGCGCCTGGCTAAGGCCGTTTGGCAGACCCCTTCCTCGGTCACCCCTACGTCTAAGGGCGCCGAGAAGAAGTACTACGTGCCAACCAAGGGGCACGAGTACTTGTATACGCACCCTGCCCTGGGTACTCTGGTTGTGGACGCTGCCAACCAGAAGGACAGGCAGGGGGCTCAGAGCGCCTCCCCTAAGAACAAGGAGGGCAGGAGACTAGATCTTTATGGCAGGAAGGTCTACTCCACGGGGGCGCTCCAATTCAGGGTGGCGAACCACCAGGCTCTCTTGGGCAGGTACAATTTAAACTTGTGGGACTCGCTGCGAAGGTTCGCAGAGTCCCTGCCCCAGGACCAGGCTGCGGACTTCGCCATGGTCCTGGAGGAAGGAATGATTGTGGCCAGTGTAGCCCTCCGGACTGCCTCTGACTCTGCGGACAAGCCAGTAGGGTGATGGCCTCCGCCGTCGCCATGCGGCATACAGCGTGGTTGCAATCCACGGACCTGTCCCAGGAGGTGCAGCACTCCATCCAGGACCTGCCCTTCGATGGAGCCGCCCTCTTCTCGGAGAGGACAGATGAGAAGCTGCATGCCCTGAAGGACTCAAGGGCAATGCTGCGTTCCTTGGGTCTCTACACCCCTCAGGCAGTTCGGTTACAAGCCCGCCAGCAGCCGCAGCAGCTGCCACAGTGGCAGCGGCAGCAACCTAGGCCACCGCCTAGGCCTTTCCCCCCCGCGAGGGGCAGGGATAGGAACAGGGGCTCTGGATGGCGCGACCGCACCGCGTTGTCCAATTCTTCCCAGAGAGGACCCTCTCAGGGCTTCAAAGGGAAGCGCAACTTTTGACGGTGCGCCCGAGGGTTGCACCGTCTCCCGTTCCCTGGGTTCCCCCCTGCCTTTCCAGGACAGGCTAAGGCCCTACCTCGACCTGTGGCGGGTTATCACGTCAGACCGCTGGGTTCTCAGAACCGTGCGCCGGGGTTACGCCCTCCAGCTGGTGGCTCCCCCCCCCCACTAACCCGCTCCCCCGTCCCTTTTCAGGGACCCCTCTTACGAGCAGTTACTCCTTCAGGAGGTTCGCTCCCTCCTGCTCAAGGGAGCCATAGAAGTGGTTCTGCCACTTGAGGTGGGGCAGGGATTCTACTCGAGGTACTTCCTCGAGGCCTCAGGCCTATACTGGACCTTTGCAGGTTAAAGAGGTTCATAAGGAAGCTAAAGTTTCGCATGGTGTCCTTAGCGTCCCTCATTCCCATCCTGAACCCAGGGGATTGGTTTGCCGCCCTCGACTTGAAGGATGCATACTTTCACGTCTCCATCCTTCCCGCCCACAGGCGGCACCTAAGGTTTATGGTAGCTGGTGCCCACTACCAATTTACGGCCTTGCTCTTTGGCCTGTCTTCCTCCCCCAGAGTGTTTACCAAATGTATGGCGGTGGTGGCAGCCTTCCTGAGGTGCAGGGGGGTCCAGATATTTCCCTACCTGGACGACTGGTTGATAAGGGGCAAGACCAAGTCGCAGGTGCGCAAGGCGGTCTCCTTCATCCAGACCACTTGCCTTGCTCTGGGGCTGCTCGTCAACGAGCAGAAGTCGACGCTGTCACCAGTACAGCGCATAGAGTTCATAGGGGGCATCCCTAGACTCGATGCGGGCCAGAGCCTCCCTCCCACGCTCGAGGTTCGAGGCCATGGCAGCGATCATATCGCAGCTTCAGAGGTGCCCCACGACGACGGCCAGGCAGTGCCTTCAGCTGTTGGGCCACATGGCCTCGTGTACCTATGTAGTGAGGTTGGCCCGCCTCAGGCTCAGGCCCCTCCAGGGTTGGCTGGCCAAGGCATATGTGCCAAACAGGCACACACTGGACAGGGTGGTTACAGTGCCCCCTGCGGTGTTGGGGTCACTGAACTGGTGGCTGAACCCCGGGACAGTGCTGGAAGGGGTCCCCTTCAGAGCCCTCACCCCCTCGGTGTGTCTGATCACAGACGCATCGGACCTGGGGTGGAGGGCTCACATCACCGGTGGTCTGACCACACAGGGACACTGGTCCCAGGGAGAGACTGCCCTACACAACAATGTCAAGGAACTGAGGGCAGTCAGACTGGCATGCAAGGTATTTCACCACTCTTTATTGGGGAAAATGGTACAGGTGCTGATGGACAATACCGCAGCGATGTTTTACATCAACAAGCAGGGGTGAGCACACTCCTCGGTTCTGTGCCAGGAGGTGCTTTGTCTTTGGGACTTGGCGGTGAGGTACGATTTCTGTTTAACCGCCTCTCACCTCCCGGAGGTCAGGAACGACGAGGCGGACCGCCTCAGCAGGTCGTTTCTACCCCAACACGACTGGTCGTTGCATCTGGAGGTAGCAGCCAGGATTTTCTGCGAGTGGGGTGTTCCCCAACTGGACCTGTTCTCGTCGTCCTGGAACACGAAGTGCCCGAGTTTTTGCTCGCTCCTGGGTCGCGAGCCGGGCTCCCTTTCCGACGCGTTCCTCATCGAATGGACGGGGACCCTCATGTACGCGTTCCCCCCCTTCCCGCTCCTGCCCAGGGTCCTCTTGAAGATCAAGAGGAACAGAGCGGACGTGATACTGATCGCCCCAGCGTGGCCGAGGCAGTACTGGTACAGCTTGCTGCAGGACCTCTCGGTCGCCCCGCCGATCGAGCTCTCGAGGAGACCGGACCTGCTGTCCCAGGACCACGGTTGCCTGCTGCATGCTAGCCTGGACTCCCTGCACCTGACGGCCTGGAGGCTCTCTGGCTGACGGAGGAGGAGAGAACCTGCTTGGAGCAGGTCCAACATGTGCTGCTGGGAAGTATGAGGCCTTCCACGCAGATTGCCTACAGAGCCAAGTGGAGGAGATTCATCTGCTGGGCGGAGTCGCAGGGCGTAACCCCCGGTACGTCCCCCATGCAGGCTGTCCTCGATTACCTGCTGGAGCTTAGGCTGCAAGGTCTAGCGTTAGCCTCCCTTAGGGTGCACCTAGCGGCCATCTCGGCTTTCCATCAGCCGATGGGGGAGCGGTCCCTGTTCTCCCACCCCATGTCAGTGAGGTTCCTCAGGGGGGTCGAGGGGCTCTACCCGCAGGTCCGTGAACCGGTGCCTCCGTGGGATCTGAACCTGGTCCTCGATAGACTGACGGGGCCCCCCTTTGAGCCCTTGGCCACCTGTCCCTTGCTGATCCTGTCCTGGAAGGTGGCCTTCCTCGTGGCCATTACCTCGGCTAGGAGGGTCTCTGAGCTAAGATCTTTGACCTCGGAGCCCCCCTATACCGTGTTCTTCCGGGATAAGGTACAGCTGAGGCCTCACCCAGCATTCCTGCCTAAGGTAGTCTCCTGGTTCCATTGTAACTAAGATATTTTTCTCCCCGTGTTTTTCCCTAAACCGCACGGGTCCAAGGAGGAGAGGAGACTGCACATCCTCGATGTAAGGAGGGCGCTGGCATTCTATCTAGAGAGGGCGAGGCCGTTCCGAATGACCACGCAGCTCTTCGTCGCGTTGGCGGACAGGATGAGGGGTTTCCCGGTCTCCGCCCAGTGCATCACCAAGTGGATCACCGCCTGCATCCGGCTTTGCTACGAGCGTGCAGGCGTCCAGCTTCCCGGCGTGGTGACGGTGCACTCAACGAGGGCCTAGGCCGCGTCGGCGGCCTTCCTGGAGAGGGTCCACCTGGATGACATCTGCAGGACTGCCACCTGGTCTTCGGTGCACACCTTTGCCGTGCAGTATGCTGTCGTCCAGCAGTCGAGGGAGGACATGTGAGTTGGCAGAGCCATGCTGAGGGCAGCTCACCGTTGACTCCTACCCACCTCCAGTTATGGCTCGTTAATCATGTAAGTGGAATGCATATGAGAAATCACTCAAAGGAGAAAACATAGTTACTTACTAGTAACTGTTGTTCTTTGAGATGTGTTGCTCATATCCATTCCACACCTACCCTCCGTCCCCGCTGTCAGAGTCGGCAGAAAGAAGGGACTGAGGAGGGGCCGGCAGCACCCTATATGCCGCCGCATGAGGGCGGCACTCCAGGGGGCACTGAGGCCGGCCCCTACAGGGGCTGCTAGGGAAAAAGTTTTCCGAGGGCCATGCACGAGGGCGTGCATACACCTAAGTGGAATGGATATGAGCAATACATCTCGAAGAACAACAGTTACTGGTAAGTAACTATGTGTTACAGTGTTATATAATAGGGTAGGGGTTATATAATAAAGGGGTAGGGGAAAGTTGACAGGTCCTGAGGAATAGATGGATCAGAAAGAAACATTCCTTAGTGGAAGGTTTTTTAAAGGGGATACTCTAGTAAAGAGGAGAAGATAGAATTTGATGAAGTAGTACAGGTAGGAACTGAAGAGAGTCCCCTTCAGTTGTATCAGATGAAGGCAGACAAATAATAAATTTTATAAATGCTTGTATACAAATTCCAGGTGAACACAATACATTGGAGAAGAGTCAAGATGGCTTTTGTAAAGGGAAATTATGCCTCATCAGTTCATTATAATTCTTTGAAATTGTCAATAAAAATGTGGACCATGGCAATCCATTAGACTTTCAGAAAGCCTTTGGCAAAGTTCCGCATCAAAGGCTCTTACGCAAAGTAAGCAGTCATGTATAAAGAGAAAAGGTCCTCTCATGGATCAGTAACTGGTTAAAATGATTGGAAATAATGGGTAGGAATAAGCGATCAGTTTTCATAGTATAGAGAGGTAAATAGCGTGGTTCTCAAGGATCTGTACTGGGACTAGTGCTGTTCAACATATTCATAAATGATATGGAAAAAGGGGTAAACAGTGAAGTGGCAAAGTTTTCAGAAAATACAAAATTACTCAAGATAGTTAAATCCAGAGCTGACTGTGAAGAGTTACAAAAGGATCTCACAAAACTGGGTGACTGGGCAACAAAATGCAGATAAAATTCAGTGTTAAGTGCAAAGTAATACTTATTGGAAAACATTATCCCAATTGTACATACAAAATGATGTGTTCTAAATTAGCTGTTACCACTGAAGAAAAAGATCTTGGAGTCATTATGGATAGTTCTCTGAAAACATCCACTCAATGTGCAGCAGCAGCAAAAAAACTGTAACAGAATGTTAGGAACCATTAGGATAGGGATGGATAATAAGACAGAAAATATCATAATGCTAATATATAAATTCATATGCTCACACCTGGAATACTACATGCAGTTCTGATCACCCATCTCAAAAAAGATATATTAGACTTGGGAAAGATACAGAAAAGAGCAACAAAAATGATTAGGGACTTGGAACAGCTTCCATACATGGAGAGATTAAAAAAACTGGGACTGTTCAGCTTAAAAAGTAGACAATTAAGGGGGGATATGATAGAAATAATGAATGTTGTGGAGAAAGTGAATAAGGAAGTGTTGTTTACCCTTTGGCATAACAAGAAGCAGAGTCACCCAATGAAATTAATAGGCAGCAGGTTTAAAACAAACAAAATGAAGCACTACTTCACGCAAAAACAGTCAACCTGTGGAACTCATTGCCAAGGGATGCTGTGAAGGCCAAAAGTGTAACATGGTTCAAAAAAGAATTAGATACATTAATGGAGAATAGATTCATCAGTGGTTTTTAAGATGGTCAGGGCCATGCACTGGGTGTCCCAAAAACTCTGACTCCCGAAAGCTGGGACTGGACCACTTAATAATTGCCCTATTCTGTTCATTTCCTCTGACACATCTGGCATTGGTCACTGTTGGAAGACCATTTGTGTGACCCATTATGGCTCGTCTCATATTCTAATGCTGCAGTAGTGATTTGTAAAACATAGTGTTTTGTACCATTACTGTAGTACTTTTGTATGGGATAGAAGGATACATTTCTAATCATATTAGAGAAAACAACTCTTTCAAGCACAGGGTCAACATTCTTATGGAATAGGGGAATTCCCACTAGTGTCACACTGGACATGGAGCATCAAAAGTGGATATCCTATTAAATGGTTTCTTCAAATAATTATTATTACAAGTAAATAATTTTCTTGTTAAGCTTTTTTCTTCCCCTCAAGAAAAGAACTTTATTATGTAGCAGGCATATTAAATACTGAGAACATACTCTTTGTACCTACATCTTGTATATACATCATTGTACAACACACTGTTGGTTTAATAAGCACTCCATCTCAGTTAACAGCTATTTTGCATTTTCCAGGGGGACAAAGAAAGGGTAATGATAATTACTGGACCCAACATGGGTGGAAAGAGCTCCTACATAAAACAAGTTGCACTGATCACGATCATGGCACAGATTGGTTCCTATGTGCCTGCAGAGGAGTCCACAGTTGGTGTTGTGGATGGTATTTTTACCAGGTAATCTATCAAAATTTCTTTTGTTTTGGGGGTGGGAGAATTACTGTAGCACAGTTGTTGCATGGTTGAGTACAGTTTTATTTTTTAACATAGGGATTCACATTACAGTTATATTTTTTTAAATTATTATTTTTAAATGAATTCTCCGCTTTCTGATTTCTTACCCCCCTTAATAAACATCTGGCCAAAATGTCTAAACCTGAATGCCTAAAGTTATGCATCTGAATCTTTAGACAATGTCTTTGTGGCTTAATTTTTAAAGGTGATAGGCATTTGCTACTTGCACTGCAGGAAATGCTCAGTATATCTGAAAATCACACCAAGTAGAGAGATGTTTAACTGTAGACACTCAAGTTTGAAAATTTTGGCCTACATATTTTATGCCTTATTTTTGAGTTACTGTACCTTACCTCATTTTAAAAAAATTAATCTTTCCAGTTCAATTTGCACAAAATGTCAGATTTTTTTTTAAAAGAATCATGCTGAATAAAATAAGAATTTTAACAAACCCCCAAAATGTTATGTTTTGTAGCTGTAATGGATTCTAGAAAATATCCTGCTGTGATTTTTCCTTCCCTCCCCCCATTTCTTTCTCTCTTTTTGGTTCTCTTTCTCACACTGCAAAAGTTCTTATTTCTGAAACCATTTGAAGTTAAAATTCACAAAGAACGTATTCCTCTTGTAGAGGTCTCTTCTATATACATTTTCCTACTCTGCCCATCACTATGATATTTGAGTGCATTTTAGCGTTAAGAAAAATAAGGAGTCTGATGTGTGTTGTCTATTGTTAATTGTTTTATTGTATAACATTTTTGCGTTTTGATATCTCATCGTTTCCACAGTTGGAAAGAGCAGCATCTCACTATATACTTCATGCCAAGTAATCTAATGAATTAGAAAACAGTTTGTTACCTTACTAGAAGTTAATTGGAATTGAAATGTCAAAATATCTATTAGCTGACTTTTTCCTACCTGTTCTCTCATTTTTAGAAGCCTATGATCAAATTGTGTTATTAATCAATTGAATAAGCCTTTGCTGATGGAAAATGGAGATTTGTAAGATATGTTATTTATTGCATTGATCACAACATTCCACTTTGACAAAGTTTTATAGATGATTTTTGGTTTTCTGCATAGTGGTATCTGAATGTACAACTGTTTCATGGTGACTGAAGTAATATCTTTTATTGGACCAACTTCTGTTGGTCAGGGAGACAAACTTTTGAGCATACTCAGAGTTCTTCAGCTCTGGGAAATGTACTCAGAGGCCTTGTCTACATTAGAAAAATAAGTCAACCTAACATAGGTTGACTTACAGCCACCGCAGCCTCTGGAACCAAAGACCAGCCAGGTTTCTGGCCGCCCTCCCAGCCAGGAGTGGAGACCAGCCACACAGGCTTCTCGTCCGGCTCCAATCTGGGAGCAGAGACTAGCTGCTGAGCTCTTAGGGGGGCTTTCTTGCCAATTTTACTGTGAAAATTGACAAGAATGACAGCACCACAGCCAGTGTAAGGGACGTAGTGTCTACATTGACACTGCATCACCCTAATTAAACTGACATAAGCCCTACACCTCTCATTGAGGTGGTTTTATGATGTCGGCATAGCTGGGGAGTTACATCAGTGGAATGAGCATTTTAGTTTGTACGTCTCCACTGTTTTGTTGACAAAAGCTGACTTTTGGGGACAAAACTGTAGTGTAGACCTGTCCAGAGTGTTACAGCTAAATATATAAAGTGGAACTGATTATTTAGCATAAGTAGTTAACACATATTTCAAGGGACCATTCAAGGTGAAGTAGCCCATTAACACCCATCCAGTCATGGAGGAAAAGGAAGGTGGATGGGGAGAAGACAGCTTGGGAGGGAGTTGTTAGTGGGTTATAGATTGTTGTAATGAGCCATAAATCTAGTATCTCTATTCAGTCCATAATTTTTAGTGTCTAACAAAGTTACAAATTTAAGTTCCCAGGCTCTTCTTTTGAAAGTGTTGTTGTGCAGGTTTCCTTTGAGGATGAGGCTGATACAAAGTGATTGCTGTGGAAACTGTTCATTTGCAAGTAATACGGTGTTTTTAGCATCTATCATTTTCCTTTGTGAGTTCATTTGAGAGTGTAGTGGTTGTCTGGCTTCATAGAATAGAACATAGAATATTAGATTTGGAAGGGACCTCAGAAGGTCATGTAGTCCAATCCCCTACTCAAAGCACATAGTTGTTACTGTGGCATTTAGTGCACTGCATGAGGTACACCATGTGTTGTGACAAGCATGTGTAGGACCCATGGATTCTGAAAGGTGTGTTGTGGGAGATGTTGATTGTTGTAGCCATTGAGATATGTCTGCAGGTTTTGCATCTGTTGTTCTGGCAGAGTCTGGTACTGCTTTGAGTTGGTGTTTCCTGGTGTGTGGGGAGCTTGCTTCTGATGATGAGGTTTGAGGATTGTTTGAGGGCCATCAAGTTCAAGTTCTAGCTGTTTGATGATACTTTATATGGGTTCCATTGTGGGGTAATAGATGATTATGGGTGTGTGGTTAGAGGGGGTTTTATTTCTGTATTGAAGCAGGTTCTCTCGGGGTATTTGGATGACCTATTCCATGATGTTATCTACTTCTGGTGGAGTGTCCTTGTTTGGTGAATACAGCTTTGAGTGTGTGAAGGTTTATGCTGGACTTTCTCCTTAGAGTATATTCTGTGATAACTGAGTGCCTGGCTGTAGATAGCAAATCTCTTGGTGTGTTTGGGTTGGTTACTGAATTGTCATTTGACAATGACTGAAAGATTGGTTCAGAAAATTTTTCTCTTTTTCTACTTTCCACCTGTTACTCTAATGCTATTTTACTCCCATCCCTTCACCTGTATTTGGCTGCTATTGTGAAAGCTTACATCTTCAGAGATATTCAGAAATTTATATCTCATCAGTGTCTCTGTTAGTGAGCGTTTGGTTATGTGGTCATTAGGGAGTCTGTATATTGTGTGTCTTTTGTTTCACAGTGTGAATTCCTCACATTCAATGTGTCTGAGTTTCAGCTGCTTTTCTTATTATTCATTACTCTGGCACTAAATAGTTTCTTTAGCACAATATATGTTTTTGCATTGATCTTTATAATAATTTTCACCTACAATCATGCCAACCATGCCATATCTGGGGTCCTATCAGATCTTTAAAGCTAAGCAGGATTGGACTTGTGTCAGTCCCTTGCTGGCCAGCCCCCAAGAAAGGCATTAGATGTTGTAAGCTACAGAACTAGTAGCTCTCTTCCCTTTGATTCAATGCTGAACCAGTAGTCCATTATTGTATTAGGGAACATTGTGGTATTGGAGGTGCTGTCTTTCATGTAAGACATTCATCTGATATCCAAACTAGTTGTAGTCATTAAAAATCCCATAGATCTTTTTGTAAGACTAAAGATGTCATTTGGTGTACTGATCAAATTCCATCCAGGCAATTACTGTATATTCTTCTTAACTAAATTAGTTTTGCAGATTTAATTGGAAATTGCATTTTTCAGTTACTGTGAAATTTGCCAAAAACTGATATATGAACACCAGATGAATACATTCAAAGAATTATTCACGTTCTTATCATGGTGCTGGTAATTAAGAGCTAACTAATTGGGTCAAAATTAATCAACCAAAACAGTAAAACAAACCCAACAACATTACAGATAATCCCAGGAAGAAATTAACATTAGCATAAAGTATAAAAAAGGTAAACTTGCTTAATACACTCTGAATCCAAAACTGCAAGGTGGACATTTCAGTTTGAAAAAGACCATGAATGAAAATGTTTTGACTCCATATGCTTTAGAGCCCTTATAAAGCATATGACTGAGTTTCATAGATTCCAAGGTCAGAAGGGACCATTGTGATCATGTAGTCTGACCTCCAGTATAACTCAGTACATAGAACTTCCCCAAAATAATTCCTCGAGCATACCTCTTAGAAAAATTAAAATTGTCAGTGATGAAGTATCTGCAGTGACTTTTGATTAAGTGTTAACTGTTGCTGTTAAAAATGTATACCTTATCTCCATTCTGAATTTGTCTACTTTCAACTTCCAACTATTGGATCATGTTGTATCATTATGAAGTATTTGTTCCCCAGGTAGATACTTATAGATTGTAATCAGATCACCCCTTCACTTTCCCATTGTTAAGATAAACAGATGGAGCTCCTTGATTCTCTTACTACAAGGCATGTTTTCTAACCCTTTAATCATTTTTGTGGCTCTTCTCTGAATCCTCTCCAATTTTTCAACATCCTTCTTGAATTATGGACAGCAGAACTGGGCACAATATTTCAGCAGTAGTAAAACAGAAGTAAAATAACCTTCTTGTTCCTACTCTAGATTTGCCTGCTTATGCATCCAAAGATCACATTAGCCCTTTTGGCTACAGTATTGGACTGGGATCTCACATTCAATTGATTATCCACCACCACTCCCAAATTCTTTTCAGAGTGAGTGCTTCTTAGGCTGAGTCCTTAATACTGTAAATGTGATCTATGTTCTTTGCTTCTAGATGTATATATTCACATTTAGCCATATTAAAACACACAGTTTGCTTGCATTCAGTTTACCGAGCGATCCAGATTGCTCTGTATTAACAACTTGTCCTCTTCATTATTTACCACTCCCCCAATTTTTGTCACTTGCAGACTTTATCAGTGATGATTTTATGTTTTCTTCCATATCATTGATAAAAATGTTAAATGTCATAGAGCCAAGTACCGATCTCTTAGAAGATTTTCCAATTATGATTATATTCTGAGACCTATCAGTTAGTCAGCTTTTAATAAATTTAATGTGTGGCATCTTAACTTTATATAGTTCTAGTTTTTTAATCAAAATGTTGTGTGGTATTAAGTAATCACCTTACAGAATTCTAAGTATATTACCTAAACACTATTATCAACCAAACCTATAGTCTCCTAAAAAAAAAAAGTAGGATCTATTTTCCATAAACTCATGTTGATGGACATTATTTATATTACTTTCCTTTAGTTCTTTATTAATCAAGTACTGTATCAGCTGATCCATTATCTTACCTGGGATCTCTGTGAGACTTGGTCTCTGGGTCATCCTGTTTATACTTTTAAAATACTGTCACAACATTAGTTTTCTTCCAGTCTTCTGGAATTTCCCAATTTTTTAAGATTTATTGAAAAATCAACATTACTGGTCCAGTGAGCTCCTTAGCCAGCTCTTTTTAAACTCTTGGATACAAGTTCTCTGGACCTGCTGATTTTAAAACATTAAACTTTAGTGGCTGTGGTTTAACATCCTCCTGGAATGGAAAGATTATTACTTTCATATGGTATGCATCATTTTTCCCCAAATACAGAGCAAAAGGATTGATTGAACATTCCTGCCTTTTCTACAACTTTTTTGTTAATTCTACCATTTCCACCTAATAAAGGACAATGCTATTATCAGGATTCTTTTTATTCCTAATATACTTCAAAAAACCCTTTTTATTGTCCTTAACTTTACTAGCTATAGATTTTTTCTTGTGTTCTTTTGCTTCCCTTGTAAGTTTTCTACATTTCCTAACTTCTAATTTACATTCATTACTATCAACTTTCCCTTTCTTCCATTTATTATTTATATATATGTTGTGGTATAGCGAGGGCAATAGGGAAATTCTGGAAGGGCGGTATGGAAGTGCTAGAATGATCCTGGCTTTATTCCCTATAGACTAGCCAGAGTCAATAGAGGGTAATGAGGGTCACCTGACACCAATTAAGGCCCCACCCAGGTGCCTATAAAAACCCTCTACTCCTGAGAGACAGTTGAAGGAGTAGGTGTGCGGTACGACTGAGCAGAGGAGTGTGTGGAATTGTGAAGAAGAACTGAAGGAGTACAGTGGTGAGTGGAGTGTGAAGAAGAGCAGAGCGGAGTACAGTGGTGTGTGGGAGAGAGGTGGAGTCCTGAGGAAGGTACTGGGTTCAAGAAGCCAGAAAGACGGCGGGGAAAATAGCCCAGGGGAAATGTCTGCAGCTGCAAGTAAGGTGCCAGCAGCACATAGCTGCTACTCAGATGGCCCCTGGGCTGGGATCCAGAGGAGCAGGTGGGCCTGGGTCCCTACCCCCCTCCCGGGAAAGACGGGGTAACAGGCAGCGCCCTGGACCACTACAAGAGACAAAAGTGAGAGACCCGCTATAGAGAAGCTGGCCGTTTGTCACAATTATATTATATATATATATAAAAATTTTATATCTGCCTTCACTTCCCCTCTAAATGAGGTCAGTTTTTTAACAAATACTGTCTTCTTCCTTGATTCTGGGCTTATGGCTCTTTGGGGCAAATAGTAAAGTGTTCTCCTTCGAGATGTGTTGCTCATATGCATTCCACTTAGGTGTGTGCGCTCCTTCGTGCACGGTCTCCGGAAAACTTTTTCCTAGCAGCCCCCTGTAGGGGCCGGTCTCGGTGCCCCCTGGAGTGCCGCCCTCATGCAGCGGTACATAGGGCGCTGCCGGCCCCTTCCCTCCTCAGTTCCTTCTTTCCACCCGTGATAGTCGTCGGGAACAACTCTTGCTCCTTGCAAGTCTTTCTTCCCTAATGTAAGTAGTTAGATAGCAGTTCACCCTGAACTAAGTTAGTTTCCAGTTAGATAAGGACCTTTAGTTAGAGTAATGAAGGGCCTTAGGGCTCTGGGCGACCCGGCTATGCCGGGCTCGCTGGGATTCAAACCTTGTGCTGGCTGCGGGAAGGCATGTCCCGGCCACCTGGGTTTAAGACACACCCTCCCCCCCGCTATCGGGAGCGTGGGAGGGGAGGGGAAGAGGCACCGTTGAGCCGTTCCCTGCCGGTGCCAGGCTTGACTCAGCACCGAGCAGCACCCCTGGTGCCAAAGAGGAAGAGCAGCGTGTGGAGCGCGGACACTCCCCTGCACCGTGGGCACAGGCAGGGTCGAGGGCGGGGATGCACCAGCCACGGCCCGTCGAGCCCTCTCCAGAGCCTGCATCCCCATGCAGGGTGCCAATCCCGACTCCTGGGAGTGGGAGAGTGCCCTGCCAATGCCTTCGGCACCGGGAGCTTTGTGGCAGCAGAGCCTTGTCGGCCTGCTTACGCCCCCTCTGCCCCCCCGCCCCCACCGCCGAGGGAGAAGGGGCTGGTGCCCCGGGGCAAGCCCGCGTTGGGTCCCCCCGAAGAGCGGTGGATACCCCCAGTACGGGGAAGCAATCTCCCGCTGGACGGCAACGGCACCGAGTGGTCGCCAGCAGGACCTCGGTTGCCGTGGAGCACCCGGAGATGAGGGAAAGTCCTCGGCACCGAGGAGAGGACTCGGCCACCGGGGACTCCCGGTCGCCGTTGAAAGGTCTCGGTACCAAAGGGTCGGCACCGACAGGACCCGGTGCCGTGCCCCACTCTTCCCCCGGCACCAAGGTGCAGCATGGGACCTGGTGCCTGCAGGGCTCAGCGCTGGAGGATCTGCCCCCGCTCTAAGGCGCAGCGCGAGACCCGGTGCCGTTGCTGGTCTCGGCACTGAAGGGTCCGCCCCTTCTTGAGGCACGGTGCGGGACCTGGTGCAGCTGCAGGACGAGGAGCTGTAGGGTCGCCCCTCCTCTGGTACCGGGACCCGGTGCCACTGCCAGACTCCTGCTGAAGGGTCCGCCCCCGCTCTGAGGCGGAGCGCGGGACCCGGTGCAGCTAGAGGTCTTGGAGGGTAATCCCTTCCCCGGCACCGAGACCCAGCGCGGGTCCCGGTGCCGCTGCACCAGAGGCGGCGCTCTGGGGTTCCCTCCTGGCACCACGGGGCGACACCCGCTGCCGCCAGAGCTCTCAGCCCCAGGGGGGGCCGCCTCCACTCTGGGGCACAGCGCGGGACCCGGTGCCGCTCCACTGGGGGCGGCACTGCAGGTGTAACCCGTCCGTGCCCAGGGTAGCCCACTGATAATGCCAGGGTCAGGGCAGGCTGCAAAAGGAGAGCAAATTCTCCCAGCACTGGTGGGTGACACCACAGTCAGACTTCCCAACCAGCCACAAACAGTGCTTCTGATTCCCCCACACTGGTTATCAAGAAGCCACTGTGCAAATACACACAGCCCCCTTTACTGCATTTCAGTCTCTGGCTCCCAAAACCGACACTAGGTCCAGTAAAGAGATCAGTTGCTTTAACTCTATGCTCTTTACTAAAAGATTCCCTCTGATCCCAAAGGACCAGCCACAGTACCAGTTCACTATAAGTTTGGATCTTACCCAAAATACCACGCTGCCAGCCAATCCTTTAGTAACTAAAACTAAAGGTTTATTGATAAAAGAAAAACAAACAATAAGAGAAGTGTTAAAGGCTTAAAGCAATCAGATACATACAGATGATTTAAAAGTCCATATACATCAGGTTTCTAGAACAATTGTGGAGTTGCAGGCTTGTATAGTTCCTCTGGTATACATCCAGTACCTGGATGGGTCTAAGTCCTTCAGTTCAGTTGCAAAGTGTGTTAATCCAGAGGTGTGTCCGCAGCTGGGCAGGAACAAGGACACAAGGCAAAGACCAAGACGAAGACAAAATGGTTTCTGTGGTTTGATCTTATATACCCTCTGTTACTGGCCATGTGGCTTGTGGAACTTTACTGGAACCAAAATGAAGTCCATAGTCACATGGGCCAATCCGGGTAACTCTTCAGGTATGCCTTTAGTTTCTTCCCGGGCCTCTGGCTTCTGATAAGGCCTTGATTGGGCTATTAAGCAAGCTATTGTCCTGCCGCCTCTCTGTCTGGGGTGTGTCTTCCACAGCACAGTTTGAAATACAGGGATATCAAAGATCTCCATAACTTTCCTTACACATATTACACATGAACACAAATATTATCATCTTATTCAGCATATTATAACCTTTCTAACAGTACCTGACATGGCACGTCTTACATGAATTATTATGATTTTGACTTATTAATGTCAAACAACACAAATGCCCCCCCCTCCTAATGCAGCCCGCGTGACAGCAGGGTTCCCTTCCCCGGCACCGAGAGGCAGCATCGGTGCAGGGGCCGCCGCCGCGACCGACGCTAGGGGGTCCGCCCCTCGCTGGAGTGCAGAGCGAGACCCGGTGCCGCAGCAAGACCAGGCACTGCAGGGTCGGGTGTCTCTTCCCTCCCTCCTTCCCCCCCTCGCTCCCCCCGCCCTCGAGGCACGGTGCGGGTCCTGGTGCCGCTCCGCTGAAGGCGGGGCTGCGGGTCCCCTCCTCCTGCTGCCAAGAAGCGACACGGGGGCAGTGGCCACCACGCCGCCCTGCACTGGGGGGGTCCACCTCCGTGTGGAGGCACGGTGTGGCCCCAGTGCCGAGTGACAGCTCGGAGTGTTAAAAAAAAAAAAAAGAGAAGCTGGCAGCAGCAGCTGCAAAGCAAAAAAAAAAAAAAAAACAGGAGAAGGCGGGCCCCCACACCTGTGCCTATGCAGGGCTCAGCACAGAAGGGTCTTCCCCCCCCACCCCAGCCCCCGCTCTGGGGCGGGCATGGGGCCTGGGGGCGCCGGGGGGGATCCCGCCTCAGCAACGTGGGGTCCACCCGCACAGAGGGGGTGCGGACCCCAGTTGCTAGGCAGAGACCACAGACAAGGGTGCTCGTGGCAGGCTCAGCACCGCGGGGATCGGGGCGGCACCGGTCCCGATCACCAGGGGGTGAGCGACACTGCGGAGCTCTCGGTTCCAAGGCAGCACGTCAGTGCCAGGAGCTGCCCATAGCACGTCTCCCATCCGCACCACTTGGGGCGGGGAAGCCGGTCCTTGTCCTCCACGCCGTGGGAGGTGGGGGAACAGCCCCTGGCAAGGCACAGCACTCGCAATGCGGGACAGCCAGGGCCACAGGTGTGGTGGCTTGGGATCCCACAACGGGGGGGCACGGTCGGCCTGCGTTGGCCCCAGAGGCAATGGCAGCCTTGTTGGCCCCATGGCCATCCAGTTGGGCCTGGAGCTGCCCATCTCGTGCAGCAGGGGTGCGGTCTGCACTCCTGGCACAGGTCGGGGCAGGGTCTCTGCTCCTTGGCTAGGGAGTCAGATCCCATGGAGAGACCCACTGTGGCGCACTCCTTTGGTGTGTGGGGAGCTCCCGCGGGATGTGCTGTGGCAGTTCCCGTCCTCCTGCCCTAGAGGGGCAGTCTTCTGGGATTCCGTGGCGCCACCGGAAGGTTTCGGGCGCACTGGGAGCTGCTCAGGAGGGTGACCTCTCACTGGAGGCCAAGGTTGCCTGCTTCAGTAGGTTGGCGGTGGCAGCTCTAGTGTGAGTGGCCCTAAGGGTCCACGATTGGACTCTTGAGGCGATGAGGCCCAATGGAACCTCCCCCACATTCGTCGCCTCTATGTCAAAGATGGCAGGGGGGAAGTGTTATCTCCCGGCTGGAAGGCCCGGGCTGTTGATTACTCAAGACCCGGCCCTTGGATTCAGGGTGCTGTGTTCTGGAGCGACAAGGTGGATTGCCTCATCAAGTTTTCTTTTCCCCGCTGTGACGGGCCCTGGCATTCATAGGTCATGCCTATATTTCCCCCCAAAGTGGGGTATTTTCCAACTGGGCCTTGTCACGTTGGTCTGGGACACAAAGTGTCCAAGGTTCTGCTCACCCCAGGATAGCGAGACTGGGTCGATTCCAAAGCACTCCTCATCGACTAAACGGGTACTCTCAGGTACGTGTCTCCTCCCACTCTGACCTGACCCGGGGTCCAGCTGTGCAGATAAGGTAAGTCGGGGCGGACGTCTTACTGATTGCTCCAGCCTAATCAACACAGGACTGGTTCAGCATGATGCTGGACCGTCCGGTGGCCCCGACAGGTAACTCCCCCAGGACCTGGGGTACCTGCTGCACCCGGACCTGCTGAAAGAAGGAGGGAGGCCCTGCTTGGTGCAGGCCCAGCGAGCCCTGCTTGGCAGCAGGAACCCTCCGCACAGGTTGCATATCGGGTTAAGTAAATACGGTCCACCTCGTGGACAGAGTTCTGGGGCAGCCTGCCAAGACTCTTGCTGGCACAGGCAATCCTGGAGTATCTGCTCCAGCTAAAGCCCAAGGCCTAGTCCTGGCCTCATTGAAGATTCACGGGTCGCGTGTTTTGGCCTCCCTTCAGCTGCTCGAAGGGATGTCCTTGTTCTGGCTCCCCCAGATCAGCTACTTGCCTCAACAGGTCAGTGAGTTTTATCTGCAGGCACGTGACCCGGTGCCTCGTCGGGATCTCTACCTGGCCTTCTCGAGATGCTCGGGGCCCCCTTTTTTGAACTCACGTCTCTATGCCCCGGCTCATGCTTTCACAGAAGGTAGCTTCCGCCTCCCCCCCCCCCCCCGGTGGCTACCACTTCGGCAAGAAGCTTCTCCGGCGCTAAGGCCGGGACCTTGGAGCCTCCTTATACAGTAATCTATAAGGACAAGGTCCAACTTCGCCAACATCTGGCCTCTCTACCCAGGATGGGTTCCCATATTTCGTTGTAATCAAGATAAATTTCCTCCCCAAGTTCTTTCCAAACCACATGGCGTGGAGGAGGTGAGGAGATTGCATTCGCTGAAATGTAATGAGCCCTATCCCTTTGCGTGGGGCTTACATAGCTGTTCCAGGAAGCGAACCTCTGGTTACAGCGGTAATCCAGGTGGAAAGGTCACCAGCGTGTCTCCCCGCGGACCACCCCATGCATCAAGTACCGCTCTGTGCTGCTGAGAAGCACCACTTTCAGAGGTCATCACAGTGCCCTCAACCAGTGCCCGGGCCACACCCATAGTGGGCACCTTTGCTCAATGTCTGCAAAGCCACCACCGAGTCGCCAGTGCACACTTTCACGTCGCACTACGCCAGCAGACGAGAGAGGGCACAAGTTTCGGCAAAGCCGTGCTGCGGACAGCCTGTAACTCCTACCCACCTCCAGGTCTGGCTCGTTAATCACCTAAGTGGAATGCATATGAGCAATCACTCAAAGGAGAAAACATAGTTACTTACCAGTAACTGTTGTTCTTCGAGGTGTGTTGCTCATATCCATTCCACACCCACCTGCCGTCCCCGCTGTCGGAGTCGGCAGAAAGAAGGGACTGAGGAGGGGAGGGGCCGACAGCACCCTATATGCCTCCGCATGAGGGCGGCACTCCAGGAGGTGCTGAGACCGGCCCCTACAGGGGGCTGCTAGGAAAAAGTTCTCCGGAGACCGTGCACAAGGGCGCGCACACACCTAAGTGGAATGGATATGAGCAACACATCTCGAAGAACAACAGTTACTGGTAAGTAACTATGTTTTCTCAAACAATTGCCAGTTATCATTCACATTCTTTCTCCCAGCTGATGTGGCTCATAATTGTTTTCAGTTTTGTGAAATGGTCCTTTAAAAGCAAAGATGTATATTACTGGTCTGGACTTTATTCTGTTTGCACATAACTGTGGTCAAGCCATGATCACTCGTACCTAAGTTACCATTAATTTTTAGTTCTGTGATTGGTTCCTCTTTAACTGTCAAAACTAGATCTAATATAGAGTTCTCATATGTTGGCTGCAATACTTTCTGAGTTAATAAATCATCATCTATAATATTTAGAAATTCTAAGAATATTTTAATGTTGGCAGCATGAGACCTCCAGCATGTGTCACTAAAATTGAAGTCCCCATGATCACACAGCATTTTTTTTCCCTATACATTTTGGATAGGTGTGTAAGGAACCAGTCACCAGGTTCCCTAGTATGATTTGGTGGTCTATAGTAGACGCCAACAGATAACCCATCTTGTGCTCTGTCTGTTAGGAATCCGTAAGCATTCAAGATCATTTTCTTCTGCGTTATCAGTGATTCAGAAACAGGCCTTCTCGTTTTTGACACAGATTGCTACTCTCTCCCTGTCCTTTTGCCTACTCAGTCCATCCTAAATAGGTTATAACCATTGATTTTAACATTCCAGTTGTGCAGATCATCTCACCAGGTTTCAGTAATGCCAACTAGATCAAATTTATCTAATAAATGAGCAATTCCAATTCCTCTTGTTTTTAACCTAGGCTCCTCACATAGGTGTAATGACAAAGAATTTCTTCTCTTCATGTGCTTTGGTTCCTTGAATAATTTTTTTCTCAACATCTTGATTCTGTGCTGAGTGCTCATATCTCCTCTCTTTTTACCTTTGCCATTTGTTATTATTTAGTTAGCACCTTCCTGACTACCTTAGCCAGCCTGTTCCCCTTTTACTGAGATGGAGGCCATCCAAACTGTACGGTCCCCTCTTCCAGTGTAGAAGGTAGACTAATGTTCCACAAAACCAAACTGCTCAGTTATCCGGTTAGCTTTTTAGGACAGGGACTGTTCATTTATTATGTTTTGGTATGGTGCTTGTCACAATGTAGTCTAACCCGATTATGGTCCTGCTACAATATAAATTCTAAATAGTAAAGACATGGTTGTTTCATCATCTTGTACAATACTGCTACAATTTGTGGTGCAGTTGGGGTATAACTGTGTTCTAAATATGTCCTGTAGGCAACCTTGGATATGTTTGAAAATTGGGCTTATTACTTATTATACTGCACAGGTAGTGTTTTTTGAAGTGCTAAGCTAAAAAAAAAATGTTCATGTGCCAGCTGACTTCCTGAAATGTTAGCAGGAGTCAGTGCTGAGACTGATATGCTTCTCAACAGTTGTTTGCAGTTTTGAGGAGTCATTAGCAGACAGGCTTTGCAAAGCTGCCACTTGGTGTCCTTGCATTCTTTCACTAGGCACTATTGGGACTGAATATGCAAGCACTTGTGGACACCTCACATGAGAGCAGATTTCTTAGAACTGGGCTTCTACAAGAAGGTCTGCTTTCACAGGGATTGGTTGGTTGAAAGGGTCAGAGGTTTCTGTTCATCTTCTTTCCCTTCGGTCTTTCTGTTTTAGTTCAGCCTCAGATCTTTTGTTGTTTCTCACTAGGCTGTTTTCTCATAGAATGCTGCTATCCATAAATTAGCTGGAAAGTGGGAATATAATTTGTCATTTTGCTAGCTAGGTAGATTTTTAATCTTTTGGAGGAAAAATTGTTGCCATAGGAATATATCAATTTCAAATTTATTTTTGAAACTGCCTTAGTTTAATCTGCTTTAATAGGTGATGCTGCTAGAAAAAAATAGCTAATTTGGGGGGAGGGGTTGTTTGTGGGATGACTTTATGAAGATTAATATAAATGAAGAGGACCAGCACTGCTGCCTTTAGCGATCCTTAAAAAACAGTGCTTTTTGTTACAATCCTTTTTTGTAGGCTTCGATTTCAGTCTGTGAATTTATACAAGTTTATTACATTAACATATTCCTAGATTTCCTGTCTTGTATTCTAAGTGGTGTTTCCATGGAAATTGAAAGGTTGCTACTACAGTTATTCTTTTAGTTATATTTAGCAGTTATGTATTATAGCTTCTCTAAAATGACTTTAAATACTACATTATATTCAAAATTGTAAACCTGTAGAGGGAGGATTATACAAGAAAGCAAACATTTCACTTGTAGTGTGGTGGAAATATGAGCAGTTTTTCTGCATTATTAGGCATATAGACACAAATCCTGGGAATTTCCACACTGGAAGGGGGAGGGGAAAGAATCCTTCCTCCAGATCATACATCAGGAATGAAGCTGTTCCACAGAGTCAGTGAGAGACAGTGTGGCATATCCTCAGTTCCCCTGCTTTACCTCACCCATAATGTATTCTTTCAGGTGGCTGTTCTGGAACACTCTGAGAAAATGCCACCTTGTAGTCTCCCAAAACCTTGTCCCTTCTTTTGTGCAGTAAAACTGTGTCACTTCCACTGCTATTGTGTGGTTCTCATTCTCACAGGAGGATGCAGCATTTGCCTCAGAAAGTGCAGAACACAAAGAATACTCAATATTTTAGTGTACTCACCTTACTGGTTATGCATCAATGGTTGCATAAAGTGAGACACCAAAAAGAAACCATTTCTTGTATATTAAAAATATTTATAGAACATATGACTTTTATGTCTTACATATATTAAAGTGTATGCCTAAAGCAGCCTTCACTTGCATTCCCACTCAAATTGTGCCTGAGCCAAAGTATGAACACACATTTAAAATGTAGTTTCGGTAACTTTAATTTTTACTGAATTAGTTAACATAGCTTTATTATTGCCAACGGGAGGTGAATAAATGAAAATTTCAGGATATTTTATTGATTGGTTTCCTTTTTAATTTTCCACTTGTGCAGTGCAAAGGGGAATACTTTAAAGTGATCATAATTTAAAACTCAACCTGTTGTATTAAGTGTCAGATTTTCAGAGAGGTCTCAGGAAATTTAGGTGCCCAACTTCCATTGATATCAATGGGAGGTGAGTGCTTAAATCTGTTAGGTGTGTTTGAAAATCCCAGTCTATAATCTTTTTTGTAGCAAATTGATTAACTTTTGGTTCAAAATAGCCCCTTGATTCATATTGGTCTTTCTAAGATTCATGTATGCTTTCGTGCAATGGTCATTCAGATCCTGAAAGTGTTTTTAAGAGTAACTCCTTGTGTATGTGTGTTAGAGAGGAAACTAAAGTATTCTATTTACCTGCAGAGAGAGGTACAATAAAAGCAGCAGCTGTGTAAGGATCCCAACACTACTCCAGCATATGTTCCGCAACACTGTCAAAGAAGATCATCCCATAGGGGTGAGAACTGAGTTCAGTATCCATGCTCAAGAATGATGACTGTTGTGAGGTAGACATTGTCAGCTAGGACCTGGAGTGAGATTTCCAATCCATTTCTTACAGACCATTGAACCAATTGTCAGATAGTCTTGTAGTTACCATCAACCTGATCAAGATTCAAGTCACAAAATTTGAGAGTAATGGGTTTAATAGTTTAAAGGTAAGAGTATGCTCAAGTAAACAATCCAATTAATAGTTTCAATTACTGAAGGCCTTGGAGTGGAAATTTTAAATTAAAAAAGTGTTTCTTGGAAACAGAAATTATAAATGTAAGGAATAAGTCAAGGGGAATGGATACTCTGGGACTGGTAAAGGGATAAAAATATTTCCCCTCTAGGTCACCTACCTATTTGGCTATTTCCATGTTGAAATAAATTCCACTGGATTTATTTATGATTAGATGTACAATGGTCCATCTAGCCCAGAATTCTGTCTTCTGATAGTGGCTAATACCAGATGTCTCAAAGGGAATGAACAGAAGAGGGCAATCATCAAATGATCCATCCTCTGTCATCCAATCCCAATGTCAACACACAACTTTATAGTAACTCTAGCAATTTTGGGGTGTGGTTTTTTTTTTAACCTCTGTCATGATGAAAGGCTGCCAGCTTTATATTTTTCCTTATTCAAAATGGCCATTATCTCTCATTACTGCCAGTGGGGCTGAAGCCAGCAATATTGCCAACACCTTCCCTATAGTTTATCTTCATGTGAAAGGGAGGCTCCCTTAATAAAGTTGGCTGCCACCATGGTTTTCACTGAGATTGAAGCCATGCCCTCAGGCAGAATGGCCTCCCTCTATGATTCAGGGGCTAGGATAGGGCATAGGGACTGAGGACCAGCAGAGGGACTGTAAAAGGTGAATGTAGAGAATGAATACTTGATGGCACTGCAAATAGTAAAAGCTGCCAAGCCTCTCATGGTTGGGGAAACATTGATTGCATCCTGCAGTGTGGGTGTTGTTAATACTATGTTGGGATCTGCTGCTGCCGATTAGGCAAATGCCTCTCTGCAGTGATGGTATCAGCTGATAACTTCATGGGATAACTACACACATTAATGAACAATTTTAGAAGAGTTTAGGTTAAACCAGTACTTCAGTACAACTGAATGAGATTACAGATTTTTCATATTTTATTCTGATTTCAACAATTGTCCAGTGTAAGTGGGAAGGATCCACTTCCTCAGGACGTCCTGTTTTGCTATCTGAGGACATGACATGCTACAGGGGAGAGAAACTCTTTGAAGCTTTCCAACAGTCTGTTTTTGCAGCAGAGTTGGAATTTTTGGTATTTGCACTGATAATATCCAAGCTATGACAGAAAGCACAGCAGCCTTGTAACTAGAATCAAGTCATTTGGCACATTTTTCAATTTACTGGGCAACTTTGGCTGCAAAGAGGATGCTTGATAAGGCTGTAAAAGTTGTTAATTTTATTAAAGGTAAGACCACTAACATTATTTACATTATTTTATGTAAATAAATGGACACCACATTGATAGCTTTTCTTGCACTCTGAAATTCATTAGCTTTCATGTGGCAAAGTTTTAAATCACTGATTTTACCTCAAATAAGACAAGTATTTTCCATGCTGAATTTGCCTCTGCTCTTGCAGATCAGCTTTGGCTTGCTCTGAATGTTCATTCCAAGAGTGGAATATGATATGGATTCTCAACCTATTAAATATTTGTATCAATGATCTAGACAGTTATATAAAATCCTTGTTGGTAAAGTTTATAGATTAGTGGGCAATAAATAAATGAGACAAACAGGTTACTGTTGAATGATCTGGGTCAATTGGTTAAATGGTCAGAATCCCACAAAATGTGTTTTTTTTTACAGCCACGTACAGGGTGACAGATGTGGGAACCAGGAATGCTGGTTATATCGACAGGATGGGAGACTCTGTTTTGGAAAGCAGTGACCCCGAGAAGATTATAGAAGTCACTGTAGATAATTGCTTCAGTGTGAGCTGTCAGTGCAGTGCTGTGGAAAGAGGGTTAATATGCTTGTTGGTTGTATGAAAAGGGGAATATCAAATAGAAGTAGGAAAATAATCTTGTATCTGAACACAGCATTGTTGAAATTGCTACCAGACTACTGTGTGTCAAGTTCTGGTATCTGCATTTCAAGAAAGATGTAGAAATACTGGAAAGAATACAAAGGAGGGGCTGGAAAACAAGCCTCACAGCGCAAGGCTTAAGGAGCTCAACTTACTCAGTTTATTGAAGAGAAGGTTGAGAGCTGACTTGATCACTTTATTTAGGTACCTATACATGGTTAAGATGTCTGATAGCAGGAGGCTTTTCAGTCTTGCAGATGAAGACATACCAACGTCCAGTTGGAACTTGCAGGTAGAAAAATTCAGCCTGGAAATAAGATTCAGTTTCCTAGCAGAGAGTGTAATTAAACATTGGAACAGTTTACTGCATGAAGTGGTGGACTCACCATTCCTTGGAATCTTTAAATATTAGAGATTGTTCTAAAAAATGAGTTTTAATCAAGCTTCTGGGGGAAGTGCCGCGGCCCACATGTGCAGAGGTTCAGGCTAGATGGTGGTGGTCCCTTCTGTCCTTTGAAGTACGTGAATCTATGAATCCTCCTGTTCATTCCCTTCCTTTATGGGCCGTGGAGAGAATGGGATAGCCTGCATTGTCCTCAGTGTGCTCATAACATTTGCAGCTCTGCATTAAGACAATGACTGTAATCAAATCTCATTTTTCAGGGCTTCAGCAGGAGTCAAGAAGGACTTTTTCCAATGCACAATTGTCCAGAAGTATTCTGGGATATTTTTGTATTTCTCTGAAGCATTAGAGATTGGCTGCAGCTGGAGATAGGACACTGGATGGCGTGCACCAGTGCTCTGAAGTGGTACGGAAAATTTTATCATTTAGATGCCTGGGCAGTGCCTCTTGCTCATGTGCTCAGGGTCAGACTAATTGCCAGATTTGGAATCATAAGGAATTTTCCCCCAGATCAGATTGGTAGGGATCATGGAGGATTTTCACCCTCTTCTGACTGTGGTTCACCTGCTTGGATCATCTGGGCATATTTTATCTAATCAATCCCTGCTACTGCAGGGTCCTCAGGCATTGGTGGCATCTCAGTCTCCTGTTCTCTGTCTGTGATACACAACAGCCTAACTTCCTGAGGGTTGAAATTTTTTGGTCTAACTATGGTAGTTGGGCTCAGTGTGCATTTAACTGTGTGAAATTTAATAACTGTGATATGCAAGAGGTGAGGTTAATGATTTAATAGCCCATCTGGCATTAAGCTCTGAAACAATTAAACTTGAGGGCAGGTGTCGAGGTTGCCCTTCCCTTATTACCAAAAGTGAGAGGAGTCCCAACTACAGTAGTGGGCAGTCCTGGTAAGGAAAAGGTTAAAAACCACTCTTCTGTGCCACTCCAGACTCCCTCTCTTCAAGATTAACTATATCTGGTTCTAAATTTCAAATGAAATGTCTACTACATTTGGATTAAATATGATTGGTGTAGGTAAAGAATCTTTCTCTGGAGTTATAGAATTATAGAAACATAGAAGATAGGGTTTGGAAGGGACCTCAGGAGATCATCTAGTCCAACCCCCTGCTCAAAGAAGGAGCAACCCCAACTAAATCATCCCAACCAGGAACCCCCCCCTTCAGCTAGTTAAAAGCTGCTATCAAATTTCCCTTCACTCTTCTCCTCTTCAGACTAAACAAGCCTACTTCCCTCAGTCTCCCCTCATAAGTCATGTGCTCCAGCCCCCTAATAATTTTTGTTGCCCTCCTCTGGACTCTTTCCAGTTTGTCCACATCTTTCCTGTACGGGCGGCCCAAAACTGGACACAATACTCCAGATGTGGCCTCACGAGTACCAAATAAAGGGGAATAATCACTTCCCTTGATCTGCTGGCAATGTTCCTATTAATGCAGCCCAATGTGATATTAACCTTCCTAGCAATAAGGTGACTCATATCCAGCTTCTTGTCCACTGTAACCCTTAGGTTCTTTTCTGCTGAACTGCCGCCTAGCCAGTTGGTCACCCATCTGTAGCAGTTTATAGGATTCTTCCATCCTCGGTGCTGGACTCTGCACTTGTCCTTGTTGAACTTCAGAAGATTTCTTGGCCCAATCCTCCATTGTCTAAGTCACTCTGTAACCTATCCCTACGCTCCAGAGTATCTAACACTCCCCCCAGCTTAGTGTCATCTACAAATGTGCTGAGAGTGCAATCCACTCCATTCTCCAGATCATTAATGAAAATGTTGAACAAAAATGGCCCCAGGACCGACCACTGAGGCACTCTGCTTGTTACCAGTTGCCAACTAGACATCGCACCATTGATCACTACCAGTTGAGCTCGATGATCTAGCTAGCTTTCTATCCACCTTATAGTCCATTCTTCCAATCCATACTTCTTTAACTTGCTGACAAGAATACTGTGGGAGACCATATCAAAAGCTTTGTTAAAGTCAAGATATATCACGTCCACTGCTTTCCCCACATCCACAAAGCCTTCTATCTCATCATAGAAGACAAACAGGTTGGTCAAATATTACTTGCCCTTCATGAATCCATGCTGACTGTTCTTGATCACCTTCCTCTCTTCCAGTATTTGTACAGAATTTTAAACCAAAGGCACTTGTAGTATTTTATTTATAGTAGCATTACATGTTTTTGTTCTTAAGTTATTTTTTTAAACTGTGTATGATATAGGCGATATGTCTGCCCTGAGTATTGCTATTACAGTGGGCAGTCCCTAAATGATTGGCAAGCAATAGACTGCTTTGTGTTGCCAATCTATTTTTCACTTTCAGTCTTGGAAACTCCACTTAGGTCATTATGCATACACATAAAGGGCTAAGCTTAAGGCTGTACATGCACTTTACTGTGCAGTGAATATAGAGCTCTGCCTCATTCATTACATATCTTAAAAGATATTTATTTTCACTGTGAAGCTGGATTAGTTGTGCACACATGCTCAGTGTAGTTTTTCCCTTTCGGAAAGTCATGAATGACTAAAAACAGAGGGTTATATAATGGAAATGTTTTGGCAATCTTAACTGTAGGTGTTTCTGGTATTCCCACAGTAATGTAAACAGAATAAATTGTACTCACAATTATATTTCTACTTGTTCACGAAGTGGCAATGTTTCAGAATATTCCTATTGGGTCCAACTGTTAATGTTTGTTTGACTGTCACTGCTGCATTCAAAAGAAACAGAAGTCAGCATTAAAATGATGCTGGCACAGCGTAAGTAATATTTAATTATACAATCTTGGGTCATCTTATAAATTGCGCAGTACATGAGGCACTTGATGAAATGTGTAAATAAAATCTTTTATCAGATCTCCAGAGAATCAGACATTTAAAAAATCTTGAAAAACTAGTTACCAGAATTAGGAATAATACACAGAATGTGCACAGCTATCACAAGATAGAGTGAGATTTATAACAAAATACCATACTATATGTTGGTCTGTGTCTGGAAAGGAGGTTGAGAAGAATGTTAAGGCAGAAAAATGCTTGCTTAGGGGAGCTAACAATTTTATTTATTTGCAATAAGTTTGAAATAGTCACCTAAGTGATGCTCCTTCCTTTCCCTGGTCTTTAGGAAGTTCTTTCATCCTTGATTTAACCTAACTACCATTTGGACTAGGCTTCTCTGACAGTCCACCACTTTCTGCAGTTTAAAGGGAAAAGGTTCATCTCTCATGCTGAATATTCCAATTATCTGCCTCACCCTGCTGCTGCATTTTAATCCTTTCTTTGTTCTTGAACACTTAAGCACATACTTAACTTTATTGCCATGAGTAGGCATACTGATTTCTATGAGACTACTCATGGTAATAAGGTTGATCAGCTTTCCCAGAAGGTAACTCTACATTACCATTAAAAACCCTCATCTGGCCTGGTCCTGCTCACTTAGGCTCATGGGGCTTGAATTAAGGGGCTGTGATAATTGCAGTATAGATTTTCTGGCTCGCCTCTGTCCTAACACTCAGGCTGTAGCCCAAGACCAAACAGCTACACCTCAGTTAAACAACCCCTTAGCCTGAACCCTGGGAGCCCAATCAAATGTCACAGGTCAGCTGCGTGTTTTTAATTGCAATGTAGACATATCCAGAGTGGTGCTGCTGGTCTGCCAAACGGATACCAGAGTGAACAGCTTCCTTCAGTTGATTCTGTTAGGAACCATACCTTTTGTTTAACTTTCCTTTCAATGAAACATTCAGTTTAACATTATTTTAAGTATGCTTCTAGGATAAGAATGTTACTATACTCTAGACGAATGAACTCCGTTACTAAAATATGGCTTCATTCTTCCTTGACACTACCTTAGTCAGAATAACTACATTTTACGCAGTACAGTAAAATTTTCATTTGGGAGCTAAGAGATATATATATCTCTTTTATATATATATATATTTTGCTTATTGTAATTTTCTCAGCAAAAAAATTCAAATACCCAAAACAGGCTTTAAAAATAGCAAGATAATTATACATTAATTAGTTATTTTTCATTACTATCTACACAATTTATATGGCTTATTTAATCATTCACTTTTTAAATAGAAAACCAGGGTGATAATAGCATAGCTCAAAAACTATGGCTTAATATAGACTTCATAAAACATCCCTTGCATCTCATACTAGTTTTTATATACACATTGCACACAAACTGACACCTCTAGCATCCAGGACAAGGAACTGCAGTGAAAATATTACTCAAGCCCAGCAGTGTTATACAGAGAAAAATAATGTTTTTCACTGAGGCAAGAAAGAAAAATGTTTAATTTGTGTTAATTTCTAAATAAATATAAAATATAAACCAAAACAGTGTTATAAAGCAATTCATCCACATTTTAGTTACATGGCCTTATAAAATTGTTTTAACGCAGAATCTAAATAAGTAGAATATATCTCAAATCCTTGAATTGCTGTCCACAGTTTTTGTGAAATAGGATGAAGGAATGCAGATTAATTTGTTCTAATCAAATCATTTTCAAGTTATAAATACTGCTAAAAATCTTAAAAATAAAAGATGATGTTGGATAACTGCATGTATGCATAAAACGCAGTGTTCTCAGAAATGTTCTTGTAACTGCCTATTATAATTTTGCTTTTGTGTCTATAAATCATTGCATTTAGTCCTGTCAAGTTTCTGAAAACTTGGTGAATATTTAAAGTATTTTAAATCCTCATAGAACTTATAGCCAATCAGACACTTTCATTCCTGAACATTCCAGAAAACTTTGAAGTGGGCTGTCCATTTTGACAGAAATATAATAGCACTAAGCATAGTGACTTCTTTGATTAGTGACTATGGTTAGTGCTGCTGAACAGTATTTGCTAGATTCTTTGTTCAGACAGTCTCAACAGAAAGGATCTTTTGGGTCACATTAAAGTCACTTTTTCTACATATGTTTACACAGGAAAGGGGGCTGCAATTGTTGAACAACTCTAAAACTCAGAGTTGGAATTCCACACTTAAGGTTTTCTATGACTAGAGCCAAAGAAAGAGGGGAATCCCTGCGGCCAAAGGGACTTTAGGCCAACACACTTCAGCAGACCAGTACTCGTATCTCTTCCATTTTGCGTATCTCATGTGGATCATTCCTTCCATATTTGCTTTCATTTCATTGATTGGCTATAGTGCCTGAGGTATTTGTAGCTCGGGACAGGGAGGTTTACAGTTGCTTTGGAAAAAAAGGGCTCTCGTTCCATTCCCTCCTGAGGATGGGGAGACAAGGATTCCAGTGACTACTTGGGCTTGGTATACACTTACCCGGCAATTCAGCAGCAGTTGACGGGTAATGCAAGCTACGCAGAGTAGCTGTTGACTGCTGTGCCTCCCTTCTGTGTGCTGTCTTCACTGCACTGCACCGACGGGAACCGTGTTCCCATCGATGCAGCGCTACGCCACTTGAGGGGATGGATTAACAGCATCAACTTCTGGATCGATTGAGTGGGTCTACACTTACCACTTAATCGATCCAGATAGGTCGATCTCATGGCAGTGACTTTGCTGCCGTCATTGTAGATGTACTCTTTGTCCTTGTTTTTTCCTTTTGGTCTTGTGTCCATGCCTTTGGGTCTTCACACACCCATGGTGGTGGTGGCCAGCTAGCATTCAGAGGAGAATATCAAGAGATGTGGTCTGTGTTGATTCTCAATACTTTGTGATCAGTGTGAATGCCAGTGAGACACAATACGCCTGATTTGCAGATCAATAAGGTTTAATGTGCAAGGTTTTCTATAAATACACTAGTTAGATACAAAGCCTAAAATTAACTACAATATATCTCACTCACTAAGCCTGGAGAGCTAAGCAGTTACTCAGAAGGCTGTATACAGGAACGGCTTTCTTCTGAGGCCCCGCCAGGGAGTCAGTGGATCCTCTGGTCCAACTGGCAGCACCTCCCATGGAGTCAGCCCCCCCCTTTGTCTAAGTGATGACTTCTTACACCCTTCCATAAACAACCTTCACCTAATTATCTCTCTCATTATAATATATGCTAATTACTTACATTACATTTCATCCTTAACTACATTCCATTCTCACCATAATAATTGGGGTCGTCAAAACAACATCTGATGATAGGAGGGGTGGAGTAAAAGTATGCCCCTTGGCAAGAAAACAGCGTACCCCCCAGACATTCAGGGATAACTTGTTCCCATCACCGTTATCTATGTGCAGCTGCAAAAAATACAGAATCTGTATTTTGTCTTATAATGTGCCGTGCTATGCAGAAACAGAGATCTATAAGGTTATTCAGTCTATGCCAACTGGAGGATGTCATGCTACAGGGGTCAGAATAGCCAAGCAAGCAACTGAAGCTATGCTAGGCCTGTAGGACAGTGGTCAAACAACTCAAATTGTACTGGGCCTCCAACAGTCTGGGATGTAAAGTTAAGCAAATCCATGCAGAGTTTTAAAAAACAAGATGATTTTCAACAGGATGGGGATCCAAGGGAATTGTTTTAATGACAAGTGATGTATTTGCACAAAGTTGATGCAACAAATATTTTAAGACGTATTTGTGCTATTGAGTTACTTCTGTTGAGATGGGGAAATTTGAACTCAATGTCTTATGCTTCCTTGAGTAGTGGATGAACTGGTGGGAGAACTGTAATCTCTTTTGTTGCCATCTAAAACACTAGAAATGTTGTAAAGTTAGCAACCTCTTTTCATTCAGTGATTGTACTGACTGGAATAGTATTACAATTTTGCAACAAAATCCTATTCAGATCTATCAATTTAGGTTGAGGTTTTTAAATACTGGATGTTGACCACAGGGAGAGGAAGCTTTTAACTGTGTGTACCTTGTGGCTTGCAGTAGTTTTCAGCAAAAATCAATGCAATTCACATCCTGAAGGTTACAGCTGATCATTAGATAAGTTTCTCGTAATTTACCTCATGTATTGCAATTTTTTAGTATATTTCTGTTGACCAAGCCTATAGAGTAATAAATTTAAGCAGTGACTTCCACTTGCCATTTCAATTTGTCAGTGTGGTACGAGAGAAACTTACTGAAAGATAGGAATAGAAGAGTGGGTGTTAAAATGACATGGACACATTGCATACAAAATATGGTTGACTGGTGGTTTATGGTTTCAGTTTCTAAAAAGAGTAACATCAGACCATCAGTCCTGGAGATTATCATAAGCCACAATACTGAAGTGAAAGACTGAAAGTTGAAACTCCTATGCTGCACTGTACCTCCATTCATTTAGAATAGTTACCATGCTGTATATTTGTTCAGTTAGAATTTGCAGATTCAGTGCAGTCATACAAATAGTTCTTCTTTGAGTGTTTGCTCATATCCATTCCATTATAAGTGTGCACTCGCCACCATGCACTGGTCCCTGGAACGTTTATCCCCTTAGCAGATCCCATAGGGTCATCTTAGGCGCCCCCTGGAATGCCACCTCCATGCTACGGCATATAAGGCACCGCCGACCCTACAGCCCCTCAGTTCCTTCTTTCTGCCCATGACGGCCACTGGAACATCTCTTGCTTGTGCAAGTAGCTATCTCACAGGCGGCTTAGAGCCCGAGCCATGCCTGGTCCTTCTGGGTTTAAGCCTTGTACTGCTTGTGGCAAGGTTTTCCTGGTCAGTGACCCTCACAATTGCTGTTTGAAGTATCTGGGAGAACAGCACGTGAGGGAGAAGTGCAAGATCTGCCGAGCCTTCAATCCTTGCACCCAAAAAGAGAGGGAAGTCAGGCTGAAGGCCATCCTCATGGAGGCAGCTCTCCGCCTGGCTTCGAAGCAGCCTCATTCATCTTTGGCACCAAGCGTCTCCTTGGTGCGGAACGCTCCGTCAGCACCGGAGCCCGCCCGCCGTTCCTCTCCAGTACCGAAGAGGAGGTGATGCCAGTGCACGCAGTGCTCACGCTCTCCCGCACCGTAGTCAGGGTCGAGCCCGGAGGTGCTGGAACTGCGGCCCGTCGAGCCAACCTCTGGGCCCACACCTCCACGCAGGGAGCCTCCCCCAACTCCTGGGGGTGGGGGAGTGTCCCTGCCACAGCCGTCGACAACAGGCGGCTTTCCAGGTGGCACAGGCACCTGATGGCCTCCACCCCCTCCTCAGCCAAGGGGTCGAGGGCTGGTGTCCTGGGGAAAACCGGCGGTGGGTGCCCCTGGTGGATGGTGGAGACTGAAGTTGAAAGAGAGGTCTCCCTCCAGGTGGGCTCAGAGGGTTAAAGCGCGAGAGCTCCCCTCCAAGCTCCAAGTTGGACTTGTCAAGCTCGTCGGTGCATTGGCACTGGGACCAGTCCCTGGCACTGCGCCCTTGTCGACACCGCTCCACGTCGGTACCATGCTCGAGGCTGTCCTCCTGCTCTCGCTCCTCCAGGTCAGGCTCAGCACCAAGGAGTCAGATATAGCACCGATCCCAATCACCAGGGGGGAAGTGGCTCTGCAAGTCGTCAGTGCCGCGGCACCAAGAGTCATCTGCTTTGGAGCGGGAGGCATTGCGTCAGCACCTATCGCATCAGCACCGATGTTCCTCAATTTTGGGCTCCTCCAGAGGTCGGAGCAGGACCAGCAGATGGCACCGGCGGCACCAGTTAAGCAGCTCCAGCGAGGACCAGCACCGCAAAGACACCCAGCCACCAATGCTGATGCCGGCACTGGGCTGGCCGCAAGGGCCCTGGCAGTGGCCTTACTGGGGCCTGTTGGGGGTGCAGATGGGGCAAATGTCTGCTTCAGCCCTATCTCTGACAGTGCAACCTGCACTCCCCACGCCGGAGTAGGTAGAAAAGGTTGCCTCTTTGGACAAGGAGATGAACCCCAGAGAAGGGCCCTGTACAGGTCCAATTCACCAGTCTTCCTCCTCCTCCTCCCCAGACGAGGCCACCTCCAGGGACCACAAGACATCCCTGAATGACTTCAAGGCTCACCAAGAGCTCTTGAAGAGGGTGGCCTCAAACCTACACATCGAAATAAAAGAGCTGTCGGAGGAGGAGGTCCCCCTTTTCGGTGCAGTGGGGTTGGAGGGACAGTCAAGTGTGGCATTGCCGGTCCATGAAAGGGTCCTGAAACTGTCAAAGGCCCTCTGGCAAACCCTATCCTCGGTTGCTCCAACATCAAAGAGTGCCGGGAAAAAGTATTACATGCCAGCCAAGGGTTTTGAGTTTTTATTTACTCACCCGGTCCCGGGGACGTTGGTGGTGGATGCTGTCAACCAAAAGGAGAGAGAAGGGTCCCAAGGTGCCACCCCGAAAAACAAGGACGGGAAGAAGCTGGACTTCTTTGGGAGGAAGGTGTAAACCACCGTGGCCCTGCAATTCTGCATTGTGAACCACCAGGCACTGATGGGTCACTACAATTTAAACCTGTGGAACTCCGTGCGGTGTTTCGCAGAGAGGTTGCCACAGGATCTCGTTGCAGACTTCAACACTGTCCTGGAGGAGGGGACTACAGTGGCAGGAGCCACACTGCACACCACCAGTGACACGGCGGATACGGCCAGCGGGGCCATAGCCTCGGTGATAGCCCTGAGACATTGCTCTTGGTTACAATTGTTGGGGCTATCACAGGAGGTCCAGAATGTGATACAGGACCTGCCGTTTGAGGGGGCAGGCCTGTTCTCTGATAAGACGGACGATAAGTTGCACGCTGTGAAAGACTTGAGAGCCACCTTATGTTCCTTGGGTCTCTATACCCCACAGGCCTCAAGGCAGCAGCCTCAGCCTCAGACCTGTTGCCCAGGGCGTCCCAGGCTGGCAGGGGCAGGGATAGGAGCAGAGGGTTCAGGAGACGCGACAGGTCGAACTCCTCTGCAGCCTCCCAGAGTGGGCTGTTCAAAGGGCCCAATAATAAAAAACAATTTTGACTGTGCGCACGAAGGTGGTACCATTACCCGTGTCCATCTCCGTTACTCCTGGACTGGCTGAGGCCTTTCTATCCCGAGTGGCAGTGTATAACCTCAGATCATTGGGTGATAAATGTGATCCTGTGGGGGTACGCCCTGCAGCTTACGGCCATCCCCCCTGAAACCCGCCCTATCCCATCCCCTTCCAGGGACCCCTCCCACAAGCAGCTTCTGCTGCAGGAGGTGGAGATCCTTCTGGCTCTGGGGGTGTTGGAAGTAGTACCGCCGCAGGAGAGAGGGAGAGGATTTTACTCCAGGTATTTCCTCATCCCCAAGGCAAAGGGGGGGGGGTCTCAGACCTATACTGGACCTGCGTTGCCTCAACAGGTTCATAAGAAAGATAAGGTTCCACATGGTCTCCCTGGCCTCCATCATCCTGGCCCTGGATCTGGGGGATTGGTATGCTCCCCTTGATCTGAGAGATGAGTATTTCCACATCTTGATTCGGCCAGGCCACAGACAGTACCTGCGGTTTACAGTGGCTGGGTCTCATTACCAGTTCCTGGCCCTACCCTTTGGTCTGTCCTCTGCGCCCAGGGTCTTCACCAAGTGTATGGCAGTGGTGGCGGCCCACCTGAGGCACGGGGGGATACAAATCTTCCCATACCTGGACGATTGGTTGATCAGGGGCAGATCCAAGCACCACATCCAGTACAGTGTGTCCCTCACTTGTGCCACCTGCACCAACCTGGGGCTGCTCTTGAATGAGCAGAAGTCGACTCTAACCCCAGTGGAGTGCATAGAGTTTATTGGGGCCCGCACAGGACGCCTCCAGGGCCAGAGCCTTCCTCCCGCAATCTTGGTTCGAGGCTATGGTGTCGATCATTGGCCAGTTACACAGGTGCCCCACTGCTGGAGCACATGGCGGCATGCACGTACATGGTGAGGCTTGCTCTCCTCAAGCTCAGGCCTTTCCCAGCTTGGTTGGCCTCAGTGTATGCCCCAAGCAGACACCCCTTGAGCAGGGTAGTCACGGTTCCCCCAGAGGTCTTGACTTCCCTGGAATGGTGGAGGGACCCGAGGGAGGTGTTGGCGAGGGTCCCCTTCAGATATCCGGCCCCCTCAGTCACCCTGGTATCCGATGCTTCAGACTTGGGGTGGGGAGCCCATATCAGTGTTGGTCTGGGCAGCCAAGGGACTTGGTCAGAGGAGGAGAGGAGCCTCCACATCAATGTAAAAGAACTCAGAGTGGTCAGGTTAGCCTGCAGGGTGTTCCTCGGCTTCCTGAAGGGCAGAATGATTTGGGTGCTGACGGATAATACCACAGCGATGTTTTACATCAATCAGCAGGGGGGAGCGCACTACTTAGCCCTCAGCCAGGAGGCCATCCAGTTGTGGGACTTTGCGGTGAGGCACGATTTTCATTTATCCGACTCTCACCTCCTGGGGGTCAGGAACGACGAGGCGAACCACCTCAGCAGATCATTTCTACCCCACCACGACTGGTCTCTACACCAGGAGGTAGCGACCTCCATCTTCCAAGAGTGGGGTGTTAACTGGACCTGTTCACGTCCTGGAACAGGAAGTGCCTGAGGTTCTGCTCGCTCCAGGGTTGCAAGCCAGGCTCCATATCCGACACATTCCTCATCAACTGGAGGGCGGGTCCCTCAACTACGCATTTCTCCCGCTCCTGCCCAAAGTCCTCTTGAAGATCAAGAGGGACAGAGCAGATGTTATACTGATCGCCCCAGCATGGCCAAGACAGCATTGGTACAGCATGATGGTGGACCTGTCGATCGCCCCGCCCATAGAACTCCCGAGGCACCATGACCTCCTCTCCCAGGACCAGGGTTGCCTGCTGCACTTGGACCTGGACTCCCTGCACCTGATGGCTTGGAGACTGTGGCTGACTGAGGGGGAGAGAGCCTGCTTGGTGCAGGTCCAGCAGATTCTGCTGGGCAGCAGAAAACCCTCCACCCAAGTCGTATACTGGGCGAAGTGGAGGAGGGTCACCTGCTGGGTAGAGTCCCGGGTATCCAGCATAGCGTCTCGCCCATACAGGCGATTCTGGAGTACTAGCTACAGCTGAAACTCCAGGGCCTGGCGCTAGCCTCCCTAAGGATCCACCTGGCGGCCATCTCGGCCTTCCATCGGCCCATGGATGGGAGATCCCTGTTCTCCCACCCCATGTCCGTTAGGTTCCTTAAGGGAGTGGAGAGGCTCTACCCGCAGGTTCGAGACCCGGTGCCTCCATGGGACCTCAACCTGATGCTCTCCAGGCTTACAGGGCCCCCCTTCGAGCCAATGGCCACATGCCAGCTGCTTGTTCTGTCTTGGAAGGTGGCCTTCCTGGTAGCCATTACATTGACTAGGAGGGTCTCTGAGATTAGGGCACTGACTTTAGAGCCCCCTTACATGGTGTTCTATAAGGACAAGGTACAGCTGAGACCCCATCCAGCCTTCCTGCCTAAGGTGGTCTCACAATTCCACTATAACCAAGACATCTTCCTCCCCGTGTTTTATACAAAACTGCACGAGCCAGAGGAGGAGCGAAGATGGCACTCCCTAGATGTCAGACGGGCCCTGGCCTACTACGTTGATAGGACATGGCTGTTCTGGAAGTCGACACAACTCTTTGTCACTGTGGCGGACCAGATGAAGGGATCCCCAGTCTCCACCCAGCGCATCTCCAAGTGGATCACCACCTGCATCAAGTGCTGCTATGAACAGGCAAACATACCACTCCCAGGGCCCATCTCGGTGCACTCAACTAGAGCCCAGGTGGTGGCAGCGGCTTTCCTGGAGAAAGTGCCCCTGCAGAACATCTGTAAGGCTGCCACCTGGTCGTCGGTGCACACCTTCACGTCCCACTATGCCATTGTGCAGCAAGAGAGAGGACGCAGGATTCGGCAGAGCCGTACTGAGGGCAGCTCACTGATAACTCCTACCCACCTCCAAGTTACGGCTTTGTAATCACCTATAGTGGAATGGATATGAGAAAGCACTCGAAGAAGAAAACAAGGTTACTTATCAGTAACTGTTTTTCTTCGAGATGTGTTGCTCATGGCCATTCCACATCTGCCCCCCACTTTCGGAGTTGGCAGAAAGAAGGGACTGAGGGTCTGTAGGGTCTGCAGTGCCTTATGTAACGCGGCATGGAGACAGCACTCCAAAGGGCACCTAAGACGACTCTATGGGAACTGCTAAGGGGAAGAAAGTTCCAGGGACCAGTGCATGGTGGCGAGTGCACACCTATAGTGGAATGGCTGAATTATCAGTACTGTACAAGGGAGTTTGAGTTTTCTTCCATTGAATAATTAGTGCAATACTTACTGAATTGTAGATGCTTTATCTTTCATTTAAAGTAATGCTTTATTTTTTGGAGAGGTATTACATATTCATTTCTTGAGATGGCTTTTGTAATCAGCTCCCAACTTGATAATTGTTCATTATATATTAAAAATTATCTGAGGCTAAAAAGTTTTACATCTGGTCGCTTAATTTTAAACTCTTAAAAATTCATGTTAACCATTGGCTATAAAAGTCCTAATACATGCTAGCTTCCATCTCACCTTTGTGGACAAAGTAGTACGACTAATTCTGTTTAAATAAATGTAGTGCTTGGATATTTATGGTGGCAGTAGGAGAGGATGCGGAGTATTTAGGATACCTAGATTCCAACTTTGTTTCTCTGTACTGCCAGATGATTCTTTTTCTGGCAGGTGAGCTTCACTTTCTTGGCAGTCAGGTTAATAATTCAGCCTTCCAATTGGCATATCCACTGGAAATGGGAATCTGAGTATGTATTGTCTGATGTATGGAGAGCAGCATATTTTCCCCTTTGTTGTTGTAAGGAAGGATGAGTTGGGAGTATTGTAAGGCTACCACAGTATCTAAGTGTTCATGGGGACTCCGAGATTAGTGGGTCTACATGTCTATCACAACATGTGGTGTACCTCATCCAGTGCATCAAATGCTCCAGCAGCTGTTTGAGTCAATACGGCCAATCACTACATTCTCAAATGAACTCTCACAGAAAAACAAGAAAAGATTAAAAAAAACACCCTATCGTCCATGGGCAAACACTTTTCACAAAGTGATCGTTCCACAGTTGACCTCTCAGTCCTTGTTCTCAAAAGAAACCTGCACACCTTCAAAAGACAAGCCTGGGAACTTATTTCATAACTTGATTGGATACTAAAAACCATGGATGTAACAGAGACACAGGTTTTATGGCTCATTACAACAATTTGTAAGACGCCATACTTCCTATAAGTGTCCATTGTCCTACATACAGCTCCAGGGGCGTTGATTGGCTACTTCATTTTCAGCGGTCTCAAACAATCTGTCCTCCCGTGTATTTAGCTTGAACACTCTGGTTACCTTCTCCAGACCCTGAGGAAGAGCTCTCTGAAGCTCGAAAGCTTGTCCCTTCCACTAATAGGAGTTGATCAAATGAAAGATATTTCCTCATCCACCTTGTTTACTTCACCAATTCCATTATTTTAGTGTAACTTCCTATATTTACCTTAGTAAATTGATTTTTGAAATGACATTTTATTCCACGGGTGGGAGTTTTTTGTGGAGGAAGGATATGAATTGCTAGGTTACTTTAGAAGGATATTTTATGTACATTTTTCTCAATTTCCCTCTTTTGGATCATGGAAAGAATCTCATTTTCTTTTTTCATGGCTCTAATATTAACTCTGCACATCACATTGGTGATGTATTTAGGGTGAAAAGTATTTATTTCTATATTAATCATTGCTGATGAATAATGTTGCTGAGTATCCATTGTTAAAACTGCCCAAAGGACATAAATGATGACCTAAATCAAGAAGAAACCTGATTTGACAAAGTCAGACTGGACAGCCATTAGAGAGTGGTTGGAGACAGATGTATTAGCCACAGAATGCAACAAGTCCTTTTCCGTATGAGCTGAAAAGGGTTCTGTCAGATCAACTAGGGACACCTGAGTCCAATTAAGGACTGCCTATGACCTTTAAAAAACCCTCTTCGAGTGAGAGAGAGAGGGAGGAGAGGTAAGAGAGAAGCTGCAGCAGGGATAATGCCTGCAGGGAGAAGTCTTCTGGGTGGAAGGTTGCTCTCCTCCCTATAGAGAAATAACTGAGCTAATGAACTGTTTGGGGAGGGACTGACACCCAGAGACAGCAGAATTGGACTACGTCCAGAAAGGGGGCAAGGAAAGGTATTCCCTTGTTGTGTTACAAATGTTTTTTGGGTTTTTTGTTTTTGTTTTGTTTTGACCGAAGAGTACTGTCCAGGCCTATGCTGAGGTACATCTTGTAAATATTGGAAAATAAAACCTGAGTGAAGAATAAAAACTCTTTCCAGTGGACTGATTAACATCAGGCCCCATCGTCAGAGGGGAAAATGCTGCCTGACGAGGAGGAGGTGCCTTGCAACACTGGGCTTACTCCGGTGCATGGGAATCCAAACCATCCGATGAGGCATGAATATCCTTGTTTGATGACATAGTCAGTACTGTAAAGAGAATCTGCAGACAGATCAGTCCTCTGCCACAGGAACCAGTTTTGATTTTTCTAATCTGTATTTTAGACAAATGAGCTTTTAAAGCAAATTGAGTCTTGCCAACATAAAAGTGTAAAATGTTTAAGTTCAGTTGAACTGTACAGTTGTTCTAGCATTAAATGTTCTATAAACTAGAAATGAATGTGGCATTCAGTACACACAGAAGGTGAGCTGTCAGGAAACAAGGATTTTCCAAATGCCTTTGTTTTCACTAATCTAGTTTTTCAGAGTTTAATTGTTTTCATTTACACTGAGGCCTTGTCTACACTAGCCTTATTCTGGCAAAACTTTTGTCACTGAAAAACACCCCCTGAGCAACTTAAGTTTTGCTGTCATAAGCGTTTGTATGAACAGCGCAATGTTGGCAGGAGAAAGTCTCCCGCCAACATAGTTACCATCACTTGTTTAGGTGGTAGTTTTATATTGGCGGGAGAGCTGTTAACATAATGTGGCTACACAAGTGTTCTTACAGGGGCACAGCTGTACCGATACAGCTTTGGCACTGCAAGTTTTAATTGTAGACTAGTCCTGAGAAAACCCTCAATAACGAGATCTGGCTGCAGCCACCAGTTTGTCTCTAAGGGTATGTCTACATTGTAGTAAAACACCCATAGCTGGCCTCCGTCAGCTTGCTCAGGCTGCGGGGCTACAAAATCGCTGTGTAAATGCTTGGGCTCAGGCGGGAGCCCAGGCTCTGAGACTCTGCAAGGCAGGGAGGATCCCAGATCCTGGGCTCCAGCCTGAGCCCCCCAAGCCTGAGTCAGCTAACGCAGGCCAGCTGCAAGCATTCTATTGCCGTGCAGATGTACCCTGAGGGTATGTTTTCACCACAGAAAGACAAAGAAAGTATTCATAACGCATGTTAACTATCCCAGATTAAAATAGTAATGAAGAAATGGCCCCCTTGGCTTTTAACTCAGATTAGCAGCTCAGGTTTAAGCCTGTAGAGAAGCTGCTAACCTAAATTAAAATCTGGGTTAATTTAGCTAACCTGAAATATGAATGCTCCCCCTTCCCCTTGCAATGAAGACACCGTAAGGGCTCATCTACACTTGAAATGCTACAGCTGCAACTGCGACACTGTAGCACTTCAGTGTAGCCACTCACTACAGTGTTGGGAGGGGTTTTTCTGTCAGCATAGTTAATCCACCTCCCTGAGAGGCGGTAGTTAGGTTTATAGGAGAATTCTTCCGTTTACCTAGCACTGTCTTCACCAGGTTGATTTAACTGCATTGCTCAGGGATGTGGAATTTTCACACCCTTGAGAATCGTAGCTGGGTTGACTTAACTTGTGAATGTAGACCTGGCCTTAAGGACATCATATTCCCAGTAGGCTTCCATGTATCTATTATGTGGGTAGAGAGCACTTAGTTAAACACACAGTGATAATGATTTACGTGGAACTGCATGGTATTGCATATCAGCTAATGTATTCTGAAATATTCTTTCTTCTGTTACGGTCTGTGTCTTAAGATCTTTACCATTTGAAACTTCTCACGAAAAAGTAATAACCACTGAAAACGTCTTACATTGTATATTGAATATAGCAAGATGAAGAGCTTTTAATTGTACAAAAAGTGCTTTATTTTGTTTGGGTGTCTCAGATCTTATCTAGTAATTTGTTTCGAGACAGAAGCCATTTGCTCTGCACTGATGAATCTCTCACCAGCACTTAAGAGGAGCTCATGATCACATTACAAGTGTACACAATATCATTTACAAAATATAACAATACTATTGGGTTTATATATTATAAATATTTTTAATAACAAATTCTACAGAATTGGAAGTTTAATATTAATGTGATACTCCTACCAACAGCAACTAAATGGAGCTGGTTCGTATTGTATTCTGGAATATTATATCCTGCTCTTTAATGCATTTCCTTTGTGTGTTCTCCTATCATTTGATCACCGTGGTCTTTCTCTGTCTCTGGCTTCAAGTAAAGGCCACTCTAGGTAGTCCTTAGGATATCTGGACTCCTCAATTCTGATGTCACTGTTGTTCCCTTCAGTCATACAACATTTTTCTTTCTGTCTATCTAGTATTTTCTACCACAGTAATGGGTGCAGTTTTTATATAAATATATAGCTGGATGTATTTATTTTTTCTTTCTGCTTATAAAATATAAAAATGCTGCGGGCATCCAGATAAAAATAACTAGAAAAGCCTAAATTTTAATGGGACTGCTCACAGGAGTAAACGTGTGTAAGTTTTCGCAGGATCAGGACCTGAATGAATATCTGTAACATTTTTCCTGCGCATAACCTGTATAACAATAGTAACTCAGCCAATATTTTCTGCTGCTCTCAACTGTGCTAGAGGTATTTGGATTCTAATTAAAGAGATTAGTTAAGTCTATGCAAAAGAGACATAATTGTATGTCTTAATGAGCAATTTACAAGGGATAAAAGACATTCAAAAATTAAATCAAATAATTTATGTAGAGCCTTTTAGAACTTAATTAAGTTGAAAAAAGTTTATCGCTAACCTAAATTTGATTTAAAATCAATAATTTAAATCACAACTATTTCAACACTGTAAATTTCTTGTGACACTACAAAACTAATGTAATTTAGGCATATGTCTTCACTGACAGCAGCAAATTCACTGCCGTCAGATTGATTCTTCGGGATCGAATGAGTGGAAGTGGAGACCTGCTCAATCGATCCAGAAGTCGATTTAATAAATCCACCCTTGAAAAAACAATAATGCTGTGTCGATGGGAGATACGCAAGCTACTTTCCCATCGACTGCCACCAAATTTCTCAGTCAGTGTAGACCAGGTCTCGATTAAGGGACCAATGCTTTATTTGATTTATTTTACATATCAACATTTAATGTTATGAATGGTTGCCAACATAAACATTTTTATAACACTAGTTTCTAAACATTCTTGAGATTTTAATGATTGTTAATGAGCTTAAAGAATTCCAGAAGTATGATGATCATGGACAGTTGCAGAAAATTAGCTCCATGCTGCTTCGTCGGTAACATTAATAGTTTTTAATGGAATTTTTAAACTTATCAGGTTTTTGTTTCATCTGTTGGATTTGGTGGAGGTAGACTTCAGTGTTTTGACTGCCATTGCTAAGAGTGAGGGAAAGATAATGTCTCCTTCACTTCTGCTTGTAGCTGAAGATACAAGCAGAAATCAGGAAATTCTGAAAATCTCTATTTCTGTAAAAGTAGATTAGATTAAAAATTGCTAGATGAATTTGCTGTCTCCATGAAAACTACATAAACAATGGTAGAGAGAATAATAGGTAGAACTGAGAGTTTTGAATTGAATCTTCCTAGTTAAAAATCACACACTTAGGACGTATGGATGTCCAATCGAATAAGTCCAAATAATTAGAAGGAAAAATCAAAAAATAATCCCAGATTTGGAATTTGAGTTTAAGTATAGGAGATTCACAAAGGGACAAAGATAGCTGAAGAAGAATCCTTTATTTTTTTTCCCTGAGTAACGTGCTTGTCCATATAGTTCATTTTGCTGTGTTTGCCCAATGATCTTGTGACAGATTCTTTTGGTCAGGATTCCTTTGATTAGATTAATTTAGAATTTTGTTAGGAATTTTTACAGTTTCCTTTTTCTTTTGTGAGTAAGCTGTCTTATTCTTTGTTTACCGTGGTGATACTCTCAGTACCACTTTAGTAGACATGACTGAACATAAATCTCCAAAACTCATGTTCCTGCTGTAAATCTTTTGCCTTTTTGTGAGGCCATATGAGTGGCAGGAGGAGCTAGCAGTCCCAAGTACATACCTAATATCTCTGATGAGCATCTGCTGAGGGCAGTTAGCACCTCCTGACACTCACACTGCTGATCAGAGCTAGCACAGTTAAGTCTCCTCCAGCTGGAAATCACACTCCCAGCTCAAACTGTAGGTGTACCCATTTTCTACCTCTGGGAAATACTTTTGAGAGAGGGGGAAAAAATGCATTAGACTAAGACAGAACAGATATAGGTTTCCTTCTCCATGCCCTTCAACTTCCAAGGTCCATAAACCCTCTCAACTGACTGACTCTAAGGCTATGGCTACACTGACAGTGGCCAATTTGCCACTGTCAGATCGATTTCTCTGGATCTACTGAGTGGTGAGTAAAGACCCACTCAGTCAATCCAGAAATTGACATATTAAGACCACCTTCTCAAGTGGTGTAGTGCTGCGTCGAGAGGAACGCGTTTGCCGTCGATGCAGCACAGTGAAGACGGCACACAGAACAGAAGCAGGGAAGTCGATGGGAGTTCCCAAGTTTTTTGCGTAGCTTGCGTAACTCCCATTGACTGCCGCTGAATCTCAGAGGTAAGTGTAGACACGGCCTAATAGCTCGCGATCAAATAAGGCTTCTTGTAGTGTTCATTAAGGCGCCAGACACCGTGCCTCAGGAATTGATATTCTGTTGCCTTAGAGATTGTCAGGTATCGTCCCTGTGATGTTGAGGCTCCAGTATCAATGACTGCAGTACCAATGGTACCGACTCTTTCAAGATCACGTTGTCTGCAACCATCTTCAGCCGTACCATCATTGGCAGTAGATATCACAGACATTGACATGTGCAATGCCAAGGGTTTACTTATCAGCTAAGGACCTCTTTGTATCTTCAGACAATTCTGCTGGCAACCTTAAAATACCTCCACTGGTACATCAGTACCTTGTACATCCTTAATACCCACTAAATCTCAGTCAGTGTAGGCAACAATTGGTACAGTCCTCCTGCATGAGGAATTTTTTTTTTCCTCCTCTGAATCTGAGGACAGCAGGGAAGCTTCCCCAGCAAAATACCTTGGGTCAGGATATTCAGGACGTCCCACACTGGGCACGATTTCTAGGGTTGATTCTGATTATCCAAGATACGGGAGCCAAGGAAGGGACACATATCCTTGGTAGCCCCTCCATTAGTCACTAGCCCCCTATACACCCTTAACCCCCAGAGCTATAGGAGGCATTCCTTATGCTCAGAACTGCTTCAGTATTGCACTTCAGTCCCAAATTACCTTCTTCTCACTCTCCTCAGTGATACAACCAGATATCACCAACACATGATCAGATGAGGGATTACAAGCAGAACTGTAAAGCATTCTAAGACCTTGAGAGTCACTTCTATCCTAAAGATTCTTGTCAAGGTAGTCAAAGGCAAAACCTGACAAACTCCTTCTCCATACCTTTATATCAGGTCATTTGGCTTTCCCAATAAACGAAGATTTATTAAACCCTCCCAACTACAGTGACAAACCCCTGCCTCATTGGCTCAAACATTTTAAAGAGAAGAATTCTGCTATCAAGTCCTCTCTCAATGATTCAAACAATTTTACACTAATTCTATACTAGGTTCACTGATAGTGCAGGCGCCAATGAGAAGACTCCTGGGGCAACAAAGGTCAACACCTAAAAAGAAAGAGCCCAGAAAACTGGACTTGTTACGCGGGAAAAGCTATTCCGCCTTTAGTTTGCATATGAGAATTATCAGCTTCCAAGCCTTGTTGGTAAAACATGATTTTTATTAATTAGGGCTCTTTGACAAAATTCACTGAAAAGATTCCACTGGAAATTGAATGAGTTCAAGTCCATCATTGCTGAGGGTCAGTTTATGGCTATAACATCTCTGCAGGTGGCCTTTGCTTCAGTACAGACAGCCTTCAAGTCAGTGGCTACCTCCATAATAATGCAAAGGTCCTCTTCTTCAGAATTTCTAGAGAGAGATAAATTACAGTAAAAGGCCTTCTCTTTAAGGGATGTAACTTGTTCAGTGCAAAGACTCATGGGTTACTGCATCCTTTAAGGACTAATTGTCAAAACTGAGGTTTTTGAAAGTTTGTACATGTGCTCCCAAAAGAAAGCAATATAAACCAAAGTCTTACCAATGGCATTCCTTCTGTTAACAGCACAAACAGCCGGATCCACCAACAAAGTGACAAAAGTTTCCTAGGAGGAAATCCTCCACTTTTACTGTTTTGTCAACTGACCAGCCTTCTTAAACTTAGACTGTTTCTTGAAAAAATATACCAAGCCCTACAGATCTTTCCATCCCCTCCTTTTGGGAATTGATTATACCATTTTCACAATTTCTGGAACACCATCACCATTGACCTATCAGTTCTGGGCATAGTGGAGGTTGGATATACCAACCAATTCCATTCTTTTCCCCACTCTCAAACACCTTCCCTGTCCTTATTCATGAGACTGTCCTACATCAAGAGAGACAATTTCTTCTCATTCTTGCAGCAGAAGAGGATATCCAGCTTCAGTACTGGGGAAAGGTTTTATTTGCATTACTTTCTCATTCCCAAAAAGAGGGGACAACCAGGACCTATCCTGGACTTAAGATAGCTAATTACCTTCATCAAAAAATGCAAGTTCAGGATAGTGTCATGTCTATTTTACTGTCCCTAGATCCAAACAATTAGTATGCCACTCTTAGACTCCAGAATGCCTCCTTTCATACTGCAATTCACCCAGCCCACAGAAGGTATCTAAGCTTCCACCTTTGCTGGAGGCTGCCACTATCATTATAGAGCACTGCCATTCGACCTGTCCACGGCTGTGTTCACAAAGTGTCATGCGGTAGTGACAGCTTACCTCAGGAAGCTGGGAATCCTAGTGTTCCCATTCTAACATGACTGGGTGATTTGTGGGAAGACTTGGTAGCAATAGGTAGCAGACTTTATCCAGAATATTCTGTTTCCAATCACCCAATTAAGTATGAAAATAAACAGACAAGTCAATACTGATCCTGACACAAAAAATAGAGTTCATTGGGGCCATTCTGGTATGCTTGGTTACAAGCGAGCAGTTCTGAAACAGTTGTGTGGCAGGATGAGGAGACATCATAGAATCACAGAATTGTAGGACTGCAAGGACTTCAATAGGTCTTCTAATCCAGTCCCCTGCACTCAAGGCAGGGCTAAATATTATCTAAACCATCCCTGCCATGTGTTCGTCTAAACTGCTCTTAAAACTTTCCAATGATGGAGATTCCACAACCTCCTTAGGCAATTTCTTTCAGTGCTTAACTACCCTGACATTTAGGAAGCTTTTCCTAATGTCCAACCTAAATTGCTGCAATTTAAGACCACTGCTTCTTGTCCTATCCCTATCTTTCCTGAAATGTGGCACCCAGAACACGACACAATGCTCCAATTGAGGCCTAATCAGAGTGGAGTACGGCAGAAGAATTTCTTCTCCTGTCTTGCTAACACTTCTTCTAATACATCACAGAGTTATGTTTGCTTGCCTTTTTGTTTTGTATTTATTTTTGCAACTGTTACACTGTTGACTTTTACTGTTTGTGATCCACTATGACCCCCAGCTCTGTTTCCGCAGTACTCCTTCCTAGGCAATCAATTTATGCTACATAATGGGAGACTGCTCTTCAGTCCCCTACAGAGTTTGCTTGTTAATTTTTTTCTCCTAATGATTTAAAGGATATCAGCAAGATCGCTTCTTTAACTGAGAGAAATTTACTACATCAGTTACCATTCTCCAAATATTACTGTTTGCAAAAACAAACAGAGGGCTCTTCAGAGTGAAACACTGCTTGGGCGCACAAATTCCAGAGACCATAAATTGATTCTGAACTTACATTTGGGAATGCCAATCCCAAATCAGTTATTCCTTGATTCGTCTTCTATTCTGACTATTAAGATCTGTAACAAAGCCTAGATTTCCCTGCTATAAATGAGGCACCCCGATACTTTGCTTAAAGAAGTTTTCCCCATTTTCTGGAATGTGACATTTATTTTAGTCACTTAGCAGAACAAACAACAACAACAAAAAGCACCACCAGAGACCTCTCTACCTCATGTCCTAGCTCTGCTGCTTCTTTTTGACATTAATAAAAGCACTTGGAAGAAAGAGAAACAAGCTGTCCAAAGCATAGAAGAATCAATCTTCATTGCAGCTTAGCTTTGCTAGTGTCCTTATTGTGGGCTAGATGGTCTCTTGAGTTCCCAGGGCCTTTTCAAGGGATAGTAAGCAGGTTATACTCTTCCAGCAGGGTTTATTGACAAAACAACAAGGATCACATGCCACGCAAACTCACTTGTTTAAAGCCCTGCTGGTTTTATAGAACTGCTGAAGCAGATACAGGGATAATGGGTTTACTTTCCAGAGACTGCCTTTGAATGAGCCAGATTACTGCTGACTTGGAAAGGTTCTTCCCTAGAATCCTGTAAGGAATACATCTCATCACTATAGGGCACATTTGTCAGTTACATATAATTATAATGAAGCATATTTCTTTCTTTTAATATATCTTTGCTTTTGGATCTGTGTATTGTAACTCATTTCAAGAGGTTTAGTATTGTTTGAAATGGACTTTGCTGTGTTTTTACAGGTGTTGAATAATAATTCAAGCCATATGTCTATGTACTTGGAACAACAAGAAATGTTTTATAGGAAGCTGATCTGATTTTCAAAAGTATTGAATTTTTTATGCTTATTTTCCAAAGCACAAGGTGTTTTGGTTCACATTTAATAAACTAAACAAACTGCCTTGTTTTCTGCTGCAGAATGGGTGCTGCAGACAACATATACAAAGGTCGGAGTACTTTCATGGAGGAACTGAAAGATACAGCAGAGATCATAAGAAAAGCGACCTCATGTTCACTAGTAATATTGGATGAACTGGGGAGAGGAACTAGCACACATGATGGAATCGCTATTGCTTATGCTACACTTGAACATTTTATTAGAGATGTAAGTGTTTAATCTGGCATACGTTTCTAAATGTATTTTGTATTACACGGGAACTCTGCATGGTACACTAAGCACATCTGCAAGGATGTTTTGTGGAGCAATGTGCACATGTTCAGCTTCACAAAGTGAAGAACTATGAAAGAGAGGAAATCAATCCTAAATGCGTGTTTTTAAAAAATATTCATACATGTGTATGTTGTTGCTGTAGGTGGAATCATTGACACTGTTTGTCACTCACTACCCCTCAGTGTGTGATCTAGAAAAGATATACCCAGAACAGGTTGGGAACTACCACATGGCCTTCCTGGTAAATGAAGAAGGAAGTGAACAACAAAAAGGTACAGTATGAAATTGGTCTGAGATTATTAGCATTATAGATATAAAGATATAGATTGAAATTTGGGTATTTAAATAAAAGTATTAAAGAAAATGTATGTCCGAATCCACTAGACTACTTTAAGAATCTCAATCTATATCTTAAATCTCTTGTTTGCTTGAAGACTGAAAAATGTTTTTCTTTTCATGATTAATTAGCTTTAGGGTATATTATTGTTTGTTTAAACTGTAAATACAACAGAGCAGTCTCCTTATTTGTGCAGTATATACAGCACCTAGCACACTTTGAACAGTAGGTTTAAAAATATGTATTATTGTTTACTTGGTATTCTCAAGCTAACTGGTTTAAAAAGTGTGCTTAAATAATTGTAATTACTTCAAAAACTCACACTGGCATATATGCACATAACTTTCATTTCTTTCAGCGGGAGCCATCAACCCACATATCAGGAAAATTTGGCTTTAGTGCTGTATTTTATTTAAATAACAGGAAATGAGGTTATATGCATTTTGAGCAATGGTGTTGGCTATCCTTCAATACTCGGATGGTGTCTGCCAGGGGGAAAGTCACTGATGAAACTTAAGATGATTGAGAAGTCCAATTTGTGCTCTACAGATTTTTCCACATATATGACAGGTGGTTGCTTGGAGAGAGCACAACTGCTGGCCTGGATGCTGTACCCTTTCCTTCCTCCTCTGTCTTTTCTTAGCCTCTTGAGCAAGGCGATTCTCTTCAAAACAGTCTGAGGCATGATGTATGATGTGACCCATTGCAGTCTGTTGCCAACCAACTCTTTCCAATTTGTGGAGTCAGTGCCTCCCTTCTTAAGATGTATTTACAATGTGTCCTTGTAGAGTTTCCTTTGTCCCCCCGGGTCCTCTTACCATAACTAAGTTGAGAAAAGAGGACGGGCTTCGGAAGATGAGTATCAGCCATCCGCACACAATGACCAGCCCAGCGAAGTTGATGTTTCATAATCTTCACCTCAACACTGCTCATGTTAGCTGCAGAGAGAATGCTGGCATTTGGTATGATGGTCTTCCCTCTGATACAGAGAATCTTCCTAAGGTAACACTGTTGATGCCACTCCAGATCATTAAGATGACTTCTATATGTCACCCATGTCTCGCACCCATAAAGAGGGGATGACTACTACATTGTAGACCAGGATCTTAGTTTCCATCCACAGATCTCTGTCAATAAAGACAGTTATGAATAAGAATCAAGATTACGGCAAGATAGATGGAGAAAAGGGCTAGGGAAGTAACACAGCCCTGCTTAACACCAGTATGGATGGTGAACAGATCCATCTCTAACCTATTACAGAGGACGGTGGCAGCCATTCCATCATGAAGAAGCCTGAGAACACGAATGAACGTCAGTGGACAACCAACAGCACCTTCCATAATGCTTCCCAATTGATGGAATCAGAGGCCTTAATTAGGCCAATAAATGCCAACGGCGGTGAGTGACGGTGTGTAGACAATGCATACGCGTTATGCCTAGAGCTAATCCCCAGATGACCAGCAAGAGGCGCCAGTCTGGCAATGAGTAAAGTGCCCTGTTACAACCTCCCAATGTGTTTGGATGTCATTGATGTCAGGTAGGTCAGAGAGCCTTTCAATGAGGTATTGTTGAAGAGTCTCCTGACTTGCGTGATTTTTAAGTGCCTTGATGTTAAATCCCTTCTGAGTAACTTTCAGTTGTTTACAGTTTTGTGGTTTAAGCCACATGTTCTGATTGAGTTGACTAAATGTTGTTCTATCCAGCAGTCATCCAAACCTCTCGAGGCTCGTGTAATATGAGCATCAGTACGATCACAAGCTCTGATGATGATGTAGTCAAGAAGATGCCAGTGTTCGGAACATTGATGTTTCCAAGTAGTCTTATATTTGTCCTTCTGTCTAAAAATGGTATTTGTGATAAGCAAGTCATGTTCCACATTTACAGAAGTGAAGAATGCCATTAGAATTCACTTTCTCCACTTCTCCTTTCCCAATGGTGTCCTTCCACAGTTTGGGATGCTGCCCATCTCTTGCACTGAAGTCACCCATGAGGATAAGCTTGTCTTCTGTGACAGTGAGAACTGCATCAAGAGCACAGTAAAACTGCTCCTTGTTGTCTTGGTCATCGTCAAGTGTGGGAGCATATGCACTAATGACTGTGCCATACTGGTTGTTGTTAAGCTTACAACACAGAGTCATGAGATGGTCTTCAATACCCATAGGGAGTTCTAAAAGCTTGTTCTTGTTGGCAGAACCAGTCCATGGATATACCTCTCTTCAGATGGCTTTCCTTTCCAAAAGAAGGGATAGCCACTTCCATTGTCTTTCAATTGACCTTCATCTGCCTGACAACTCTCATTTAGAGTTGCAATATCAATGTCATATCTTGCAAGTTCTCTAGCTATTATGGCAGGTCTTCTTTCAGGACAGTCACTGTTCAGGGAAGCCATGAGAATTTGAACATTCCAAGTGGCAAACTTCATTACTTCGTATGTTCTGACCGTAGGTAGAGTCAGCCTACTGGACATGGCCATCCAGTCGGGATGAGGAGGTTGAGACAGCCTATGTTTAGGGAACCTTTTCTAACCCCTTCCCCATTCAGGGTGAGAAGAGGGAATTTTGAAAAGGACTGCTGTGTTGCGGCCACAGCTGCTGACTTGCACTTCCATCTCACAAGTCCAAGTGTAAAATGACCAACACATGCCCATTGCCTGCATGCAGATTTGTGGCTAGGGACTCCCAGAGATCACTGCTCCTGTCCCCACCACCACTCACCCATCACTATAGGACTTTGTTAGTGGGAGATGTTATCACCTTTGGCAGAGGTCAATGCATGGTATCTTTTAACGTGGGGAAGCCGAACATAGGTGGCAACCTTACGAAACTTGACAGAGAGAAGCCCTGGATCAAGTGGCAGGGAAGTCCAAGATAATCAGAGGTCTCCATTCTGCTGCAGCCCTCATCCACCTGCAGAGAGCTGACATGTCCTCAAATACACCTGTTCCACTGTTGGGGTTTTAAGAAGCTTGGACCGTGCTTCATTTGGAACCTCAGCTCAGAACTGTTCACCATGGGTGACCCTACAGAACTCCAGATGACATAGTCTCAGGGTCATTGGGACACACAAGTCTCTCCACTACATCATTTTGAGCATTGATTGTCTAAAGTCATGCTCTAATTAGCTGATGTTTTTTATGATGCTATACCTATGCTGACATTCTGAATGAAGAGAATCACCCTGACCACCAAACTGTCTCATCACAAAAAAAGTCCATATTTAAATGGTATGGTCTGGTAAACAGACTGCTTGAGATATTCTCATTATGTAAATGTGATGAAAAGAAATTAATATTAAATGTTTCCTCTTCTTTGAACATAGACCCCTATTCTTCATGGTGTGCATACTCTATTACCTTTCTAGATAGCAGTGTTAGTTGGCCTGAGAATGCACTCTGCCTATATATTAATGCTTCCTCTCCTGAGGACATACAAGTGGTGCAGTCCTATCCCCCCATCACTACCATAGGCATAGAAGCCTCTCTTTCTTTTGTTTATCTTCAGGTTTAAATAACTTCAACAGAGTTAGACCTTTTTGCTATATTTTGCAAAGTTTTGGCTTGTCTCATCTTACATTTTATGCTCTTTTTAGTCTCTCCTGCTTTCTTGGCGGGTCTCTTTCTTTGTCATGCTTTGAGATGGCACAGGCCAGCTCAGGTGGCTTGAAGCCATCACACTGAGTCCAAAACAGCACTCAAATGCTGAGTCAACCTGAGCTTCACCACTGAGAGTTCCCCATTGTTTTCCAAAGAAAAGAGGCTTTTCGATTGAATGGCAATGATTGGGATTAATTTCTCTTGTCTGTTCTCAGTGCAAAGACTGAATAAGTGGAGTATGAACTGGGGATCTCCACAGAGAGAGGAAGGGAATCATGATGGTTGCAATATCCCACTTGAAAAGGCTCCCACCTAAACCTTTGGGAAGACAGCCCTTATTTGAAACTTCTAACTGTAATTGTAGCTGCACTATCTCCGCTCTCTGCTCTTTTTCCAATCGAGTCCAGGCACTAATTCACTGGTGGCCAGAGAGCCTGTGCGCCGGGGTCCTAGAACTTTCTCCACTCCTCCATGTCTGTATAGGAATATTGGAGAGACATGATATTATGGTTCTAGCAAACGAGTTAGTTTTATGTATTTAAACTGTACACTAAGGGTATGTCTCCACTGCTTACTCCTTATGGCAGTATGTGGAGTACATGCACTGCCCACCCACTAGCAGGGTATATATAGCAGTGTAGCTGATGAGGTGCTGCTTAGGTGAGAAGAGTAAAGACACACCTGACCCTTTAGAATACATATTATACACTACTCTCTACATGCCCAAGCATTGCCTCCCCTATCTACACTGCTGTTTTAGCAACGTAGTGTCCCCATGCCGCCTCACTTCTGTAGTCTTTCCCTGCCACTGGGAGCTGCCAAAGCCTTTCTTAGCCACAGGAAAAGGACTCTGGCAGCTGGGAGAAGCTCTGGCATGGGGGAGGCCATGGAAAATAACTCCAGCAGCTTCCTGCTGCTGGAGCGTTTCCCCACTGCTTTCCCCCTACCCCAGCCTTTCACTTACGTGTGTAGGGAGAAATCACAGAGGGATGAAGCCTGTTTTTCATTGCAGTGTGTAGCTACACCTACCCTACGTGTTGCCATACAGTATAAATGTAGCATAGTTATTGTCAGTAACCTTGCCAGCCTTACAACGAGATACAGCCCAATTCTGTAGCCAGCTTCTCCCCCCCGTTCCCCAACACGCGCGCACACACAAAACTCCTGCATGATCAGGCCACAGATGAGAATAAAGCTATTGGAAAGAGGTTATGCAATGTATACTAGCTAGTTAGGAGGCATTTTGGCTTAATGCTTATTGTAGGGTATGGTTATTAAGGAAGAAACATAAATTGTAGTGATAATATTTTGTTGTTCTGTCAGCTTAATCTGTTAATTTATTCTCTAGGATCTGAAGATGAAGAGATTCCTGAATTTATCACTTTTCTTTATCAAATAACTAGAGGAGTTGCTGCAAGGAGTTACGGATTAAATGTTGCTAAACTAGCACATGTTCCTGAAGAAATCTTAAAGAAGGCAGCTCACAAATCAAAGGAGCTTGAAAGATTAGTGAATATGAAAAGGTCAGAGTAATTGTGATGCATTTTTCTGTTTGTAATGAAACTTTCAGATGTGAGTTAGAAGAGCTGTTCCCAGTAAATGGGTATCGAAAAGAGCATTAAAAGCTATACCAGACACACTTAAACACTTAATTAAGATGAAAGGAAAACAGCTCTTGAAAAAGCGTATGAAATCATGCTGTCCTTTTTAATCAAAGCTTTATAAATTAAATAATTAAAATTAGTTTTATAATCAGTCACTCTATCAAAGTTTTAAACTAAAATATATGGTATGTTTGGTTTTTTTTTAAATATGAACTAGTGTGAGCAGAAATAATTTTGAACCTTTTACAGCAACTTTTAGTAAACTAATTTGTTCTTCTAAAATATATATTTTGGAAGAAAAAAATATAAATGTGACATTTATTTACATAACTTTATTTATTAATAGTTAGTAAAACATTAGTTGATGTCTTAAAATGCCTAGCACAGATATATTTAATTTAGAAAGTAATTTCAACTTATTTACTTAAGACTTTAGAGTTGTTTGCTAGCTATTTATAAGAAGAGAAAAGGACCTTGAGAGCTTTGTTTCTCATTTAATTAAGAATAAATCTTTGTATTAGCTTTGATCAAATTAAAATCTCTAAATTTCTGAAAAAAATTAAGCTGATACTGAGCTTTAGATATGTGCTTATATATACTATACATGACACTGGTGTCAAAGCATGACACTGGCCTTTTAAGAAGGAAGAAGCCAGTGCACCTGTGACTAATCATCTGCTTTGCAGTTAGGCTCAAGAGAAGGCATCTGGGTCTCATAATTGGGAATAGACTGAGACAGTGGAGGAGTCAGTCAGGTGACGGGCAGGTGAGAGCTACCTGGGAGTGAGAGATTGGCTTGTGAGAGCTGCCAGAGTCTGGGAGACTGTAAGAGGTTCCTGAAGGAAGCTGTACATCAGTGATACTCAGACTGAGGCTCAAGAGCCACAAGTGGCTCTTTAATGTGTCTCCTGCAGCTCTTTGCAGCACATGATATTAAAACACTGTGAGATTTAGTTCTTAATCAGTCAGGATGCTTTTACTGTGTCATTAACCAATTGTAGTTGATAAAATAATACTTGGTCAGTCACTTTACCTGGAGAATTACTGTGAGAATAATATATATATAAAAAATAGCAAAGGTAAGAAGGAATTAACCCTATTGAGGCTCTTTTGGGTAATGCTGATCGCTAATTTGGCTCCTGAATCACTGAGGTATGAGTATCATTGCTGTACATAGTTCCTGGGGGAAGGCTGAAGGCAGGACAACAGCAAGAGAGATTTGCTGGCTGACCAAGATTGATTTGCTGGCTGACTTTCCCAAGTCAGAGAGCCAGAGCTGGAGGGCTGGAGAGGGCTGAAGGCCAGGGAGTAGCAGAGGGAGTTCTCTGCTGACTGTTAAAATGAAGATCTGGAGCTGAGGGCTGGAGAGGGCTGAAAGCAGGGGAGCTACAAAGGGGCTTACACACTGATGACTTCATGATGGAGAGGAGACCCAGTGGAACAGTGAGGAATGCTTCCTCAGTGAGGAGGATCTCCCAGCAGAGGCTCTGTGGAGGTTCCCAATGGGAAGAGCGGGTTGCACTGCAGCTGGAAGGGCTGGGATGGCTGTCCTGGGATAAAGCCTGAAAAGGGACTGATAAGGAGCTCAGGTGTGTTGGAAGATGTTAGAATTTGGTATGTGCTATGTTGAGGGACAAGAGAATGTGTGATTTTTAAGGAGTACGTGCACAGGGCATGATAAATGGACTATGTGGGGTCTTTTTTTATCGAATGTCTTGCACTGTTTAGGTAATAAACTCACTCCAAAGTAGAGTATTACTAAAGCAAAAAAGTCTGGCCAGGAGTTACTGGGGCCTCTGAAGGAGGGAAACAAAGGACAGCATGCTGTTCGTGCTCCAGTCTACCACCACTGGATGCCCTGTCGAGGATGCCCTGTCACAATAGGTGATGGAGGATTCTCTAGTGTACGGGCTGGCATAACTTCTTATCGATCTTAAAACATTTTAGCAACTGTACATAAACAGTTTAGGTAGAAGTATAGCTAGTTATTGTAAACACGTATTTCTGTGTCTGGTGTAAAGACTCATAAAATATTGAAGTCTGTGAAGGATTCTTCTGTTTATGATGGTTTGTACATAATAGATCTGCACTGTAAGATGACTTCTGCTAACTTTAATGATTTTTTTCCACAAGACTCATCTGAAATTTCAACTCAAACCAACTTTTAAGAGTGTAATACAGATAAAGCTCTTTTCATAGAATCATAGAAGATTAGGGTTGGAAGAGTCCTTAGGAGGTAATCTAGTCCAAACCTCTGATCAAAGCAGCACCAACCCCAACTAAATCATCCCAGCCAGGGCTTTGTCAAGCCAGGCCTTAAAAACCTCTAAGGATGGCGATTCCACCACCACCCTAGGTAACCCATTCAGTGCTTTCCCACCCTCCTAGTGAAAACATTTTTCCTAATATCCAACCTAGACTCTCCACTGCAACTTAAGGCCATTACTCCTTGTTCCGTCATGTGCCACCACTGAGAACAGCCTGTCTCCATACTCCCTGGAATCCCCCTTCAAGTAGCTGAAGACTGCTATCAAATCCCCCCTCATTTTTCTCTGCAGTAGAATAAGTTAGCCTAGTTACCTCAGCTCTCCTCATATGTCATGTGCTCCAGCCACCTAATCATTTTTGTTGCCCTCTGCTGGACACTCTCCAATTTGTCCACATCCTTCTTGAAGTGGGGAACCGAAACTGGACATAATACTTCAAATGAGGCCTCACCAATGCCAAATAGAGGGGAATAATCTCTTCCCTCGATGTGCTAGCAGGGTTCCCACTAATGCAGCCCAATATGCTGTTAGCCTTCTTGGAAATAAGGGCACACTGTTGACTCATATCCAGCATCTGTAATCCCCAGGTCCTTTTCTGAAGCACTGTTGCCTAGCCAGTTGGTCCCCATTCTGTAGCAGTTCATGGGATTCTCCCACCTTGCAGTTAGGGTCCTGGGCAATTGACAAGAAGTGCTTCCTTCCCACTGGAATTTAGTATGCTCTCAGCTGCTTCCCATTTAGAAATGTAAATATGATCTTGAGGATCAAAATTAGATCCTTACTTAGCAATATATTGTGGTACCCCTAGACCTACAAGGCTAGCTGACTTGTCAAATTTTTTTGTACCTCGTTGCATGTTATATGGAAATATTAATTTCCCATATAATTAATATAATATTAATTTCCCATTAATTTCCAGACCTTGCGCTGAAGACTTCACTTGCTTTTCATACTCCTTTGAAATATCAGAAATACATTCTAACTCGTTTGAAATATCTTGCTTGTACTTACCAGTTTCTCTGGCTAACCTAGCTTTCTTGGGTCTCAGAAAGGGAATTGGATGTGTGCATTTACATAGAAAATGAGACAATATCTCAAATTTCTTCCAGTCTTTTCCATTACCAACATATGTACTGATAGTAGTGCTACTGAATGAATGTTGGTATCGTTTTTAATATTCTAGTCTAGGTAAATCACTTCCCTGTTTCTCTTCTGTTCATTGACTTGTGATCAAACGGCCTTTTGTTCAATTTGTTTGTTGCTCTCTGTACCTTACCAGCCTCATGAAAATAATTTTGTTGAATTTCATGAGCTTATCATAGTGACCAAAATATTAAATATAATTGTAGAAAAATTTACCCACATACAGTGGGCGTAGTTAACACAATGGTTTTGACTTCTTGAAAGATTTTACTTTGAGCTCGTAAGTCTTGCTCCTTTTTTGCTGAATGCAAAATATTTTAAAACAAGTTCAGTGTTTTCAGTCACTAATGTATTTAATCTATAAATATATGAATGTCCTTATTTTGATTTTTGTGGTTTTGCTTTTCAGAAAAAGGCTAAAATCTTTTGCCAAAATATGGAATATAAATGATTCTCAGGAACTACAAAAATGGAGTAGTGTGTGTGAAACTGGAGATGAATGAATAGAGCATTTTTAGTGCTTCAGATCCTGCCTAATTGAAGACTGCTATAATTAACAGAATGAGCAATTCAAAATATACTACTTTACAGAGTAATGTATTTGAATAATATGCCATTTCATATACATTAAGTGGACCATATTGGGAATTTACATTTTGAAAATAAGGAACATTGTAATATACTCCATATTTAGTTTCTAAAGGCAGGCTCGTTTTATGGCATCTCTCTACCCTACCATCTCAGTTTATTAAATAAATAAATAAATAAGTGCAAGGTGACTATTTGCATTCAATGAGGTTTGCAGTATGATTAGAAAATATGATTAATTATGTCTGTAAATTGTTAGACAATCCTTTTATTAAAAATAAAATGGCTTTAAAGATTGTTGTACTTTGATTTCTGAAGAAATTAAATATGGCTTTGTGTGTGTTATGCTGGGAAATTTTGATTGAGCGATTCATTTAAGGGATCTGTGATTTAGTGAGATGCAGCTGTTCACATTCATACACAACATTATTTCATATTTACCTTTGATCCACTAGTATTTTCTTTAATTTTTTTTGAGTTTCAGTGATCTTAGATGTTTCTAGTACAAGTATAAATTTGCAGATGTAATTTGAATAGGTGTCCCTTTTAAAATTTGTTTTATTGCATCTATGACAATAAACTGCATAATCCAGATAAAGTTCATATATTTAAGCTTAGTAAAAATATTCATGTTTTTCATACTTATAGAACCATGTTATTTCTATAAACCTCCACTCATTTTGTTAAACATCTAATTATTTTGGACATTTGCTGTAGATGGAAAGAACAAAATGCATTTGGTCATTTTATTGAGGAAACAGCTGATGAGAACCTGCTCGATTATATTCACAAGAATAAAAAATTCAGGTTTTTTTTTTAAGTAATACATTTTAAATGGATCTTAAAATGACTGAAATTGTAACATTTTGCCAATGAACATTATGGCCTTTCCAGTGTGAAGAATGATTATAATCCCAAACCACACAAATATTTTTTTACATTTAACAGCAACTGTCAACCTTTATTCATGAAAGATTTTTTTCAGCGTACACCATCATTCTGCAACTTATAAAGCATCCTCTAAAGCAGGGATCTTAAACTCAATTGGTATGGCGGGCCACATTTACATTGAGTTGAGTTCAGGGGGGCCACGCATAACACACAGTTCTCTGCTCTACCTTTCATGCTCTACTCTCCGCCGAAAAAATCTCCCCGCAGGGTAAAATTCGGCGGCACAGCAGAAGAGAGAGAGGCTCTCACAGGGACTTGCAGACTCCACTCTCTGCCGTTAAATCTCCCTGTGGGGCCACATTCGGCGGCCATTTCCTTTTTAAGGCGGCACAGTAGAAGAGAGAGAGGCTCTCACAGGGACTTGCAGACTCCACTCTCCGCCGTTACATCTCCCTGTGGGGCCACATTCGGCGGCCATTTCCTTTTTAAGACAGCCACAACTTGCCTGAGCTCCGCTCAGAAAATACTGACAGCAGAAGCCTGCGGCCGGATTCGGACTGCGGGCCACATAACACAAGCCCGCGGGCCGCAGTTGGCCCGCGGGCCGCGAGTTTGAGACCCCTGCTCTAAAGATACTACAAAAGCATTTCTGAGTCTGGTTACTCAAATAAAAACATTCAACGTAAGCTTCTACACTCATCTCTGGCTTACAAGGAGATTCCATCCCTTCTTCACAAACAGTTGCTACAATAGTTCATTCACTTATCACTTCCACATTGGAATGTTTGTTTATTACTTTACCTGGGTCTGGATAAAGACATTCACAAGGAAGCTACATGTATTGCATGGACAATAGTCCATCTTTGAAACAGTATGAGCTGAAGAAAGTATCTTTGTGCCAGTGTTGTGCAATCTGCACGATTCCCCTTTGGCTTTTTGATCCACTTCAGGATTCCGATCTTGATTTATGAATAGACTCATACTATGTCGAAGATCATTTCTTCATCTAGGACTCATCATGACGGTTAAAATCATCAGACACAAACGGACTAATAGCATTGAAGTAAAAACTTCAGGAAGCCAGAAAAACAACCTTGTGAATAGCAGACCCAGGACTGTGGAATACACTACCAACAGATGATTTGGGGGTAGTAGTGAGAAAAACCATTTTTCTCATTCCTCTCTCCTTTAGAAGTCTGGAATTTCAGTCCCCAAATAGCACCACCTGTCAATATTCTTCTCTCCATTTGTCCCTTGTTGTGGCAGAGAAAGCCAAATGGATCAGAAGAATTGAAAGGTGTGGTTCTCCCTGAGTAGACTATCCCGGGAACCACAGAATAGAAGCTTTGCAATGATTGCTATCAACCCACATGCTCTCTGTTTGCCTTAGGAAGGTGCTTGGGATCAATAGCTTGTTCATAGAGTTCAGGGCCAGCAGAGACTATTAGATATATAATCTGACCTTCTGTATCTCACAGGCTATTACATTTTACCCAGTTACCCACATGTTGAGTCCACTAATTTGTATTTGGCTAAGGCATGTCTTCCAGAAAGACATCAGGTCTTGTTAAAAGATATCAAAAGAACCCATCACTTCCCATGATAGTTTTTTCTAGTGGTTATTCACCCTCTGTGCTAAATTTGTAACTTAGTTATAATTTGAATTTTCCTGGCTTCAGCTTCCAGCCATTGGTTCTTATGTCTTTCTCAATTAGATTAGAGCCCCTTAGTATCCATTATTTTCTCCCTCTGAAGGTACTTGAATACAGTAATCAAGTCACCACTCAATCTCCTTTGTGATGAACAAACTGAACTTTTAAAGTCTTTCACTGTAAGACATTTTCTCCAACCCTCAAATCATTTTTGTGGCTCTCTTCTGCGCCTTCACCAATTTTTCGACATCATTTTAAAAATGTGGACGCCAGAACTATACACGGCATTCCAGACATATAACTTTACATTTGGCTGTATCAAAACACATTTTGTTTGAATGGACCCAGCTTCCAACTGGTCTAGATTGCTCTGTGTGACTGCCCTGTCCTCATCATTATTTACTATTCTGCCAATCTGTGCCCATTTGCGAATTTTTATCAGCAATGATTTTATATTTACTTCCAGATCACTGACAAAAATGTTGAATAGCTTCAGGCCAAGTACTAATCTCTGCGGAACCCCACTAGAAACTCCCCTATTTGATGATTCCCCATTGGTGACTACTTTTTGAGATCTTTCACAAAGCCATTTCTTAATCCATTGAATGTGCACTTTATTAATATTGTTTGGTGCTAACTTTTTAATCAGAATGTCATGCTGAACAAAGTCAAATGCCTTACAAAGTCTAAGTGTATTACATCTGTGTAGTTACTTCTATCAGCCAAAACTTGTAATCTGTTTTCCATAAAACAATGTTGACTGGCATTTGCAGTTGACTGTGGATTTGCAGAGACTGTGGCCTGCTTTTCCCCATTTTAGAAAGCCAGGCAGGGGACCATCTATTATGATAGGCGCCTACTGGCAGAATCTCTCAAGAGACAGGTGGAAGAGCTACAGGAGGAGGTGACTAGCTAAAAAGCATCTGTGCTCAAAAATAATTCATTGAGAAAAATGTATATGGAGACCCCCAAGTCTGAGGAAGAAATCCAGCTGGAGTAACTGCAATAGCACCACCAGGGGAGGAGGAAATGGCTCCTAATGGTGGAGGACAAGAAGCTGTGTACCCCAAGGCTGGAAGGATCGCAGCCACCACTTTCAAGAGGAAACAAAGGGTAGTGGTGGTCGGTAACTCCCTTCTAAGGGGGAATGAGGCATCCAGATGCAGTTCTATCCTGGCTTCTTGAGAGGTGTGCTGCCTGCCGGGAACCCATATCTGAAACATTATGGAAGGATTGCCAAGGATCATCTGGTTCTCTGACTACTTCCCCATGCTACTCATCCTTGGGCACTAATGATACTGCAAATTATGACCCTAGGTAGATCAGTAAAGGGTGAAGCAGTTCCCTGACCTACTGCTAGAAGGAAGCGCTGAACCCACCAAGGTAGAGGAGGAGCTTTGTCACACTGGCTAGATGGCTCAGAAGGCATCTGGCGTGTCTGTATCAGAAGGAATTCAAGTATATTCCACAAGATCCGTGGCAACCTCATAGGCCGAAAGAGCATGTGCTTCTGCTGCAGAGATCTTTAGAGCAGCAACATGGATATTGGCTAATACCTTTCTGAGACATCATGGAGTGGACTTTCTGATTTCTGCAGAGGTTTCCTTCAGAAGTATGGTGCTGCAGTTGGTGGTCCAGCAGTTCCTTTGTCTTTCTGTTTGTTTTCTTATCCTTCTCTATTCTTGTCCACTTCTCATACACAGCAGAATTGTTGGAGATGCTGGGCTGCAGAATGGAAAATTTCTTATCCAGTAATTTTCTGTCTGCTAGCAGTGTCTCCTACAATTCTACTCAGCCTAGACTGCTTTCCAGCCAAGGGTCAACATTTTTATTTGAATAGTTACCATAAAAGCAAGAACTACTGTATATGGCCACTTGGTTGGCATTGGAATTGGTTACTAATTGTTTTCTGCAAGTGTTTACACAGTTTTGGAATGAATCTGGCAGTAGGCAGGAGAAGGTGTGGTTAGCACAGCTGTGCTACAGCTTTGAAGTGCCTCCAGAAGCTACAGGCATTGAGGAATAGCCTATATATAGCAGAATTATGGGAGACGCTTCTAGCAGACAGGCAATTATTGGGTAAGGAATTTTCCTGTCCCTTTCCTTTGAGAGTTTACAATTTAAAGGACAGACAAAGAAACCGGAGACAAAGAGGAAAGTGTTAATTTAGAATGAATGAGTTTATTTCCTTTCCTTTGATAAAATGTTTGGGTGATACAGACATTTGGCCGATGTGGTTCTCATGGCAGGAGCCTTTACAAGTGACAGAGTGAGGAGAGGCTGTAAGGATATGCAGAGGACTTGCATTTTCAATTCATTGAGTCCCTGTACACTTCACCAATCTTAATTTTAAATACAAATTAAAATAAAATTTCAATAAAAGGTAATACATTGATTTAAATTATACTCTTTTTTTAAGTAAAAAGGATGAAAAGCTGCCCCTACCTCTTTCTTGGACAGGAAGCTAAGTCCTAAAGAACTGTAAATAGAATCTGCAATTTGAGTTCTCGGTTTGAGTGTTAACGGAGGAGAGGGTTGAATACCTATTCTGTTTTAGATTTTTCTACTGCTCTCATCCTCACAGTATTTGAGTACTGTCCAGTAGCGCATAAGCAAAAGGCTAACATCTGTCACATGTTTCTTTCATCCTCCCCCTCCCCCCAGGAGAAGTGTGTGCAGTGTTTTGTTTTGGATATTTGTATGTGTGTGTACTGTTGTATTAATTTAGATGGAATAAATGGGTCAAAGGTGTTTAATATTACCCAGTCACTGTCTGTGATGCTGGCAGACCAGGTGCCAGCTCATGCCAAGGCCCCAGCCCTCGCTGAACATTGACAAATGCATAGCTGGAAATCAATCTGGGTTATCTCTGGGTTAGTATATTTAAAATAGAGATTAGCATTATAAGAATGTGTTTAGTGTTTAGACTTTATAGAATTCTTGTATGATGCTGCATATATTAATTCTACTTATAATATCTGTATCTCATGCTATAAAGTAGTGTTTAAGTGTTTGCTCTGTAACTGTAAAATGTTTTTTCTGAAACTCTTAACTCACCATACAGGAAAAACAACTTTGCCTAATGCAAAATGCTGGCTTCCTACAGATGATATCTGCTGCCTATCAGGAAAGACTATTGAATCCAAATGGGCCATTGTGGAACAAAGAGTTTATAGATTGCTCTACCCTCTCTTTTTCCCCACCCCCTCCGCCCAAGAGGTTACATGCAAAAGTGCTCATCCCATCAGTTTGGAGTCTAGGGAGGTGGTGATAAAAATCCCTCACCAGAAGGAATTAGGGTATTTTTATTCTGTTTGGACTCTAAATAGGGAAAGATTCCTTAACATAAGCATGAGATAGCCAAGCTGCTTGGCTTGGCTTAGCCTCAAAGCATATAAAAGCTTGCTTATTATAGAATCTTTTATTTCCTTTTAAACTTAGGAATGAATCTCATCTGTGTGTATGCTTTCTCCTTTGACCTAGTAAATAGCTCTCAATTCTTTTTCCTACTTAATAAACCCTTAGTTTGTTAAAGGATTGGCTGCTAGCATTGTCTTTGGTGTGAGATCTAAGGTGAAAACTGACCTCAGGTAAGGACAACTCCCTTGAGGCTAGAACTAATCTGAATATTTTGTGATCTTTGGTATAAAGTGATCATCTATCAGAGTCAAGCTTGTCTGGGTAGCAAGATAGATTGGCATGCCCAAGGGAAGGGTCTATCTGAAACTCCGTGGTAAGGCTGTATAGTGCCTCAGGAGTTTACTCTTGTTACATGGTTGGTGATATTTAATTATAGAACTCACAACCAGTTTGGGCTTTGTGTCCTGCTTCTTAACAATCTGCCTCAAGGCTGGTATTCCCGTGCATGCGCCACTCCAGACAGCATGACACTGTCCAACATTAAATCATGCTAAACAAGGTCTGGGGTTTGGTAGAGACCTCAGCGTGCTTAGTACCATGGCAAACATACCATTACAAATCCTTTTAACCTTTTATTAAAGAAGGAAAAACTGTTAAAGCATTTGAAATGTAAAATATTAAGGCTTTTATCTTAACAAAGTTTCTTGTTCACTTTACCTTTAGCAGGACAGAGTCTTAGAAGGAAAATCCCCTTGTTTGACAGTCTCTGAGGTGGTATCAAAGATGGTAACAACTGTCCTTTGGGGGAACAGAGAAAAAGCGAGTTAAGGTTGGAGCTGCAGCTGTTGCTGCTGCTGTTGAAGTTTGATCACATTTCATCTCAGGTGGTATTTGGGATTCAGCTTGAGCTGGTAGAGGTGGCAATGTCATTTGGATCTCTCTCTGTCTCTGCACTGAGCTGGTCAGGAGATCTCTCAGAATTAAGGCAAAAAAGGGCTGGGGTCCCAGGAGATGGTGCGGGTGGAAGTCATGAGGGTGAAGCTTTCTTCTGTAGCCTCCATCTGTTCTTTCTTTCTCCCCAAAGTCTCTTTCTGTATGGACCAATAAGGGAGTGATGGGTGGAATAGCTCACCCCCTCGTTATTTTGTCCACTAATTAGGTCTAATATCTGACACACCAATTTTGGTTCTTTAATTTCCAGCTCCACATCTTCTGTATTTACCAAGCATGATTTTAACGTAATTCTTGAATTATATCAACATGCCTTTGTGTTTGGATTAATTAATATCTCTGTCTGGTTCTCTTGCATCTCTTTATAACATTTTTATTGACAGTAACTTGACCTACTTTCTGTGGTAAATTCCTAACCAGGCAAAAGTTATAGACCAATAGTCACAACAATACACACTCACAAATGTTGCTGTTTGTTTGTTAGGGAAGGCAAGGTCAAAGAAATGCACCTTATACTTGGAGCAGAAGGTGGTAAGGTTTGTAATGGTCCTTAGTTCCTGCAGGAATTCATTCCGCACCATTGGGCTTGCCCCGAAGAAAGCTGTCTAAATCTGCAATTTATTTTCTTTTGCGAGTATCCACATTTTGCTTTCTTCATGGTAGTTTTGGCCTAGGGAGGGAGCCTATGTGTATCAAAGGTATTCTATTAAAGTTCATACAATATGATACAGTAGAATATCAGAGTTACAAATAGGTTGTTTGTAATTTGAAATGTTCATAACTGAACAAAACATGATTGTTCTTTCAAAAGTTTACAACTGAACCTTGACTTAATACAGCTTTGAAACTTTACTATGCAGAAGAAAAATGCTGCTTTTAACAATCTTAATTTAAATGAAACAAGCACAGAAATAGTTTCCTTACCTTGTCAAATCTTTTTTTAAACATTCCTTTTTTTCTTAATTACTAGTTTATGTTTAACACGGTACTGTACTGGTTTTGAGTTTGGTTTTTTTTGTCTCTGCTGCTGCCTGGTTGAATACTTCCAGTTCCAAATGAAGTGTGTGGTTGACTGGTCAGTTTGTAAGGCTGATGATCATAACTCTGAGATTCTACTGTATTTAGTTGTGAAACATTAGGAAAATACCCTTGTACACATATTAAGGACACCATCTTCTTGAAAATCTATACATTTTACAGTTGAGTGCCTGCAGAGAATACAGTGTTGAAAAGTTAGCTATTGCTGTAGGAACATTCATTGTAATGGAGGTGACATTTATTTGATGAAGTTTGTTGTAAAGTAACTTGTGAAGTATTTTCACTCTGTGTACAATACAGTAAAATGTTTTATTTGTCTTAATTTCTGCCTGATAGAGCTCAGATATGAAAAGCAAGCATTTTAGGGAAAATAGAAATATTGAAGAGAATGCATCTTTTAGGATGACAAAATGCAGGATTTCAGAAAATTTTCATATATGGTTGTGTTTAGACATCCAGCAGTAGGGTACTGTTACTAGAGCTTTAAGTTGTTGGCTAATATATGCTAGCTAGCATATATATATTATGCTGATAATATTATCTGCAATATATATTTCAGGCATTTAAGTATACATATTATTAAGCAGTTATATAGCCCAACTGGCCTGTATTTTTATTATAATCCTGTTTACTTACGCTCAATATCCCATAACACCTTGCATTGGCTGAGGTCAATTTTGGCTTAAGTAAATAGGAAAACTCGTGGGATCAGGACATATAATTGTTTCCTCATTGCAACAGAATGGGAGTTACCCTCACAAACCTATTTATCCTACTACAGCCTAGGAGATGTCTTCACACCCCTTAGTACCTGGAATGCATATGCTCAGAATATAAGGCTGCATCAGGATGTAGAATGGACGGATTCAGAACAAAAGATAAAGGGATAGATACACCATGGCACCAGAAACAAACAAGGTAAACAGCTGATTGAGTCCAGTTTCCTGTGACATATATAGTACTTTTTACTGATAAACAAGCAGGGTATGAAAAGGTGGTTTTAAGGATGTAACTTTGGGGAGCACGTCTTCTGCATAAGGTGAAAGTAACATCACTGCATGGGACTGCTCTTCAGAGAGTGGTTGTCAGGTGCTGCCTCCCAATAGTCAGGCCTAGTGCTTGGCATGGAGGTGGAAGCTGGATATTAGGTCAGGTCAGGACTGGGCCAAGTGTGGCATTGGAATCAAGCCAAGCCAGAATCAGTACCGTAGCTGAAGTCCAGGTGCAAGCCAGGTGGTCAAAGTCCAGCGACAAGCCAAATAAGTATCATAGCCAGAGTCCAGATACAGGACAAAAGTCAAAGCTGGGTATTCAGAGTCCTAGGGTCCAGGGAGGGTCAGGAAGCAGAGCCAAGGCTGGAGCAAGGTCAGAGTAGGGCAAGGACAGGCTGCATCAGGGCTTGGGCAAGGCTGGGGCAGGAACATGAACTGGATTAGAAGCAGACGGAGTCTTGAGACTTTTACACACTGCAAGGCAACAGGAGGATTGCTGGCTGGGTAGTTCTGCACAGACTGATCTGCATTTCTGGCAGGGTTAGCGAAATGCCTAAGCCTGGAGGTCATCTGAACCCAGGCTCTGTTCCAGGATAGGCTGCCGCCACGTGCCTGAAGACTGAGTCATTGCAGGCCCCATGGGAAGAGTAAGTTAGTGCAGCTGAGTTATTGCCACATGCCTGAGAGGTGATCGCTGCAGCTCTAGTGGAGGAGCAGCTGAGCGAGCAGCCCTGGTTTGGCTGTGGGTTTGCCTCTCACTAGTATTGTATAGACCAGGGGTCGGCAACCCGCGGCTCCAGAGCCGCATGCGGTTCTTCAGCCGCGGTAAGCTATGTTTTGCGGCTCCAGACTATTTTTCTTTAGTCAGTGGAAGAGGGGGCAAAATGGCTCTTTTGATAGTAAAGGTTGCCGACCCCTGGTATAGAACCTTTTTCCTGTACCATATTAAGACTGACCTTGGTTATTTGGTCTCTGATTCATTATTTTGTTATGAAATATATTCAAGTGTGGTTAAGCAATTGAGTATACAATTTATCAACAAAGTTTACCATAGTTTTATTTCAGGAATAGAAATGTTTTATCTTCCAAGCCATGGCGCTTTGGATAAACTTGCCTACTCTTCCACTCTACATGAATGATGTCCTGGGAAGTATCCACTTCAAAATCCTGCTCAGTTCTTCAGAACATCCATAAGAAAGAAAGCTGCTGCTCCACCTCCCAAGAATACTTGGCACTTATTTGATGCGTGGCCTCTGCATATTCCACCATGAGCCTCCGGAACAACCTGGAAAGCAGTGTCTGTTGGACTACTTGCCCCTTCCTTGCCTCCCATCCTGAAGGGTTCCAAGCATATAAAACATGAAGTGTCATAACATACTGAAGGTATAGCAAGCTTGGATCACAAACTGTGTCCTCAATGCTTTTCCTGTTGGTTTTATTTTTTTCTCTTATTCTGCCGTTTTGGGGCTATTATGTTATAGTTAGTCAGTTAAGCTTTTTGTTTAAAAGCAAAGAAGGGAAGATGCCTGTCTTGCATGGCCTTTTTCTGGCTCTGCAGGGGACCATGACACCCTACTACTGATGGCGGAGGCTCCTCAGACCTGACCCATGGAGTCTGGCTCTCTGTAAGTCCAGCATTGGTTTGGGGATCTAGCCACTGTCAAGGTCCCCTGAACCTGTCCAGATTGAACCAAATCTCCTTGTTATGTGCCTAAAGTTGTTCTCTGGCCATTTCATCAGGCTTCTAAAGAATCTGGATTACAAGAGCCCAGATCCAGCTGCCAAGCATGGATCCAGGGCTGCCAAACCTGGATCCAGCTCTGGCAGCCAGGCACAGATTCAAAAAAAGTCTGGATTTGATTGCTGAGTACAGATCCGTGGCTGACAGAATGGATATGGATCCAGAGCCAAAAACCAAGCCTGCATCTGGATCTAGCAGTGATACATGGATCCAGGACAAGAGCCTGAATCCAGATACAACAGCCAAACGTGAGGAACTGCCAAGGATTATTGCCAAGAAAGGATCTGATTGTCTGAAATCCAGCCAGCATCGGGATCTGACACCTTTGTCTATTGAGAGTCACTTGTATAGTGGTTCTGTACCACAAAGGTTTCATGTTCTCCCAGGTCAGTGGAGATGGCTACTGTAGTTCCAGCACCATGCTCTTTGCAGAACCGCTTGCCTTATTGATCTCTGACCAACATAGTGGTGGGAGCAAGATCCAGTGTGAAACGCTCACAACAGTGGAGAGGGAAAATGCATTACAAGCTTTGATCATTTCCATCTTGGTGGATCTCTCAGTAACAGGATAGTGTTTTCACATTGTGCTTCCTGTCTGGCCATTTGCAGACACAAATGCTCTGTGCCTTGCTTGTCTGAGAGAGGGACTTTCCTCTTCCACTGATCCACCTATCAGTCTCTCACCCTGTAGGTAAGGAGAGAGGGTGGTGGATCCGTTCTTAGACTCGCGTATTATTGGAAATCTTAGGAGCCAATTTACTTGGTTCCAGAACTGTCAATTCCCTTGGTTCGTGATGAGAACTGTTGAGTTTCTCTTGGTGTAAGCCAGTGGCATGGTCCGGCCAGGGCATCATGACCCTTCCTCAGGCCCAAGCTCCAAGGAAGGCCACAGTGCCTTGATCTAGGGGAATAAGTAGTGCTGGTTACAAGTCTTTAGCATTCACCCCCAGCGGGGCAGGCTTCCTTCTCAGTTTGTAGCCCTCTTGCTCTCCCTTAGGGCAGGGCTGATAAGGGGTCTGTAGCCCCAGCATTCCAACAGGCAGGGCAGTCAAGCTGTCTCTTACCCCCGGCCTTCCCACAGGCGGGGCTAGTAAGTGGGCTGGTGCCACTGGCCCTCAGGCAGGGCGGGCCAGGCAAGCAGTTTATAGCCCCCAACCTTCCCACAGGTGGGGCTGGCAAACAGTCTGGTGCCCCTGGCCCTCAGGCAGGGAGGGGCAGACACAATAGTCTGGAACCCCCAGCCTTGCAGGCAGGTGGGGCTAGCAGAGCTCGATATCCGCTGCAAGGCAAGCTTAGAGGATGTCAGGCACTCCCAGGGTGGTTAGGAAATGGGGGAGGGGGATGCAGGCCCACTTGACTCCACTGCGTCCCAGCCCAGTGCCCTATCCGTGGCAAAGCAGTTTGTCACTGGGTCAGTGGGGATCCAGCAGCAACACGCTGACGGGTTTAGCCCTCGACTGAGCCACTCTCTAGTTGGCTGTACCTGAGATGCTACTTCCCACCCTTTCCCCAGGTACCTGTCTCCACTTGTCTCCCTACTGGTCACTGGGACAGTCGGCGAGTGGGCGTTCCATAAGCCTCTCACCGTCTACCAGTGGCAGGTCCGGAAACTCCCCAGGGTTGTCAGCGGAGGGCAGCTCCTTCAGGTCCCAGGGTTCCAGGGGTTCCTCAGGTCCACAAGGTTCAGTCAGTTCCAGGGGATCCCTGATGTCAGGCAGCTCCTCCAGGTCAGGGCTGACCTCAGGGGGGTTTTCTCACCCAGTAGTCTTGGGTGGCTCCTCCCAGCCTAGGCTAGGCTCCCAGCCAGGCCTAGGCTTCAGCCTCTGGGAAGACACGTCTGCCTCCGACAGCAGCTTCCCCCTTACTGAGCTGCTAGGTCTGCCTTTTATAATACCCTTTCCTGCCCTGGCTCCGCCCCTCTGTTTCCAGGTAGTTTGGCCTGTCGGGCTTTGTTCTGCCCAGTAGGGGCGTCATGACCCTTCCTTGGGCCCAGACTCTGAGGAAGGCCACAGCACCTTGCTACACTTGGGCTTAGTAGTCTAACAGAAATTCAGCTGCCCAGGACCAACTTTATAAGAATAGAGTTGCTGAGGCTTTAACAGGCTAAGAACTGATTCCAGGATTAGAGGCTCCTTTAGGTTGTGAGGGTACTACACTCACCTTAGCTCTATCGATTCTGAGGTCCATCTTGTAAGGAACTATCATAAGGGTTAAGACATTGATTACCTTCACTTAATGGTGTATTAAATTTATTTTCTTGGCACAATGTGAATGAGGTTTGCCTCCTGTCATACAATGTGGACAGTAGGACTGCCAAATACCATATGACTGTACCAACACCCTGAAAGACATTGTACATACCTTTTAGGTTCCAGAGACATATCTCTTTCTAATTTCTAGAAGTTCCAGTAATACTCCCCCTTCTGTACCTTGGACACACATCTATTTACATATATCTCTGGCAGGGAAATTTCCTGTTTTTAAAGTTTAGTAACCTGACTGAATGGATCCAATGTGTCATCTACTAGGGAAAGATGATGTATTGATGGACTCTTTGAGAACAGTTCTCACTCAGCAGTACAAGTACTCTATTAAGTGCACTTTCTTGTGTTTTTCTACAAGTGGGGTAAATTCCAATTAAATCCTTTCCTAACAGGAATAACATGCTTGCTATGGTTGTGATACAAAGACAGGTAGATGTTCAATACTGAATTCCTTTCCTTAACCAAGAGCAAGAATTTTTCTACATGTTGCCCCTGGTTCTATTGAATGAAGATACATAAACAATGCAATGGTGAGTAGGAGTAGAGATGTTATATTATTTCGTATTTGGCACTGGTGTGACTGCTATTGTATAACATATCCAGGTCTGGTGTCCACACTTCAAGAAGGATGCTTAAAAATTGGAGAGGGTTCAGAGAAAAGACATGAAGGCAATTAAATAATTGGAAATCATGCCATATTGTGAAGACTTAGAGATCAATCTATTTAGCTTATCAAAGAGAAGGTTAAAGACTTGACTTAATCACAGTCTATAAATACCTAAATGAGGAACATAATTTGATGATAAAGGGCTCTTCAGTCTAGCACACACAGGTATAACAAGACCCAATGGCTGGAAGTTGAAACTAGGTAAATTCAGACTAGAAAGAAGGGGTACGTTTTTAATAGTGAAGATGATTGATCATTGGAACAATTTAGCAAGTGCCTGGCCCCAGTCCAATCTGCACTAGCCCAGAGCTACAATTGCAGGGGAAGTAAGCGAGGCTTGAAATCTTTGGGGAATTTTGCTGCAAATCTCTAGCAAATTTCTGCTGAGCATGTACTAACTTCAATTTTTCAGAGGTTTATAACTTGGAGAAATGTGGATGGATTTTCACAGGGATGGCAAAGGCACATCCATGATACAAAGGCCACCCCAGCCAAATTTCAAGTCACTGCTCTAAAGCATGGGGGCACTAGAGCTGCTCAAAGAAAAGGTTGCCAGAAATTTTTAACATGCGCAAAGCAACATGTTTGTTTCTTAGCCTCATTTTCAGAAACAGCGGAACTGTTTCAGCTGAAGTTTTCAGAAAAATTCAGCATGGGGTAGACACCCAACATGAAAGATTTTGGTCCAACTTAAATAAAGCTATAAGCAACTGAAACCAGGGTCTTATAACAGGAGTGTTGGGCAATCTTAATTATTTATGGTGCTAACTGCCCCGCCTACACACAAAAGGCAGAAAAAAATAAGTAATTTAGAATCTGCATAACTTTTCCTGTTCCTCTGCAGATGGGGGACATACAGGGAAATAAGTGTTTGTCAAAGCTAAGATTATCTATTGTTTTTGGACATCAAGCTTGAATGCAGATCACTCAGATCATATATACAAGATATTTCATTAGAAAATGTGATCCAGGAGAGCCTGCCTGGTGCAGTGAGGGAGAGCAAAGATGTTAGCTGGTGCACTCCCTGGAATAGGAATCTTGTCATTGCAAGTCAGTCTTTTTGTGGGGTGAACTAAGCAGCACACTATGAGGTGCACTCTGTGCTGCTTCAAATAGGAGCCATTGCTTGCATTCTCCCTCTGTTGGTACTTGCTAGCAAACACAAGAACCAAATGGATGGCCAGATGCCTCCTAACTTGCACATCACACCTGCTTGGGAATATAGTGTGTGTGCAGGATGGCAAGTTACCTGACCACAACTCCCAGTCCACCTATGTGACCTACAGAGGTATTTTGCTGTAACTCATTACTAAAGGGAAAAAGATTTGGTGAACCATCACTTCTGTCCCTTCACACACACACCCCTCCCTCCAACACATACATGAGTGCAGTAGAAATCAGGATTAGTCCCTAAATGTAGATCTTAGAAGTTAGCTAATCTTGTTAATACCAATTATAAAGACCAATTTCTAGTAGAAATATTTGTTTCTAAAAAAATCACATGCATAGCGTTATGTTGCTCAAGAAGTCTGTTGGTGACCTGTACTATATTCTGACAGCTCTTTCTAGGAGCTTGTGGCTAAGCATAGTTAAAATAAGTGAAAGCTGTTAAAAAGAAGAAGCAATTTTTTCATGATCAGGGATATGGTTATATCCTAAAAACTGTAAATGAAGATCATCTTGTTTTATAAAGGCTAAACACTTATTTTTAAAGAACTAAACAATTTGTCTATTTGCAAATTCTACAAGAAAAGTGCAAACCCCTGGAAAAGAAAAATCTCAGAAAAAATAAATGCTTATCAAATTCTAGATGTGCAGTTGTTAATAAGGAAGCAAAAATCATTGTTGCTTTTCCTTGTAATAATCCAAATATCTAGGAAGACTTAAAACTCATAGCATCTTCAATACCCAAGAGATAACTAGATATAAATATCTACCAGTCTTATATAACACAAAATAAAGTTGCAGAGAAGTGCTCAGCCTTTTCCTCTGCCTACATAATGAAGTAGATTTACTCCTCTACACATGAAGCATTAGAAAACAGCTATAATCTTAGAGCATTCAGAATAGTTCACATACTGTCTGAGAGCCTATTAATAGCTCTTTCCGTACAGGACAAAAATTATACTGTGCCATAATGGGGTGGAGATGATGCGAGGGAAAAAAAAAAGACCTATTCCCTAGTTAGCTTGGATTGATCCACTGACTGGGTCAAGTCATAGGAAAGAAAAAAAAGGGCAGGTTCAGGTGGCCTTGCAGTGAGAGTGAATTTGTTCATACCACTTATAATTTTTTAAAAAGAACTGAAGCTTCACAGTCTGCACTATGAATGGATTTAAATGAGAGAGGTTTATGCAGAGCCTATCCTATTCTCTCACCCAAGCAGCTGTTGCTGTGCTGGTGCAATATGCCACAGGCACAGCAGCTGAGTTGGGTGCAAGATTTATATTCAGAGTTGTCCTTCTCCTAGATGAGCTGCCGAGCTTCATCCGTTAATGGGTGAAGTGATTGGCCAATGACTGCATATATAATGCAGGTTGCCTTTATATGCCATCACAAGGCATATGTGTCATCACCATCTTCTCCAAGGACTCTGTGTTCTTCAGCACCATCTGCCAATGAAGACTTCATCTTGACCCTGGTAGGGAGGTTTAGGAGTTACTTACACTTACCCAAGGTGTGACCCAAGACTACGGGATGGTGGGAACATCTCACCTTCCAGTACAGATACATCAGGTCTACTATTGCTCAGCTGCTTGGGCAAAAGTAGGAAAGACTCTGCACAAACCACT
>ML675629.1:44878962-44910060 GCA_007922155.1 Mesoclemmys tuberculata
TGACACAGCAGGCCTTTTTAGGCATAGTGCTGCTCTAGGGACTGAAAATAAACCCTATGTACAGCCTGCCTTTTCCATACCTGTAAGGCTACTTCTCCTGGCTGGTTTTCCAACTCAGTGGTCAAAATAAAACACAGATTCACAGACTGACATGTGGATCATGGCATGTCAGAACTCTTCTTGACAGTAACCAAAGACTGGAATGAAGAACAGTCCTATCACCAAAACACTGAAAAGGGATAACATAGACATTGCTGCCCAGTCAGTGAAACCAGACTTACTGATAAGTCCCACCTTGAGGAGATGGGACGGTCTTGGTTCTGTGTGTGGCCCAGTAGTACAGCCCCTGACCTCACCTCAACCTACTACTGGATTGGCAAGGCTAAGGATGAACCAAGATACTCAGGTAGGGTTTGTCATATGGTCTGACATTTCCCACAAGATTGTTTCACTCCCCAAGGGACTCAATGACCAATTTATGGTGCTCCGCAAAATCTTGTCCACAGCCCAGTGCTACCATCATTATCATTGCATATGTGCCAACAATGGCTCACACAGATGAGGTCAAGGAAGTTTTTATGGAGATCTCAGTCCCAGAGAACTCCACAGACATTGAGGCAAACTGGCAGAAGCTCAGAGATATCATTTGTAATATGGCATCCAAAGTTCTTGGCTTTGTAAAACAGAAACACCAAGACTGGTTCAATGAGAGTGACTCTGAGATACACTGGTTACTGGAGAACATATACACCACACACAAGTCCTACATCATGGACAAAAAATCAGCAATGAAGAAGGCCAGGTACCATCAGGACAAACATACACTACAAACCCAATTAAGGTCCATGAAGAACCTTTGGTGGGAGTAGAAGGCTGCAGAACTGCATGAAGTGGCTGACAAGCATGACATTAAGGCCTTTCACAAAGGTCTCCATTCTGTGTATAGCCCAAAATCCAGTAGTATGTCCCCTGACATCACAAAAGATGGCTACTGGCTGCTTACGGACAAAGATGATATTGTCTCTCACTGGGCAGAGCACTTGAATAGTCTCATGAACCATCAATCCACTAAGTTTGATGAAGCCATCAACTCACTCCCGCAGCATCCTGTTCTGGAAGAGCTGTCCGTGGACCCTTCTTTAGATGAGATAGCTGAGGCCATCAAGCGCTGTCTATGGAAAGTCTTTAGGCCTCAACAGCATTCCACCTGAAATGTACAAATGTGAAAGTGCCCACCTGGTCAGGAAACTCACTAGCCTTTTCAAGACTATGTGGGAACAGGGTACTGTGTCCCCAGAGTATAAGGATGCTTTCATAGTCCATCTATACAAAAGTAAGGGGAGCATATCTAGCTGTGACAACCAGCATAGTATTTTACTTCTGTCTGTAGAGGGGAAGATCTGTGCATGGGTTGCCCTCAACAGGCTCATCTCTCACCTAGTGGACTTGGTATATCCAGAGTCACAGTGTGGCTTTCATGCTGTGTGTGGCAACATGGACATGATTTTTGCAGCCTAACAAATACAAGAGAGAGCTTGTGAACAGAACAAGAACCTGTATGTGGTGTTTGTTGACCTGACCAAGGCTGTCAGTAAGGTGAATCACAAGGGCACATGGAAACTCCTTCATAAATTTGGTGGCCACAGAAGATGTGCACTGTCATCTGCTCGTTTTGTGATGGCATGATGGCCAGTGAGATGGAGTATGGTGACTCATCAAAAGCCTCAACTGTCACTAATGGCACCAAACAAGACTGCATAATGGCTCCAGCCCTTTTTGCCATTGTCATTTCTGCCATGCTCTTGTTCACACTCCAGGACTTTGTCAAAGGCAAACACATCTGATTGGATGGGGGTCTGTTCAGTCTACAGTGACTCAAAGTCCCCACCAAGGTAATCAAACAGCTACTAAGAGAGTTCCTGTTTGGTGACTGTGCCCTCATTGCACACACACTCAAAGACAGGCAGATTATTGTGGATTGTTTTGCCTATGCCTCAAAATGCTTTGGTTTCACAATCAGCCTGAAAAAGATGGTGTCGGCCAGCACCAGATCAGCATAATGAGCAACATGTTCCCATTGTCACAACTGACAACACCTCCCCTCATCTTGGTCAGGAAATTCTACTACCTGGCTAGCATACTCTTCTGCAATGCCATGATGCCTGGCAAAGGCCAGCTTGGCATTTGGCAGGCACACCCACAAGCTCTGGAGGGAGTGTGGAGTCTGCCTCAGAACCAAGATAAAAATCTTGGTAATCAGATAAAAAAAAACCCCCCTGTTGTTCTCACCTCACTCCTCTACGGCTGTGAAACATGGACACTACCAATGTCACATCAAAAAGCTTGAAGAGCTTCCACCTTCACTGCCTATGAACTGTCTGCAACATCAAGTGGCAGGATAGGATCCCCAACATTGAAGTCCTTGAGAGGTGCCAAATCCCTGCCACTGAGAGTGTGCTCATCAGGGCTCAATTTCATTGGGTTGGACATGTGGTCCTGTATACTGAACGCAGGGCTTTATAGACAACTTAGTGTGGGAAACCACTCTAGGGGTCAAGCCACCCTAAGCTATGAAGACACCTTGAAGACTAACTTCAAAGCATGCAAGATAGATATTAAAACCTGGGAACTCATGGCACTGGACAGACCCAGATGAAGAGGTATGTTCCATGAGGCCATATCCACTTTCGAGGAGTGGCTTGAGAAAGCACATCATAAGGCCAACGGCTCAAACCCTCCCCCTCAACAATAATTACATTTGCAGGATATGTAACTGAAATTACAAATCCAGGATCAGGCTCATTTCCCATGTGAGAAACCATAAAAATTAATAAACCCAGAAATCTAGTTGATACTAACTGCACACTCATCCCATCACAGTGATGCGAGATCCCATCCATCTGCTTTTGATTGTTTAAAGAACAGCATCCCATAACTCCCCAGATCTAACATCGGTAACTGAACAGCCCTGAAGTATAAAACATCTCACTGTTAATAACTGGAAAGCTAATTTAAAGTAGAGAGGCCAATGGGGTTAGGATGGAAAAGGGCACATCCGAGGAGGTCAGACAGCAATCCTTTTGGGTTGGGGGCTGAGAGGGACTTTTATGTCAGCTTCTCCAACAAACACATTAGCAGCACCAGCATCTTGACAAATTAATAAATAATGCATAATTGTTGTCCCTTGAGAAAAAGGTCTTAAGAATGTAACTGTATTTTCTAGTGTTACCTATCTACAGGGGCACTTGTAACCTCCCTAGTTTTATGTGCGACTTCCCTGTGCATCAGAGAATTTCATAGGCTATTTTCCCTTTGCCATCACACTTACAAGAGGTTTAAAATCCATCAACAACTCTTGTTTTTTCTCAGGCTCACTGCTTTTGACTATGCTACCCCCCAGCTGGTGTTTGTGGTGTCTTTTTTGTTACCAGATGTACAATTGTACATGTCCTGTATTAATAAGAATCTAATTTCACTGCAGATGGCTTACTGTGCAAATATTTCCATATATAGGTTAAGCAAATCTTGTTTGTATTTAATCAAATACCATATTTATATAGTGAATAACTATGCTAAATGACATACTTCTATATACATACAAATTCCTATTCTTGAAAGCTTTTAAAAAGGAACCAATACTCCTAATCCTTTTGTTTATCATTACATTTGCTCGCTAAAACATAAGCCTTTTACACGTTTTTGAGAAACAAATAACCTATAGGCCTGAACATACTAGCCCAGTCCAGTAGTCCATCTGGTCTTACACAGTATCCCATCAGCAAAAGTAGCCAAAGCCAGCAAGCCTAAAAATGCATTTTGCAGTATTATTCAAGGATATTACCACTTAATCCTTAGCTGGTTATCATTTTGTGCATGGAGCATGAGGCTTGATGGCTCTCACCATTTTAACCTGCCAAGTATAACCACAAATTGTCGTCTTATTTTTACAGATAATTACTTCTCCTTTGAATCTTCCTCAAGCTACCTGTTGCCTCAGTAATAGTCTCTCATTGTTTTATATCCTACTCCTGTGTACATAGTTTCACTTGTCATTGTGATGTCTCTGGCAGAATTCATGATCTGCCCTAACTAATCTGCCAGTTGTTCCTCATCTTGTATTCTCTAAAACCTTATCTCTCATTGCCAGCATTTTGGTTCCCTTTTTGGAAAGATGAAGATCATCCCTTCTGTAGAAGATTTCTTCTTCATAAAGATTCCTTAATGAGCTTAAACTTACCTGCTGAATGCCAGTTTCACATCCACTCCTTGAGACTTTTTAATTCTCTGCTAGCTAAACTATCTGTGGATTTGAGAATGTTTCCAAAAAAATTGCTGGAGAGGCTCTAGAGTCCTTATTCCTAATACTCTAATCTAAATATGCTGTCTAGGACCTGTCCTGTATTCTGCAGTTCTTTGTCATTTGTATAAGTATGTACCATGACCACATGCTCTCCCCATAACTTTCTACAATTAGTTGTCTGCTTGCCTCGGAATAAGATCCAACACTGATAGAATCAGTCACGTTAGTGTTTGAAGCTCTCTGCTTCAGCGTGGCAAATGCAGTAAAGCTGGACTGGGCCTGAATTTCCTTCTCACAAGTATAGGCTTCTGCCTATGTGCATCCTTCCTAACACTACATGGTTTCTGGAGGTCTGGTACAGCTCCCATTAAAGTTAGTGGAAAGATTTTCATTGACTTCAGTAGGAGTTGCTTGCTTTTTCTTTTTTACGCTAATTTACTGATTGGCTGTTTACTTTCCCAACTCTTCACTGAGAACTAAGCTATCGTCGTGTGTTTAGTTTTTATCTTTAATTCACCCCTCTAGTAGCTTCCCACTTCTCTTCTGTTCTTTTTTTTTGGTTCTAGTTCAGTTTTTCTACTGTAGTCATTTATATTGGGCTCATCACCATGGTATCTGAGTGTCTGAAATAGTTCAGCTCCTATTTCACTTAGTCCCTGACTCCCACTTTGAGCACCTTCCTTTTTAATATTGAATCTCTGTTTTTTCCTCAGTCCTATTGGTGTCTCAGTTTCAGATTTGTTAACTCTTAGGGCAGGATTACTGTTGATGGTCAGTGGTACAACATATCACAGAAACTGTTTACTTCTGCCTAGCCTGCTTCACAAGTCTCTGTTAGCTATCAACAGTTCTGAGTCCCCCATTTTTAATTTCAGAGCCAGGCCTGCCCAGCAGCTCTCCTTCAACTACACTAGCCTCTGACCCCTGACTGTGAGTGGGGTGTACCGAAGGTGAAAGGGTGAAATCATATATGAAAGGGACATTTGCTTATTGGCTGTTCACACTGGCAGGTGGGAAACTGAGTTAAAGGACTACTGCCAGATACTGTGAGGTACATCTATTTAATGTATTCATTTATATACATTATTGCTGTGTTTTCACACATTAATGCTGTATCCCCAATAAAGTCTTTCCTTCTTTTATACTCAGACTCAATGACTGTGAACAGGAAAGTATTGCCTGTTAAGGACACCCAGGGAAGGTATTTAGTTTTTCCCAGGTTGCTGAGTGGGGCCTTGAGCTTGTGATGTTTGTTCATTTGAACCTGACCCTTTTTGTTACTTATAATACCTGATTGAGGGGTTATACGCAGCTGCTATAATATTACACAGAGATATCAGACAAATCCAATTCAAGGATTGGTGTTGTACCTGCAGCCATAACGCTGGGGCTGTGTGTTACAAGCTAAGTAGGGTTAGATCTGGCCAGTGTTTGGATGGGAGATTTTGGAAGAAAGTCCAGAGTGCTGCTGGGAGTATTGGCAGTATTTAAACTGGACAAAATGGTACCGATGCCCTTATTCCTTTCCTGGTATGGAGGCTTCCCCAAATTGTGCTGGTGCCTCCTTTCATTTTCTAATAGGCAAATACCATAAATTGTAAAAAAATGAATGAATTGACCTTTGAATGAGGGCTTCAGAATCAGCTTCATTATTGGTTAGAATCGTAATTATTGATCCACAGCTAAAAGTCAATACACAGTGGTGTTCAGTGACTTTATCACACTAAACCAATCAAGGTAAGATGAGATCCATACATCAGTAGCTTACAGCTGATTTCTTTAAATTCTTGAAGGTTTCACTGTAAGAAGTTGCATTTATATTTATTTCTATTTCTATTTCATTTTTTAGACACAGTGAAGTGATTCCTCCCCTCTCCCTCCCCCCCCAACTGGTCATTGGCCAAAGTTTGGAGGATTTGGGGGGCTAACTGCATTTTTGTTTTAGAAACTGAGGGCTATGGATTTTTGACTAGCAGAACTGTATCTGACTTTTAATTACTCTGACCCACATTTTCTCCTCATAAAGAAGCTGGTATTTAAATAAAGATGAACTGATTATGAAATAATTCCTTAAGAAATAATTAAGCAATCAGTATGCAAACACCTAGAAGATAATAAGGTGATAAGTAACAGTCAGCATGGATTTGTCAAAAACAATTCATGCGAACCAACCTAATAGCTTTCTTTGACAGAGTAACAAGCCTTGCGGATGGGGGGCAAGTGGTAGATGTGGTATATCTTGACTTTAGTAAGGCTTTTGATGCTGTCTCACATGACCTTCTCCTAAACAAACTAGGGAACTACAACCTTGATGGAGCTACTATAAGGTGAGTACACAACTGGCTGGGAAAACCGTTCCCAGAGAATAGTTCCAGAGGGGTAGCTGTGTTAGTCTCTATACAGCAAAAACAAGAGTCCTGTAGCACTTTAAAGACTAACAAATTTAATTTCTGCAGTCATAAGCTTTCATGGGCTGTAACCCACTTCGTCAGATGCAGGGAATGGAAATCAGATAGGGGGTATATATATACAGCCAAGGAAAAAGAACAACAGTATGTGTGTGGGGGGGTAGGTAATAGCAAAGTCCATACAGTTAGAGTAGTTGAGGCCTATTCACAACCATTTATTAGAAGGTGAGAATGTGTCAACAGTGTCAATTACTTCTTGTAATGAGATAACCATTCCAAGTCCCTATTCAGACCCAGTTTGATTGTATCAAGTTTGCAGATGAGTTCAAGCTCTGCAGTTTCCCTTTGAAGTCTGTTTTTGAAGTTTTTGTGGAGAAGTATGGCAACTTCTGGCACATGATGGCATATATTACATTAGTAGATGTGCAGGTGAATGAGCTCTTTACTTCAGATTTGGAGCCAATCTATACCTTCAAGTCAGTGGTACAGCTATGGGCACCCGCATGGCCACACAGTATGCCAACATTTTTATGGCTGACCTAGAACACCGCTTCCTCAAAATTTGTCCCCAAGCACCTCTTCTCTACCTATGCTACACTGATGACATTTTCATCATCTGCACCCATAGGAGAGAGTCCCTCAAAGAATTCCACTGGGATTTCAATAATTTCCACCCAACCATCAACCTCAGTCTGGACCAGTCCACACAAGAAATGCACTTCCTGGACACTACAATACAAATAAAGGATGGTCACATTAATATCACCCTATACCAAAAACCAACTAACCACAATACATATCTTCATGCCTCCAGCTTCCACCTTGGACACATTACACAATCCATTGTCTATAGCCAAGCCTTAAGATACAACCAGATTTGCTCCAATCCCTCAGACAGAGACAAACACCTTCAGGAGTTCTATAAAACATTCTTAAAACTACAGTACCCACCTGGAGAGATGAAGAAACAAATTGACAGAGCCAGATGAGTACCCAGAAGTCACGTACTACAGGCAGACCCAACAAAGAAAACAACAGAACACCACTGGCCATCACCTACAGCCCCCAGCTAAAATCTCTCCAACACTTCATTAAGGATCTACAACCTATCCTAGAAGATGATCCCTCACTCACTCAAGCCATGGGAGACAGACCTATCCTTGCTTACAGACATCACCCCAACCTGAAGCAAATACTCACCAGCAACAGTACACCATACAACAAGAACAGTAACCCTGGAACCTATCCCTGCAACAAACCGTGTTGCCAGCTCTGCGAGCCCACGCATTGACTCGAGTGACACCATCACAGGTCCTAACCACATCAGCCACACCATAAAGAGCTCATTCACCTGCACATCTACTAATGTAATACATGCCATCATGTACCAGCAATGCCCTTCTGCCATGTACATTGGCCAAACAGGACTGACACCATGCAAAAGAATAAATGGACACAAATCAGACATAAAAAATTTGAATCTCCATAAACCAGTTGGAGAGCACTTCAATTTCCCAGGACACTCTTTAGCTGACTTGAAAGTTGCCATACTTCTCCAAAAAAACTTCATTAACAAATGGTTGTGAATAGACCTCAGCTACTCTAACTCTAACTGTATGGACTTTGCTATTACCTACGCCCTCCTCCCCCGTTGTTCCTTCCGTGTGTGTGTGCGTGCGTGTGCGTGTGCGCACACACCCTCTATCTGATTTCCATTCCCTGCATCTGATGAAGTGGGTTACAGCCCACGAAAGCTTATGCCTGCAGAAATAAAATTTGTTAGTCTTTAAAGTGCTACAGGAATCTCTTTGTTTTCCCAGAGAATAGTTATCAGTGGTTCACGGTCAAAGGCATATTGAGTAGAGTCCTGCAGGGATCACTTCTGGGTTGGTTCTGTTCAATATCTTCATCAATGATTAGATAATGGCATAAACAGTATGCTTATAAAGTTTGCAGATGATACAAAATGGGGAGGGGTTGCAAGTGCTTTAAAGGATAGGATTAAAAATCAAAATGATCTGGACACACTGGAGAAATGATCTGAAGTAAACGGGATGAAATTCAATAAGGACAAATGCAAAGTACTCCACTTAGGAAGGAACAAGCAGTTGCATACACATAAAATGGGAAATGATCACCTAGGAAGAAATGCTGCAGAAAAGGATCTGGGGGTCATAGTGAGTCACAAGTTAAATATGGATCAACAGTGTAAAACTGTTGCAAAAACAGCAAACATAATTCTGGGATATATTAGCAGGAGCGTTGTAAGCAAAACACGAGACATAATTCTTCCACTCTACTCTGCACTATTTAGACCTCAGTTGGAGTATTGTGTCCAGTTCTGGGTGCCACCTTTCAGGAAAGATCTGGACAAATTGGAGAAAGTCCAGAAGAGCAACAAAAATGATTAAAGGTCTAGAAAACAAGACCTATAAGGGAAGATGGAAAAAATTGTGTTTGTTTAGTCTGGAGATGAGAAGACTGAGGAGGGACATGGTAACAGTTTTCAAGTACACAAAGGGTTGTTACAAGGAGGAGGGAGAAAAATTGTTCTCCTTAACCTCTGAGGACAGGATAAGAAGCAATGGGTTTAAATTGCAACAAGGGAGATTTAGGTTGGACATTAGGAAAAATTTGCTAACTAGCAGGGTAGTTAAGCACTGAAATAAATTGCCTAGGGAGGATGTAGAATTGCCGTCGTAGATTTTTAAAAGTAGGTTAGACAAACACCTGGCAGGGAAGGTCTAGGTAATACTTAATCCTGCCTTGAGTGCCAAGGACTGGACTAGATGATCTTTTGAGGTCTCTTCTAGTCCTACACTCCTATGATTTTACACCTTGGCAAGTCAAGAGTGATTCAACTGAAATATATGGAATAATACTGGGGTAAGTTGGTGTAACTGAGATAAGAATTAGGCTCTTTGTCTTTAGTACTGTGTGCAAGATTTTGCATTCTTGAAATCAAAATTTCTTTTAAACAGTGATTGCTGTTAAATCTTCATCAGCTTTCTATCACCTTATAAATCATGTCAGGCTATGGCATTCTCCTGCTCAGGTCAATGTTGTGACATTCATTTATTCATTCAACATAAGCAAGCTACTTGACTTCATGGACCCATTTATGCTGCATTTCCCCCCTGGGAAATGTTTTCTGGAAACCTCCTGATTGTTTGGCATGTTTGGGTTTTTTTTAGGGGCGGGGGAAAGATTCTTAAGACTAAATCCCTATTTAAGTTACTAATTAGTCTTAAGAACATTTTAAAAAACCAAAGTTTTATCCTATTCACATGAGACCAAATTTTAAATTAATGTTTAAAACAGTTTTCTAACATTACAGAAACTGTCTAGCTTAGCCTTCTTGCAGCTGCTTTGAATTCATTTCAGCAGATGCAAAAAGATGATAGCCAGTTTCCTGGTAAGTGCTAGATTCTCTGATCATCTCTCCACTGTGTTTTACTCTTTGCATTGCCTGTTTGCTTTATTAAACTTTTGACCCTTTTCTGTCAGGTTCTTTGTGCATCAGTTTATCAGATCACCCTTTCCAAGAGACCTCTTATACCTTCTAGATCTAGGTTTTGTTTTTCGTTCCCCAAGGCTTTCCTTTATAATACTGAAATATAGTATTCACAAACTGATACTTCTAGAACACAAATGCAAGGAAGCCCTTACAAAATGTTTTTAAGATTGACTCTCCTTTCCAGTGCTGCTTTTAGCAATGCTCATGTATCTTTCAAAATGCCTGGGGATATTTGTGCAAAAGGTGATAAATGGCATTATGTTGTACTGATGGATTTATTACATATTAAAAACACATTTTCATTCCAGCAGCCTCTTAAGCTTTGTTCTGGTGTTGTGATATGTCACATCAGCCAGAAGTGGAGGAGATTTAATAGACATCGCTTTTATTCAAGTACATTCCAATCATGATTGCTAAGTTTGAGTCGTTTTTACAGGGGTTCTCAAACTTAGTGAGCCTCCCGGAGCTATGAAAAGAATGGCTGTGCCTCCCTATGGTATACTAAAACAATATAGCAAACTGAAAATCGCTGCAGCTCCTGCTGCTCTTTATCCTCCTCACCCCCACCTCTCGGGTGTGCATAGTCCTCCTGTATGAGCTCCAGCCACCTTAGTTGGGGGTTGCACAGTTCCTGAGAGCTTTAGCCTGTGTTCCACAAGTAGCTCCAAAAGGACAACAGTGGCATTCCATGTGGGTATGCGTGTTGGGCTGGCCATTGCCACTCTTGTGGCTGTGGGCCAAGGGTTCTTCCAGTTGGCTAGTGCTGGCCAGGAACCATATGGGAAATGGTTCCCTGATGGATGTCAAGAAAAAAGTGTGCCCCGGTGATGGAGGTGAAGGATATACCTCTTATTTAGGCAGTGCCAGTGGGGGCTCCTCCATTGGTACCAGGGCCCTCCTTTGTACAAAGCCAGTTCCATAGCCTGCCCATCAGCCCTAATGCTTGCACTGTTTCAAAGGGCCAGTGCTGGTGCAGAGGTTGAAATGGTCATCAATGACGATGCTTCTGGTGATGGTAGTGGTGGAGCATGCGACATTACAGACTGCTCCTTCTTGCCTCAAGAGGTCTGGCGCATCTTGGAGGACTTCTCCTTAGTGGCCTTTCCATGTCTCCCAGCACAGGAGAACACTGACCTTTTCATAGAGCCCTGGTGCTGGTGCTCTGATGATTCCCTTTCAGCCTGCTGTGGTACTTGAGCAACTGCTCTTGGTGTAGATGGATGAGGCAACTCCAATGCCAGAGCAGGTGTGGAGGCAGAGGGTGGCTTGCTCAGTGTCGACTTCCCCAGTGCAGTCTTGGATGTAGCCCTTCTGCTCAATGAGAAACTATCTGGTGTTGATCTCAGCAGTACTGGAGTGCTTTGTCCCAGGCTTTCTGGGTAAGGCACTGCTCTCACCAGCTGTTCTAAGAAAGGGAGACTGAGTCGTGTGCCACACAACTTCCTGGTCCAAGCTGAGAACAGCAAGCAGACAGAGCATCTGCTAGGGATGTGGGATTCACCCAAGCAGAAAAGGTATCAGCTGTGGCCATCCTTCAGTGGGATGTGTTTGTCAGGATGGGCCAGGTTTGGAGCCCAACTTAGATTCTGCCATGAAGTACATGGGAGTCTGTATGAGAGAAATGTGGGAGGGAAGGTATCTCCATGCTGTCTGGCCCAGCAGGGGGCTCCCTGACAACACAGGAGAGACAGTCTCCCTGCTCTTAGTTCAGATGCTTAGGGTCAGATGCCTGGAGCGAGCATAGTCCACAGCTACTCAGAACTGCAATTGCAGGGAACGTCTGTTCAGCCCCTTGCTGGAGTATGCCCAATACAGAGGTGGCAAGAGCTGGACCAGTGGGGAGAACAGATTGGGACAAGGAGTGGACATGGATGGGTTGCAGGATGATGATAAATTGGGTCTGGAGGCTGGCAAGATGGAAAGGAAGTGGACAGGCTGGGCAAGGAGACTGGGACTGAACAAGTGGAACAGGGAAAAGGAGACAACTGCTGGGGAGTCAGGGTGCAGAGGGAGAATTGGGACTGTCTGGACAAAGAGACTGGGACAGCAAAGATTGGATGTGGAAGTCGGAGAAGGAAACTGTGAGCCAGAGGAGTGGAGATTAGGACTGATTAGGTGAGGAGAATGGAAGTAGGATAGGGAACCAAGGGTGGGAAAGAGAGAGGACTGGGATAGGGTCACCATGGAGGAGATGGGGCAGAAGGGTCTCTATCCAGTTTATACTTAACATCCTGCAAATAACCAAATTTGGTACCATATTAACTTTATCTATTAAAACCAGTAATTTTCAACCTTTTTTCATTTGCAGACCCCTAAGAAATTTCAAACAGAGGTGTGGAAATCTTAGACCTAGTCTGTGGACCTGCAAGAGTCTGCAGAAAACAGGTTGAAAACCACTTGTTTAAACTGTTAAGCAGTGTCTGTGTATGGTACACAGGTGTGCAATATTTTTTTACAAGGCTGTCTGCTTTAAGCACCATCATTGACACTATTCATTCCTTGGCTTTACAGGCCCAAGGTCCCTGTTGCATCTGAAACAAGACTAACAATAATACCCACTGAAAGGTTGGCTGTTTGTTTTGATTGTTGCCAAGGATGCTATTTTTCCCATTCATCAGAAATCTTTACTGCACTGTAAATGGAAATATACTTCATGAAGCTTCTACTCTGAATGGCCAGTAGTCTGCTGCTATATTCAAAAAGAGAGCTTTTATAAGGATACTTCAGTGTAACCTTCACAGAATTATAAAGCCAATGCATCTTACTCGTAATAGGGGACGGTGTTATTTATATAGTGTGCAGCTTAATAAAAGTTAATAGTTTGCAGAATCCTTCATCTTACACACACAATAGGTAACAATCTCTGTCAATAATCTGCTTTATCAGAAGATATTGCTTGGATTGCAGTGGTCACTGTTTTGTTTGTGCAAGCTTGTCAGGGTAACTCTTTCAGCCACATACTATGAATGTTTCAAACATCAATATGAAGAGAAATATCTACTGTTTAGAGTCCAGAACTAGAACTACAGCCAGAAATCTGGATTCTCTTCTCAGCTCTGCCCTTGACTTGCTGTTATATTTGGCCTCGTTGTCTTAGTTTCCTCATCAATAAAATAGAGATGTTGATGCTTTCCTACCTCACACTGGTGTTGTGATACTTAATATGTTAATGTTGGTAGAATGCTTTCAGAACCTCAGCTGAAAGTCAAAAATATTGTTATATAAAGATAACTGTGTGTGTGTCTCTCTGAGGAGGTGGATTATCAAGTGAACATCTCAGGCTAAAACTAGATTAGTTAAGAACACGTGTCACAGAATATTCTGTGCATCATTTAAGGGAAATCTTTATCCGATGTTTGATTTTTCCAATGTCAGAATTATTTGTGTACTGAACGATAATTGTGGTGGGAGCCCTAGCCACCCAAGTGTGGGTTTATGTCAGAGGCCTTCCTTGCTGGAAGGCCAAGACTTGGGTATCCAAAAATTATTCTTTAGCTTACGTTGCCTCCTTCAATTTGAATTATGATTTGGTCTGTTAGAACCTCTCTCCTCTTTTCTCTGCCTGTAAGTACAACAGCTACAGTGCACCCTGGCTCCAATCTAGCAGCCTAATGGACAAATAGTCTTCTCCAAAAAGCAGTCTTAGAACAGTGGCATGGAATTATAGCGAACAACATAGTCTGCATTGTAATGATGTGAAGAAACATCAGGTCAGACTCCCTGACATTCAGTTCTGTCCTAATTGGTCTCTCTTTTAACATCTTCTAACCAAAAACTAAGGAATATAGAAGGATAAAGGGAATTGAGGATGTAGTAGCTAGTCATGATTAATGAAGATTCAGATAAAGAAATGGCATTTCCAATTCTTTCTTCAGATTGACTCTACCAATCCAGATGGCAGGATCCTGCTGCTGTGGGTTTATGGCAGGAGGAGCCAGTATATCTCATGCAATTTTTGTGCTGAAACATGCTCAGTGAAATCTCTTTTCATAGTTTTAATCCTAGATATGTTTAACCGAAGCCTAAAAGTGCAAAGGAAAATAACTCCTGTACCACCTTCCCAGACAAAGTAATTTGGGAAGAATATCCAGATTGGTTCGCATACTGAAACCAAATGTGTAGATATGATCTCAAGAACTTGCAAAGCAGCAACATGGTATCAGTGAAAAAAAACCATTTAAATGATGAAAATACTATTTAAAGGGACCCATACACAATAGGATTCTTCATATAATAGGATTCAAATACATTCTGTTCTGTTGGATTGGAAAAATAAAAACATGTCAGGTACTTTATTCCATTGCTTTACAGATTTTTACCCTAGTAAAGAGTTCTTTTTCCACACCATAAATGAGTCTTTACTCATATGAGGACATGGGATACACCATCAGCTAAAAGGTTTGAATAATAAGAAGTTTAATCCATTTTGTTATGGGCATTATTGAAAGTCTTGTTGTCTTTTCTTTTTATTTGAGAGTAAAATAAAGCAGATTGAAAAGGCTCAGCTCTCTAGGGGTAAAAAAAAAATCCATTTTCATATCTTGAGACTAAAGTAATTTCTCTAGCTCTGGGGACTGCAAGAAGGAAAAGAACTTCTCAAGCTACTATGAACAAGAGCATAGAATATTCCTCCAGTGCTGTGTAAGTATCACTTTGTTTGATGGTTTCCCTAGAAGGAAGAGCACTTTTAGTATAGTCTGTAGTGGCGTACCGTGGGTATCAGATGCCCCAGTACTTACATTTGTGCTGCCTCTGTCAGTGGCAGTGGCGCCCCACAGGGGGGGTGTCTGTGGGTCCGTTTCCCACTCTCCCACACTTCCCCCTCCCTGCTGTGGGGGCAGTGGGTGCAGTGGGTAGCAGGAATGAGGGAGGGTGGGAAATGGGCCTGCAGACCTCCCCTCACCCCTCAGGGTGCTGCCACTTCTGCCACCAATGTGGGGAGCAGAAATTTAAGTATGAGGAGGCTGTCAGGGGGCTGGGAGGGAACATGATGGTCTCTGCCCCATGGCTGGAGCCCCATCTTTTGTTGCCTGGACCCTGCACTGCCGGGATCTCTGTGGCTCTCTCCTTGTGCCCAGGATGGGGCCAGACAGGACGAGAGGCGGAGCAGCTGGGTTGTCACAGCTGCCGGGGATGTCAGTGGGAGGCGGCTCCTCTGAGGAGGGCCCAGTGCTAAACCAAATGGCGTCCCAGGCAAGGAGCATCTTTGGAGCCCCCTCCCTCCGTTTGTTAAACTTTTGAATACTTAATTTTTTATTGCATTTGTAGCCCATTTCATTACTTTGATGCACAATTTGCATGCATGATTTATTTCTGTCACATAAGACAATAATACACACGACATGTTAAGCATGGCAAAAGTACTAACAGTGTTTTTCTTATATTGTTGCATAGATAGGGGATCAATAGATAACTCTGGCATCTCATTAATATGTCCTTTATTAGTCACTATTTAATGAGATGCCAGAGAGATCACATTCAGTCAGCCTCCAAAGCATTTGGAAGACTATCAAAACATCTCTGGTATCAGCACAGCATCACTAGAGCAGCTAAGATAAAGGTCTATCATGCTGTGGTGCTGACTGCACTTCTGTATTCTATAGAAACAATAACTCTATATAGGTGACACATCAAAAAGCTTGCAAGCCAGCAATAGCATCTTCTAGGAATTAAATGACAAGATTCCGTTTCAAACACTGAGGTATTGAGAAGAGCTGGCATGCCCAGTGTTGAGGCACTTACAGCAGCTGAGATGAACAGGTCATGTTATCTGAATGCTGGATCATCGGCTTCCTAAGTTCTTCTTCGAGTGTGTGCTCATGTTGATTCCATTCTAGGTGTGTGCATGCCTCCGTGTGTGGTTATCGGAATGTTTTCCCTTAGCATTACCTGTAGGGCCAGTGATGGCGCCCTCTGGAGCCCTGTGCATATGTCACGGTATATCAGGTGCCAATGGTCTTATGCCCTCTCAGTTCCTTCTTTCCGCCTGTGACGGTTGCTGGGACTTTACTGCTTTCTATCACAAGTGCTCCTATTATTCCCTTAATTAGTTGTTAGTTAGTTTGTGGTATCATTATTGTTAGTTAAGTGCTGTAAATAGTTAGTAGTTAAGTGTAGTCCCGATTGGGACCTTCGTCCTAGAGCAGGGCGTGCCCTTGTCTCCAAGTTTCAAACCCTGCATCTCCTGCAGCAAACCCTTCCCTCTTAGTGACCCCCACAACAGTTGTCTAAAGTGTCTGGGGGAATCACACAGGAAGAAAAAGTGAAAAATCTGTAAGGCATTCAGGCCATGCAAAAATAGAGAGAAATCCTCCTGAAGGCCTTACTGATGGAGGCAGCACTGAGACCAGCTTCCAAGCTGTCCTTATCTACCTCAGTGTCGAGCATCGCCTTGGTGCAGAGTGCCCTGCCGACACCGGACCCACCATGGCACCAGACCTCCTCCTCTTCTCTGTTGAGGAAGAATCAGAAGAAACAGCAATCTGACAAGGGCTGCTCCCCCACATCAAAGAAGACCAGGGATTCAGGGTCGAGCATGGGAGCCATATTGGACCAGCCGGCTGAGGGACAGCAGGAGAGGAGCTCGCCACCCAGGAGTGCAAGCCTGCTGAGAAAACGACCCCCTACTCCTGGGAGTAGAAAGGGGGACCTCTTCAGCTCATGGTGCCATTGATGCCAGAGTCATTTCAGGCAGTGAGGGACCTGATGGCCCTGCTGTGTAGGCCAAGTACAATTTGAGTTACTTGACCACTGTCCTACAGGCTGAGCATAGCTTCAGTTGCTTGCTTGGCTATATTGACCCCTGTAGCATGATATTTTCCCGTTGGCAGAGATGAATAGGACTTCTGAGTAACCCTGCAGATGTCTCAGTTTCTGCATACCACGGTACATAAGACAAAATACACTCCATGTATGCTTGCAACTGCACATAGAGAACGGTGATGGGAATAAGAAGTTATCCTTGAATGTCTGCGGGTACACTTTTTCATTGCCAAGAGGCATATTTTTACACAGTCCCTTCTATCACTGGATGTTGTTTTGGTGACCCCAATTTTCATGGTGAGAATGGAATGTAGTTAAGGGTGAAAACCCAATGTAGGTAATTAGTATATATGATGAGTAGAGGGGTAATTAGGTGGAAGTTGTTTATGGAAGAGTATAAGAAGTCACTACTTAGACAAGGGGTGTGCTCCATCAACGCCTGACTCTATGGGAGGTGCTGCTGGTTGGACCAGAGGATCCACAGACTCCCTGGTGGGGCCCCTGAAGAAAGCCGTTCCTGTATACAGCAACTGCTTAGCTCTCCAGGCTTTAGTGAACATGTTCTATTTTGTAGTTAATTTTAGGCTTTCTATTCATCTAGTATATCTACAGAAAACCTTTCACATTAAACCTTATTGAACTGCAAATCAGGCGTACCATGTCACACTGGTATTCACACTGATCACTAAGTGTCCAGTATCAACAATTGGTGTCCCTGGGTGGGCTTGATCAGCTCTGAGTGAGACAATCTTTGAGGCGTATGGTGCAAGGGTTTCTCTCAGGGTTTCTCTGCATGTCAGTATTTGTACAGTATCTGTATTTGGCTTCAGGAGGAGGGCATTATGTCCTTTACAGGAATGTGTTGTGAGTCAGACAGTCATGCGGTTACCATTCCGCCCTCCTTTTGCTAGAACCAGTCTCGCATACGAAAGCTTTTGTGGACCATGGAGGAGCATTTAAGGGTAAAACAGCATATGCAGACTTGATATTCCAGTGGGAACAATTCATAGAGACAAAGCCTGATTATAAGAAAAAGCACTTTACATGGACTCATTTTAGTATCTAAAACCCTTACTGAAGAGTTAGGGAAGTTAGCCAAAGAAAACAAGGAGCTGCATGAACAATTGATAGCATGCCAAGGTCAGGTACAGAAACTGAAAATAGAGTATGAATCTGTCTTACTCAAGCTAATTTGCTCTCTAACTCTGTGTGATGCAGAGTGGTACAAAGAGGAAGCTAGACAGTGGGAGGAAACAGCTCATATCTGGGAAGCGAAATGTAAGGCTGTGCAAGCTGCAGTACGCATCCTCCTGGAGGAGAAAAAGAGGGAAACTGAGGGCCAGTCCCATGCAGTTTGTCAGTGGCAGTTGTCTCAGTGTACAAAGCAATTGGCTGCTGCTCAGAGAATTATTGCTGCCATGCAAGCAGACGGAGGTTGTTACAGTGCAGAGAGTGTTGGGATGCAGGACTTTGATCAGTCAGTCCTCTGTTATGCAGAGGCTGCGTGGGATAAGAATCAATCAGATCAGAACATAGAATGTCCTTTCCCCATGCTCCTCTCAGGTTGAGGGGGCTATGCCACAGGCTACTTCACCTATGGTTCCTGTGATTGTAGAGAAAAAGAAGAGACTGTTGGAGAGGGGGAGCAGGAAACTAACACCAGAGTGAATAAGATACTGAGTCCTGAGCAAGTGCAGGCACTGAAAAAAGCTTTAGGAAACATCACCCCTGACAATGTGGTTGTCTGGTTTGCACAGCTTACCACAGTGCCTCAGTTAAATTATAGTGATTATGCCTTGCCCTTAAGGGAATGTCTCCCATTAGACACCTTTTTGAGACTTCCTGTGGCTATACAGAGAGAGCACAGAGGAGGTACCCTTATGAGGGATGCTTTTGAGGTAGTAGATCCTGGCAAGGACATTGAGGTGTGCTTTTATCTGGAACGGTAAGCCCTAGGGGAATGCCTTGATGCTTCCTTACAATGTAAAAAGATCCTATGGCAAGCTATGGGGCATAAGGAGGAAGGGCAATGCTTTATGAACACAGACTTTCCAACTTGTTTCATAGAAGGGCTATGTCTGCAAGTAAAAGTTGCTTTGGGTACTCTGAATTTAACAGCTATGATGTGGGAGGCACATCAAGAGTTCAGCAAGCTCTTTTACTAGTGAGCCAAACCTTCCCTGATGAGCACAAAGGGAAAGCTGTTGCACAGATGGGAAGAGAAGTGGCTGCTCAGATCACCTTTCAGAATCAGGGGAGCAAGGAAGGTGATTTAGTCCCTGAGGGAGTTAACAGATGGCACGGCCAAGGGCGAGGCCATGGGATGATTGATCCTCTGCGCTGGGTACTGTGAAATTGAGCTCTCCAATATGCCCCTAAAGCTCTAATTGATGGCAAATCAAATAAGCAGCTGGCTGACCTGATTTGTCAGAAGGAAAGGGAGTCTCTCACTCCAGAGAAACATGCTGATGAGGATCAATGGCCTCCTGAGGGGAAGCCCTTGTAGGCATAGAAGGGCGGGTCATCCCTGAGTCCCCTTATATGTGTGGTAACTTTAATATCTGATTAATGGGGACAACCCACTATTTGGGTGGATTTTGAACAGGGGGTGTTTGGACAGCATGTACTTGTAGATACTAGTGCCACTATTTAATTGATTGATGATCACTTAGTTCCTGCAATGGTCAAGTTAAAGGGAAATCACCAGCAGAGGTTAGTGGTATTTGAAGTTTCCAATGTAGATATGCCCCTCTTTCATCCCCTTTCCTACACCATTGCAAGAAAAAGGTGGACAGGGATTTTTTGGGCATGAATTGTATGCTTAAAATGCAGGCTGTTGTTGATTTAGCTAATTGAGTGTGGCGGACTGAATTAGGAGTTATTGCAGCTGTGCATAGGGTGACAGCTCTTAAAGCACCAGAGCCACTCTTTTACATCAGAGCAGTATCCCATAGATGCACACCCACAAGCATGGGCCAAGGATAAATTGAATTGTGGCCGGGTGAATGCCTGTGTTCTTATTGTAGGACCTGATCCACCACCCCAGAAGCAGTACAAATACCCAAAGGAGGCTGAAGAAGGATTGTTACCCATGATTACTGATTTTTTTGCAGCAAGGAATGCTAGTGGAAACTAATAGCATAAGCAATTCCCCCATATGTCCAGTCCATAAAACAGACAGGAAAACCTGAAGATTTACAGTAGATTACAGGGCTTTGAATACATGTACACCCAAGACAGCCCCTGTGGTGACCAAGTTACCAGAAGTGATGGGTGCAATTGGTATGGGAGCTAACTGGTTTTCAGTATTGGAGTTATCAAATGCATTCTTTGCTATTTCTCTGCATCCTGACTACTGGTATAAATTTGCTTTTACCTACAGGGACCGTCAACTCACATTCACCCATGTTCCACTGGGGCTACACTGCTCCCCCCTGATCTGCCACGCCCATGTTATTAAATTATGGGATAGGTGAAGAGCACCAATGAATGTTATCTTTTATGTGGATGACATTCTCATTTGGACTGTAACCCGAGAAGCCCAGCTGCTTTTCCTCCATGAAGTAATCTCCCTCATTGAGCAAGCAGGTTTCCAAATTAATTTGGAAAAAGCCCAGTTGTATCAGCAAGAGGTCTGATATCTGGGTTCAGTGTTAGGACAAGAAGGAATTACCCCAATCAGCAGAAAGTGGAATTAATCTGTAAACTGCCAGCACCCACTGATGTCTTTGCAATGCGATCCTTTTTAAGTCTCAGGATGGATCTGCAACCCTGTGGAGAATTTCGCCTTAAAGGCACAGCCACTGTACCAGCTACTGAGGAAGGGAGTACCCTGGAATTGGGGCCAAGCACAGGATTAGGCTCTATTAGAACAGAAGCAAGCCATAATCTCCACTCCTGGACTAGCATACCCTGATAACACTAAACCATTTGTATTGCAGTTAGTTCATTCCCCAAAGGGAATAAGAGCTATTTTAAGCCAGGAAGGGCCCTCTGGTCGACAGCTAGTGGCATTTGCCTCCAAAGTACTGGAAGGGCCAGAGATCACCTTTACCCCTTGTGGAAAAGAAATGCTGGCATTGGTATGGGCCTTGGATCACTGGCAATACCTTACTTGTTCTGCCCCAATTATTTTGTGAATGACCCACACCCCTCCTAAGTACCTAGTGTCTTGGAAAATCAAAGGGTGTGTATCCAGCCCTAGATTAGCTAAATGGACCATAGCTTTAATGAATAGAAATGTGGAAGTCCAACCATCTACGGCTTTCCTGATAATTGAGGGTACTGAGCATGATTACCTTCTCCTTCTAATAGAAGCCCTTCTCTATCCTTTTCAGCCTGTAAGTGGCTGGGAAGCCATAGAAACTCTACCTGGAAAGCCAGAGGTTTGGTTTGTGGATGGATCCTCTTACATGATGCAACAATCTCCCAAAACAGGGTATGCAGCAATTCGCTACCCAGAGGGAACCCTTATGGCAGACAGCAGCACACCACACACAACACAAGCAGCTGAACGGGTTGCTGTGCATGCTGTGTTAATGGGTGCCGGGACTAATACTCCTGTAGTTATAGCCTCAGACTCTGACTTGTCTGTATGAGCATGCTTAGATTGGATGGCCCATATGGAAGGAAAGAAACATGCATATCTTAGATGGTAAACCCATTTGTCATGCTGAAAAAATTGAGGCATTATGGGAAGCTGGACTGCAACACCAAGCTCCAATCTGGCTGCTGAAAGTACCCACCCATAAGAAATTGGGAATAGTAGCAGAATGGAACAATAAGGCAGATAAAGCAGCCAAGAAGGGGGCACAAACATGTTCAGAATGGCAGGTGCCAATCACCCCAATAGCTGCTGCTCAGGGAATCCAAAAGGAATCTATATCCATTATAGATTTAGCAGCCTTGCAGAAAAGTGATGCTAGCATGCAACAGTTGGTACAACAAGGGGAGGTGAATGGGTGCAAAATTGAACAGTTTTTAAGTGGTTTGCTTATGGCTAAATGGGGATCAAGGAGTATCAGTATGGATTGTTCAAACAGGACAATGAGATGATTTAATACAAGCAGTGCATGAAAATGGCCATTTTGGTATAGAAAAAGTTCTGAGCTGCTTAAAAACCATAGGATGGTGGCCTGAGATGAAACAAGATGTGGAATGCTGGGTAAATAATTGCATAGCCTGTGCAGTAAACAACCCAGATGTGTTTAAAAAGAAAGGCCCTCTAGGCCACCAAAGGCTTGAAGGACCCTCGTGTTGCCTCCAGATGGATTATATGGAGTTACCCACCAGTAAAACAGGCCATTGTTACTGTTTAGTGATGACTGATCCATTTACCAAATGGGTCGAGGCTTTTCCCACTCCAAACAACACTGCTCATACCACAGCTAAGATACCGTTAGATCACATCTTCTCCAGATGGGGGCTCCCCCAGGAGATTGATAGTGATAATGGTCCTCACAATATTGGTGAGATTTTGAAATACACCTGTGAAGCGTTAGGCATAAGACAAAGATGGCATATACTATTCCATCCTCAAAGTTCAGGAGCAGTACAACACTCTAATTGAATTTGAAATTGGCTTTGAAAAAAATAATCGGTGCTTAAGGCAGAGATTGGATGCCAAATTGCCCTTGATACTCATGGCTCTGAGAGTAACAGAATGTTCTGCTAATTGAAGGGGTTGATAGAAAGGACACAGACACCAGTACAAAGAACAAGGTTGCTTTACTGTCTCTTTCTAAATATTACAGAAAATGAAATGGTATATATACATAACAAAATAAACTTATTATACTATAATTTCAAGCAATAGAAAGAATAAGTAAGGTAATGCACCTGATCATTACTACATAAGATCAACTGTAGTGATTAAGAAAGATACATCACCAATTGCCCTATTAATACATTACCATCATCAAGATCCGCAGTTGCTGGGGAGCCCCGGTTGCAGCGAGGATTTGGAGAGCCTGTCCCGGCAACTGGGAAGTCCTACGCCGTGCGTCCACCCGTAGGTGAGGTCTCCAAATTCACTACAAGTGGGTCCAGCTTTTATAGAGTGGAACAAACAAGTATACGTGACTGTGCAGATCATCTGATGGATATCTGGTCCTTATGCAAGGGGCTGTGACAGGAACCTGGCCAGGGCTCCCATCCCAGACCCTGCACGTTCCTTTCTTATCTTTTTAGGGCTTCAATAGCAAACAGAAACTTCTTACAAAGGGAAAGACAGAAACTTCTTACTTTAGCAACAAAGGGAAAGACCCCTTTCATATGTTAAAACACTCTCACTCTGCCAGCAGAGGGAGAGGCTCCTTTCATGTTATACATAGTAACTTATCATTATAAATGGATACATTTGTAGTGAACAAGCATATACAATAGTAACCTTTATGATACAAAAATTCACTGGCATAAACAAATATGACTCCCACTGCGCTGAGGCCGATCCAACTAGATACAGATAATCCTTTCATATCACAGAAGCAGCCCATGGGTATTTCCCCTTTGAAGTTATGACAGGACATAAGATGAGATCCTTGGAGCCACTGGTGGACAAATGGTCCCCCAGATGAACTCCAACTGAAATTGTTAGCTGATCAGTATGTGTTGCAGTTACTACAAAATATTATGTGCATACATCGACAAGTGGTCAATGCACATGGTACAAATATTAGGAAAATGGATCAGCAATTTGGCCCCATATTAAAACCCGAAGAATGGCAAATTGGCGATAGAGTGCTGTACAGAATTTTAAAGAATTTTGCACATTTCGCTTTGAGCTCTCAGTAGATGAGACCTATGTTCATAGTGGATAAAGCCAGTCCCACTGTGTATCAGGTGGAGATTAAAAATAAAAAGAGGAAAACACTGTATTGGTTTCATTCTTCACAGCTCAAGCCATGGAAAGGCAATACCTAAATTATGGGTGAAGACAATGAAGCCTGTGGCCTGTGATGCATCCTTTAAAGCGTCTGTTATTGATATTTTTGAATTATGTTGTTGATTATGCCATAGATAACACCCTGAATTCAGAGAACCAGTTATTATAATATATCAAGTCCTTTGCTGCAGCCCATTTTGATTTGTTTTTTTGCAAAGTGACTGTATATCCCAATGACAAATTGAGTGTGATTATGGCCAACTCATGTGGTTCTCAGCTGGACCAAGAGAGTTTATAGGCGAAGATTATAGAATACCACAGTACAATTCCTCTATTATGCCATATGATTTGGTAGGCTGCTGGATAACAGCAGATATGGAAATTAAATATATGTTGTAAATAATTTATACTAATGGGGTCTGTAGATCCTGCTTTTGTTCCCCTTGTAGATAGTGATCATACAGATCCACGATGACGCACGGAAGCACAAGATCAAGATATGCAATATGAAGGAGAGTTGTATGGTGTTGTTGCTATTGTTTTACTGGGTGTGTTTGCTGTGCTATGCTGGTGTGAATGGGAAAGACAGTTCAATCTCAGGATGTTGTGGGATGGTACCCCTGTCCACTACCATGTGGCTGGGGGAAGATGCTTTGGAGCTTAAATTTTGTGGGGCAACTTACAATTAATGTCACCAAAATGAGTACCCTCCTGCCCCCCCCCCTCCCGAGAAGAAGCCAGCCCAGATGATTTGATTTATTTACACAGAGTGAATTGGACCAGAGAGAAACAGAGCAACACGCTATTATCGTGTCAATCGGTTTGAAGTAATTGACAACAAAGCTGATTTTAGCTATTACTACGTGGGGATATTCCTCCTAAAAAAGAAAGAGGCACCTGTTACTGAACTGAAGGTATACTATCCACAATGGGTTTTAGTGAATCCCTCTGCAAGTGTAGTGATATACATAAATACCTATGAGTGTAGTTGTATGTTGTGCTCCCAAGCCCAGAGAATACAATGTTGGGGACTTGGTGTTAAAAGAAAATTATAAGAGCCAAAGTACTGGAGCCCCTAAAGGTACATGTTGTGAAAGTACATGTAGGCATACAAAATATTAACATGTATCTCACCTACATCTTCAGTGCACACTGTTTGTAACATCCCTAGTACAAGAGTGGCTACACTGAATGGACATCTGGGTGTAACACTAACACACATGCATGTCCCAAGAAAGACATTGGAGGAGATATTTTAGGAGCAACAGCAGGAGTGCTGAATGCAATTAATGAAAAAGTTTTGACAAATAAGTTAAGTATTGTAGGCAGAAGACTTGGAGCCCTATCAGATCCCATAGTACACATACATTCAGCCTTGGGATATTTGGAGATATGTTGGTACCCTGGGAAATTAACAATGAAAAAGCATGCCTGACCCTAGTAAACTTCACAAAAATTATGGTAAATACTGCCTCCAAAGCTTTAGGTTGCATACATGCACAGCTTTGGGCTCAAGGAATAGGCCAAGGTATCATCTGACAAGGACTTAATGGAGTCCTTCTTGCTGAAATAAAGAAATTGATTTGTGATGATGCCACCACCCAAGAAAGGGCCTTAAGGCAGTGGTGGAGGATGCGAAATTTCACAATAGATGCCCAGGCTCAAGTGATTATAGTGTATGTAATGACAATATCTGCTGCTTGCATCATAGATGTACAGAGAGTAGTCCCCCTAGACCTCAATGAAAAAACTGGAGTGTTATGGCCTATTGAACACCTGACATGGGGATTGAAAGAAGGAAATGAAACTCGGTTAGTTTACAAAGCCGTGCACGTGAAGCCATTTTTGGATCAGAATTGGGATATATTTGTGAAGAACCACTGACACAATTTACATACCCTTATAAGAAAGATGAATTGGATTTATGGAATTGTCAATATGCTGTATTACCCAATAATAGCATTAATTCTACCATTGTGTACACTGGACAAGTTGTGTTTATGTACACACACAATGTGCCCAAATTGTGATTTATGGAATTTATAAAAAAAGGTGTTAATTTTGCCCAAAACAAATGTTATCACAATGTTGCTGTATTGGAATTGTGTGGTGTAGTTTATAAGTATCAAAAAGTAGATTCAGTTAGTAGTAGTAGATATTAATGTTGTAGAGTACATTCTACTTTGAGTGATTGCTCTTATCCATTCCACTATAGATGAGTGCTCGCCACCATGCACTGGTTCCCAGAACTTTTTTCCCCTCAGCAGATCCCGTAGGGTCGTCTCAGGCGTCCCCTGGAGTGCCGCGCTCGTGCTGTGGCACATAAGGCACTGCTGACCCTTCAGCCCCTCAGTTCCTTCTTTCCGCCCATGACGGTTGCTGGAACATCTCTTGCCTCTTGCAAGTAGCTTTCCCCTTATTGGACTTTGTTAGAATAGAAGCCCCCTCCCCAGGGCTTAGAGCCGGGCCATGGCCGTCTCACCAGGCTTTAAGTCTTGCACTGCATGTAGTAAGGCTTTCCCGGTTAGTGACCCTCACAACCACTGCCTCAAGTGCCTGGGGGAGCAGCACGTGAGGGAGAAGTGTAAAATCTGCAAGGCCTTCAAGCCCAGGATGCAGAAGGAGAGTGATATTTGACTGAAGGCCATCTTGATGGAAGTGGTACTCCCTCCGGCTTCCGAGCCACCACGTTCCACATCGGCACCGAACATTTCCACGATGCGGAGCGCTCTGCCACCATCTCTGGTGCTGAAGAGGAAATGGTGCTAACACGCGGAGCACTCTCGCTCCCCAGCACCACAGCCACAGGCAGGGTCGAGCCTAGAGGTGCTCAAGCTTCGGCCTGTTGAGCCAGCTCCAGGACGCGCACCTCTGTGCAGGGAGCCTCCCCCAATGCCTGGGAGTGGCCTCTGCAATGCCTGTCGACAGCAAAGGCCTTTCAGGCGGCATGGGCCTTGATGGCCATGCCTATGCCTTCGCCCCTTTCCCTGGCTGAGGGAGAGAGGGCCGGTGTCCCAGGATAAGCCCGCATTGGGTCCCCTGGTGGGTGGTCAAGACCTCTCTCGAAGAAGTCTCCCACCAGACAGCCACAGAGGATAGAGCATGAAGGCTCCCCTCCTAGCTCCAAATCTGACTCGTTGAGCTTATCCTCCCCGCAGCACTGAGATCATCCATTGGCACCTGGCACTGCGCTCAAGAAGGCACCAGTCCTGGACCGTCTTGCACAGTGGATTCAGCTCTTGCTTCTGCACATTGGAGTTGGGCTCAGGACCAAGAAGTCGCAGACGGCACCGTTCTCGGTCCCCAGGAGGTAAACAGTGCCGTAAGTCATCGGTGCCAAGGCGTCGAACATCGTCCACTTCCTCAGAGTGAGTATCATCCCACCAGCACCAATCGCGGCAACACCAACATTCATCCATCTCCTTGCGGTCGTCGAGAGGCCAGAGCAGAACCCGGAGGTGGCACCGATCCAGTGGCTCGGGCTCCCAGAAAGATGAGCGGTCCCAATGCCAGCACTGGGTTGGCCCCAAGGCCCTTGGCAGTGGCCATATTGGGACCATGGGGGGCGCAGATGGGACAAACATTGGTCTTGGTCCTATCCTTAGCAGCTCAGCTAGTGCCCCCCGCACCTGACACAGAGGTTAAGGGCCATTCCTCGGAGGAGGAAACTGACTTGGGGGAGGGACCCTCTATGAGGCCCCATTAACAATCCTCCTCCTTCTCTCCAGATGAGGCAGCCTCCAGAGACTACAGAGCACCCCTGATAGACTTCAGGGAACACCAGGAACTCCTGTAGAGGGTGGCCTCTAACCTCAATCTGGAGATTAAGGAACTATCAGAGGAGGACAACCCCCTCTTTTGGTGTGGCTGGGTCAGAGGGATCTTCAAGGGTGGCCCTGCCCATACATGAGAGGGTTCTCAAGCTGGCTAAGGCCCTCTGGCAAGCCCCAGCCTCGGTTGCCCCTACTTCAAAGGGCACCGAAAAGAAATACTATGTACCTGCAGAGGGGTTTGAGTTTCTTTTTACCCACTCAGCCCCAGGGACCTTGGTGGTGGATGCAGCTAATCAGAGGGACATGCAAGAGTCCCAGGGTGCCACTCCCAAAAACAAAGATAAGAAATTTGATCTCTTTGGGAAGAAGGTATACTCAACCGGGGCCCTGCAGTTCCGCATAGCGAACCACCAGGCCCTCCTGGAACGTTATAACCTAAACTTTTGGAACTCCATGCAGCTGTTCGCAGAGAGGTTTCCCCAGGTTGCCACGGTCCTGGAAAAGGGCATCACGGGGGTAGGGGCGGCACTACAAACTGCCAGTGACACTGAGGACACTGCAAGCGGGCCATAGCATCTGCAATGGCCATGAGACGGTGCTCATGACTGCAGTCATTAGGGCTGTCCCAAGAGGTGCAGCATTCCATACAGGACCTGCCCTTTGATGAGGTGAGCCTGTTTTCAGATAAGACCGATGACAAACTACCTGCCCTTAAAGACTCAAGAGCCATGCTGTGTTCCCTGGGCCTTTACACTCCCCAGGCCTCGACGCATCAGTCTCGGCAGCAGATGCAGCGTCCGCCCCAGCAACAACTCAGGCCATTGCCTAGGGCCTTTCAGCCCAGCTGGGGCAGAGAGAGAAATAGGGGGTTCGGACGTCGTAATGGGTCCAACTCATCAGCAACCTCCCAGCAAGGGCCACCTAAAGGGCCCAACAATAAAAAGCAGTTTTGATGGTGTGCCTGCGGGTGGCACCAGTACCTCTCTCCCGGCTCCATACCTGTTATTTCTGAACAGGCTAAGACCATTCTATGCCAAGTGGCAGAATACCACTTCGTTTCACTGGGTCCTCACAGTAGTCCCTCAGGGATATGCCCTCCAGCTTACTGCCATTCCCCCAGACATCCCATCCCTCTTCAGGGTCCCCTCTCATGAGCAACTCCTCTTGCAGGAGGTGGATGTCCTCCTCGCTCTTGGGGCAGTGGAAGCAATTCCTCCGCACGAAATAGGGAGGAGTTTTTACTCAAGATACTTTCTCATCCCCAAAGCGAAAGGGGGTCTGAGGCCCATATTGGACCTGTGTTGTCTAAACAGGTTCATAAAGAGGCTCAAGTTCCCTATGGTCTCCCTAGCCTCCATTATCCCTACTCTGGATCCAGGAGATTGGTATGCTGCCCTCGATTTGAAGGATGCATATTTCCATGTTTCTATCCTTCCAAGCCACAGGCACTTCCTCTGGTTTATGGTAGCTGAGTTCCACTACCAATTTATGGCCCTGCCTTTCGGCCTCTCGTCCACTCCCAGGGTATTCACCAAGTATATGGAGGTAGTGGTGGCTCATTTGAGGCATAAAGGGGTCTAAATTTCCCTGTACCTGGATGACTGGCTGATCGGGGGCAGATCCAGCTCCCACATCCAGCACAGTGTGTTTCTCACCTGTGCCACCTGCACCAACCTTGAGCTGCTCATAAACGAGCAGAAGTTGACACTAACCCCGGTGCAGCATATAGAGTTCATTGGGGCTACCCTGGACACTTCCCAAGCCAGAGCCTTCCTCCTGCAACCTCGGTTCGAGGCTATGGCAGCAATTATCGCCCAGTTACACAGGTGCCCCATGATGACAGCCAGGCACTGCCTACAGTTTTTAGGGCATATGGCTGCCTACACCTACGTGCTGAGGCTGGCTCACCTCAAGCTCAGGCTGCTTCAAGCATGGCTGGCCTCGGCGTATACACCAAGCAGACACCCCTTGAACAAGGTAGTCGCAGTCCCCTTAAGAGTGCTAACCTCCCTGGACTGGTGGAGGGCTCCAGGGGCGGTGTTGACAGGTGTTCCCTTCAGGGATTCAGGCCTGTTGTTCACCCTGATATCCAATGCCTTGGGCGTGGAGCCCACATCAGTGCTGACCTGGGCACCCAGGGGACATGGTCAGAGGAGGAGAAAAACCTCCACCTCAATGTGAGAGAACTCAGAGCCATCAGGCTAGCCTGCAAGGTGTTCCTCAGCTTCCTGAGGGGCAGGATGGTTCAGGTGCTGACGGACAATACTGCGGTGATATTTTACATCAACGGGTGAGCACACTCCTCGGCCCTCTGCCAGGAGGCCATTAGACTATGGGACTTTGCAGTGAGGCATGACTTCCACTTATCTTCCTCTCACTTCCTGGGGGTCAGGAACAACGAGGTGGCTTGCCTCAGCAGGTCATTTCTACCCCACCATGACTGGTCGCTGCTCCCAGAGGTAGTGGCCTTTATTTTCCACAAGTGGGTGTTCCCCACCTGGACCTGTTTGTGTCATCCTGGAACAAGAAGTGCCTGAGGTTTTGCTCCCTCCAGGGTCGCGAGCCGGGCTCCATATCCAATGCATTCCTCATCAGCTGGAGGGGGACCCTTATGTATGTGTTTCCCCCCATTCCACTCCTGTCCAAGGCCCTCTTGAAAAATCAAGAGAGACAGAGTGGACGTCATACTGATTGCCCCAGCCTGGCCGAGACAGCACTGGTACAGCATGCTGATGGACCTATCAATTGACCCACCAGTGGAGCTTCCAAGATGTCATGACCTGCTTTCCCAGGACCAAGGTTGCCTGCTGCACCCAGACCTGGACTTTCTCCACCTAACGGCCTGGAGACACTGAGGCTCACAGAAGGAGAGAGAGAGCATGCCCCGTGCAGGTCCAGGAACTCCTGCTGGGCAGCAGAAAACCTTCCACACAGGTCGTATACTGGGCCAAGTGGAGAAGGTTTACCTGCTGGGTGGAGTCTTGGGGGTTTCTTTGGAGCCTGTCTCCTATTCAGGCCATCCTGGAGTAATTGCTACAGCTGAAATTCCAAGGCCTGGTCCTAGCATCTCTGAAGGTCCACCTGGCAGCCATCTTGGCCTTTTATCAACCACTAGAGGGGAGATCCCTGTAATCCTACCCGATGTCTATCAGGTTCCTCAAGGGGGTGGAGGGGCTATATTGACAGGTCCATGAGCTGGTGCCTCCCTGGGATCTAAACCTGGTCCACTCCACACTGACAGGGCCCCCCTTTGAACCTATGGCTTTATGCCCACTACTGGTCCTGTCATGGATGGTAGCCTTCCTGGTGGCTATTACTTCGGCTAGGAGGGTCACTGAGATTAGGGCACTGACCTCAGAGTCAGTGTTCTTTAAGGATAAGGTGCAGCTGAGATCTCACCCAGCTTTCCTACCCAAGGTGGTCTCCCATTTTCATCATAACCAAGATATCTTCCT
>ML675629.1:44910460-44930177 GCA_007922155.1 Mesoclemmys tuberculata
TACTAGTAACTGTTGTTCTTCAAGATGTGTTGCTTATATCCATTCCACAGCCACCCTCTGTCCCCGCTGTCGGAGTTGGCAGAAAGAAGGGACTGAGGAGGGGCTATAGGGTTGGCGGTGCCTTATATGCCGCGGCATGAGCGCAGTACTGCAGGGGGCGCCTGAGCTGACCCTACAGAGTCTGCTAATGGAAAAAAGTTCCCGGAACCTGCATACAGTGGCGTGCACTCACCTATACTGGAATGGACATGAAACTGCATCTAGTTCTGTCCAGGCTCTCAGGCCCTCCCTTGACACCTTTACCTACCTGTCCAGTGCTGTTGCTCTCCTGGAAGGTATCCTTTCTAGTAGCAATTACCTCACTGAGAAGGGTATCTGAGAATAGAGCACTTACCTCAGGACCACCATATACGATCTTCTATAGGACAAGGTTTCTTACCCAAGGTAGTGTCTCAATTTCATTACAACCAGGATATATATTTCCTCCAGTATTCTTTCCCAAACCATGTGGCTTGGAAGAGGAACAGAGATGGCACACGCTTAGGCTGGGTCTACACTGATGGCAGCAAATTTGCTGCCGTCAGATCGATTGCTCTGGATCGACTGAGTGGTCTGTGTAGACCCACTCAGTTGATCCAGCAATTGACACAGGAAAACCACCCTGGTAAGTGGCGTAGTGCTGTTTTGAAGGGAACGCTGTTCCCTTCGGCACAGCGCAGTGTGGTCAGCGCACAGAGCAGATGCAGCGAAGTCGGCAGGAGATACGCAAGTGATTTACATCACTTGTGTATCTCCCGTCGACTGACGCCAAATCTGGAAGGTAAGTGTAGACCAGGCCTTAATGTTAGGCATGCCTTAGCAGTCTACATCAAACGAACTAAATTGTTCTGAAAGACCACACAACTTTTTGTTGCAGTGGCGCATAAGATGAAAGGCGTTCCTGTCTCCTCCCAGCAAATTTCCCTGTTGGATTGCTTCCTGCATCAAGTTTTGTTATGAGCAGGCAAATGTGCCTCTTCCGGTGATTGTTACAGCCCATTCTATCAGAGCACAAGCTTCCTCAGAGGCCTTTCTGGCACAGGTACCTGTGCAGGACATCTGTAGGGCCTCTACTTGGTCATTGGTGCACACCTTTACATCCCACTATGCCATCATTCAACAGGCATGGGACAACGCCAGCTTTGGCAGAGCGGTGCTGCGAACGGCTTATCTGTGAATTCTGGGCCCATCTCCAAGGTACTGCTTATGAGTCACCTAGAATTTAATCGACATGAACAAGCACTTGAAGAAAACCTTGCAACTGTTGTTCTTTGAGATGTGTTGCTCATGTCCATTCCATTACCCACCTCCTGTCCCCGCTGTTGGAGTTGATGGCAAGAAAGAACTGAGGGTGCTTTAGGGCCAGTGATGCCTGATATACCGTAACGTGTGCAGGTTTTCAGAGGGCACCAGAGCCAGCCCTATGGATACTGCTAAGGGAAAAGAATTCCCGTTACCATGCATGGAGGTGTGCACACAACTAGAATGGAAGGGACATAACCAACACATCTCGAAGAACAGCACTTACAAGGTAAGTAACTATCTTATTCTCCTCTATGGTGAACTCAAGGAAGGGAAACGTGTCAGAGGGCAAAAGCTGCGCTATAAGGAGATTTTGAAAAGGAATTTGAAGAAAGCAAATATTAACAGAGAACTGAGAAGAAGTTGCCAGAGATAGATGTAAATGGACATTTGTAGTGCATGATTCTATCCAGGCAGTTGACGTGCAGAGAGAGGCAATGTATCAACAGCACCATTTTCAATGGCATAATATCAAGCAGCTTTCCAATTTCTCCTGCCCAGACTGTCAGAGGCTTTATTTCAGATGCTGGACTTGCTTCTCATTACTGAGCTAATGAGTGCTAAATTTCCCTTCTCCAGTCATTGTTGAGGACCACAGACAGCCGAAGATATTAGTCACTACTGATGCTCTTCAAGTCTTAAAACACAAGTACACTTTCACAATGAAACAAGGTTCACAGTATCACAGCTGGGCTCTCATGTCACTTCAGTTTGTTCTTGTATCTCATTGACTGACTAATGACATCCTGCCACTTATAGACCCACGAGGGCATGACTGAACATTCTAGGAGATTTGAGGAAAATGTAGTTCTCAAATAGTCTGGAAGGTTCCACGAGATTCTACAAAGGTCTAGAACATTTCTAGAAGGTTAGTGAAAAATTAATCCACATATGGAATACTGAAACATTTTACTTCAAACATTTTATTTTCCCTTTTGTCGCTAACAATAAAAACAGCACACCAAGCCCAGCACCCCAGGGAATTGCCTGGGTCGCCTGCTCCTAAATCAAGCTTTGGCTTTAGGTTTTTTTGTGATACCCAGAGGTTCTCCCCCCTTAAAACAACAAACAAAACAAAAACCAGCAATTGTTACTGAGACTTATCTGTTCCACAGTCTGGAAGTTTCATGCCTAGTAGTTGTGACACTTCAGGTGCTCTTTTTGTACCATAACTCTTGTTACTTGTATTGCAGTAACATCTAGTAGTCCCAGTTATAGTCCAGGACTCTATTGTGCTCAGCCCTGTGGGAACGCAGAACAAAAAGATGGCCTCTGCCCCAAAGAGCTTATTTGAAAAAAATTTTGAAATAAAAGATTGGAAATTGCTTTCTCTACAGTATAAAAGGGATACCTTAAAATATTGCTGTGGGGTTTTTTTGGTTGTTTTTTTTTTTTTTTTACAATCTTGATCTTTTGGTGTGACCTGAAAGACAGTCCAGCACAGGAGATACATATTTGATGTGATATTTTCACTGTATATGGTATGGGGTATTGCACTGGGGAACAGATTGTCAAATTATCTACTGGCATATCGGTCTTTCTGCAGAATCACAGCTATGCTTCATAAAATGTGGTTTCCCATGAATGACATGGACAAAATTGGTGATGATGAACAAGGCATAATATGTCTGTAGAATGTGTGAAAAACATAAGGGAAAATGTGGGTGAGGTTGTATTTGTTCTGGATTGGCAATAGCACCCACAGAAGAAGCTTCCCTGCAAACAAATTTGCACCAATTGAAAGACAACGTAAACATTCACACTATTGTATAAATCCAGCTGCCATATGCTGATACTCTCTCACATTTCACAGGTTTTTCTCAAAAGTCAGGTTTTGACCCTTAGTTAGTGACTTTTCAGTTGTGTAAAATACCAAAACCACATTCAATTAAATGACAAACAATTTATTTAACTGGTTCATAGAATCTGGCTGCAGATGGATTTTTTTCAACAAAATATACAATGAATAGATTGATTATGACTGTCACAAAAAGCCAAAATTCTTCATTGCTATGTCTCTCCCTATTTCAAAACATTAAATCTCACCACCCCAGGAACAGTGTAAACAAGACACTTAAAGGATTGATATTTGACTCCTATAAGAAGTGTTCATGGAGGTAAAGAGGAGACTAACCATTTTCTTTTAGCATATTAAGACTGCAGAATCTTATAATTTTTCTAAAATGGTTAACAGCTGCGATGGACTATACAAAAGAGTCTCAATTTAGAAACATTGTCAAGAACAGCTTTCAATGCTTCTACAAATAGACTTGTATTGATTTCTGCAAAGAGCAAAGAACAAATTCTATCAAACTGCTGCTAATCAAGCCATAGTAGATTTCAGTGTATTGAGCTACAGATCAAATTTATTTTAACAAAATCAGTTAAAATCTGTCAGGCTGCTATGTAGTGTACAGTAGTTAGTCTCAGGAACTGAGTTCCGATGCTTCTGCCAAATTCTAGGCAAAAGCAAAAAAACCAAATAATACTTCCTCCCTTACATTTAACCAAACAAATGAAAGCTCCACATTATAGCATGGGAACAGGTTGTCCCCTCTTCTTACGCAAGCCAAGAGGAACTCTGTTCTGAATACGCTCTTTGGTTTTTGGATGGGGATGATTTTGCTCCTCTCTGCACCAGACCTCACTCTTGGGGATCCTACAGAAACTTCTCTGCAGAGGTTGTGTGCACCTGGTGCCCAGCTGCAGAGTAGTAGCTGCTCTTAGTGATGCTATCTACTTCATCTCTGCCATATTTCCATGCCGAAATCTCGTCTGGAGTTAATATAGCTTGGAGTTGTACTAAATCCCTTTGAGTCCCCTCTACAGCTGCTGCCACTCAGCTGCAGGAGGGACCCATCCAATAGCAGCAGGGCTCCTTCAGAGGCTATGCTGACAAAGATCGATGGGGGCACCCTGTGGAGCAGTGCAGAGCCATGAGGCTGGCTCCTGTATCTGTGACTTTAAGGATCTCTTTTGCTTGGGTCCCTAGAAGCTAAAAGGTTCAGAGGACTTGTCCTGCTAACTTCACAGCATCTCCTCCCTCAAACACTTTCCATTTGAGGTGTGCTGGTCAGGAGAATAAACGGGGGGCACTGTATAGGGTTTCTTACCTGTGATTCCCTCTCTTTTGAATTTCTTGTCTGCACGGGCGATCTTTTCTTCTCTAACTTTAAATTGGACTCTATCCTTTTTTGATTTCTCAGTGCTCAAAAATAAAAAAGTGGATGCAAGTTTTTCATTCTGCAACATAAGCATTGTTCTGATCATTAACATTTCCATTCCCATCACACAGCTACATAGAATAATCTTTTCCCAATGCAGTAAGAATAACAAAAAGCAAAGCAAAGCAACTGACATAACCAGCCATGCGTAACCAGACTCACTAGTTAATGTTAATTTAGGGGTGGACTCAAGCAGAAGACAGGCCACAGCATGCACAGGTGATTTGGGTGGACCAAGGTTGGATGGGGGACTCAATGAAGTGTGGGAGTTTATCACAGGGAATTGGAAGCTGAAAGGAGAATTGGCACAGCATGGGCACATGAGCCTCACCACGCAGCCCCTTTCTGACCCACCTCCTACCTGCTATCAGCCAGTTGGCAGTAGCTGTACCATCAGACTTAGTGCAGTCTGCAGGTACCAGCACACAGAGGAGGAATAAACTTCCTTGCCCAGCTCAACTGAGCATCCAACTCATTTCTGGTCATGTCAGAAGAGGACACAGCCTAGGCTAATACTTGGTGTCCCCCACGAAGCCCCAATAAGGAGCCATTTATTTGTCATAATTAAGGTATCCGCAGCAAACAACTCACCCAGTCTGCATGTGACTGATGTGAGTGTGCCAGTCACAACATGCTGGTGTTTATACCTGCTGCACAAACAGGATGCTTGCTGTTTCATCAGTTCCCTTTTAACTTTGTATGCCACTTAAAATGCTCATTCATAGATTGAAATTATAGGCAGCATGTAGTTTAAAAAAAACAACTTTCCAATATATTTAGGGGAGTACTTCAGTGTGCCATAAGTGTTCAAAATATGGGGAACAGAAAAACCAGTAAAACCAGGTAACCTCTCCAATCAGATGACAACCCCCCACCCCACATTTTTTCACATCCCTTACACACACTGCGCCACCGTGTTTCAGGATAAGAAAAGTATTTGCCCCCTTTCATATCCCCTCTGGCAGCAGTTACTATGGCTCTCCAGGAAAAGGGAATCTTCCTCAGATAGATTATTATAATATTGGGGCAAAAGTTCATTCATGCTAAACATGCATTTGCTCTGATGAATTTGCTTTCTTCAGACTTTACCACCTGATTGTTCTGTTCTGTGAGTAGGTGCTAGTCAATTAGTACATGCAACACTATTTCACCAGCGAGTCCTTGGCAGTTGTTGCTTTGTTAGATCTATTCTCTGTCATATCACTCAAGGTGAATATATTTTAGAGCCCCATTAAGTTTACTCTGGCTGCACTGATGTAGAGAAGCTCTTACGGAGTTTTGTGAGCCTTTCAACTCATGTTGAATTACCACTTTTTTTCTGGTACATTTTCTACTTACATCAGTTGACAGAAGCCTTGAGATATCAAGGTATAGAATTTTAGTTCATGCCAAACTATTCCTTCAGTTTTTCTTGTGGTTACATTACTGTGAAGATAATTGGTAGTTTGCTTATCACTGTTGTACTGTACACCCTCTTAAATTGCATTGTCTTTTACAGTATTTCAGCAGGGCCCGTTTTACTATTTGTGATGTCCCAAGGGAGTGAACAAGCTGTGAAAAACCTTCCCCTTCATTTCCACTGCAGAGTGGGTGGTGTGTTTCTTCACTCTCTGGCCCAATGACACCAAAGGGGACGTTAACACAGGCTGGGAGTTGCTGATTTACACAAGCCTGCAAGCCCTCAAAAAGCAGGTCCCAAACAATTGCTGGGCATAGCTGTAACTAACTGACCCAGATTTGCAGATAGTTACCAAAGTAGAAGCAAGAAATTCCTAGTAGGGCCACAACTATATTTTCCGATGAGAGCAGAAACAGAAAATCTTTGTTGCGCCTAAATTACAAACAAAAGCTTATGTTCACCGTTGAAATGTATATAATCTTGCCAACTTCACCAACTCTTTTCTAGGCTGCAGAACATAGATATTGGAGTATGTACTACTTGTCCTGCAATACTGAAGCTGACCTTAATGTATTGATCATTTCTTATCATAATGGTATTTGAATATGTTTAATTGTACTTTTTAATGGTTCTTTGGAACTAAGCTTGAAACATCCATTATCCTGTTTGGAATTCTTGGTAATCTCAGCTCATAAAATGTACCTTAGACTTTATAATATCTCTTATCTAGAAGATAATCTCTAAAAGAAAACCAATTTTCTTAAACTGCCATAGGAACATTTTAGTGATAACGTCAATGTGGGTTTTTGCCAGATGACGAATAGAGTGAGTTTTTGTATTTGACCTGCTATTACATGTCTGAAGTTAGATGCAACTTTGAACACCAACAGGAATCTGCATGCAGTAATTAGATTGTTTTAAAAATAGTTATGTATACAACTTATTTATTTTTTCACAGAATATAGTACAGTTTTTCATGTAACAAAATGGGATATTTTACAGGACATTTAAGTTTCATAAACACATTTGAATGACCTGTATCAACCAAAATGCTTTATACAGTGCTAGAAAAGTTTCAATATAGAACTAAAGAAGAAAACAAAGATTTTTTGCTTTTTTAGTTTGTTAGATCTTTACATTGCCTGCAGGAGCTCTCAAAGAAAAAGGAAGAAAGAAGCTCTCTCTCTGCCTGGAAGATACCAGAGCAAAGAAGCATTGGCAAGTAGGAAAGTTGGTTTCCTATATCCCCCTACCTGTTTCTGGCTGTCTTGGGAGTGAGATTGATATGTGAAAAGTTGCTGCTAATAAAGCATACAAAGGAACTTGAGAGATAGAACTCAGATAAAGACAACTGATGACCTATTGGTGACTTCTGATGGAGAGGTTACATTTCAAAAGTGGAAATTTTTTCTGTACTCAGCGACCCATAATGAATGAATGCACTAAATTTCTAGATTCTATCTCAGCCAGAGTCAGACATCTGTTACCATTACTGTATTCAGACATATAAAGTAACATGTACATTATATGTTAGATATGAGGTGACCAGACATCCCAATATTAGGGGTGTTCTCTGATATAGGACCCTCTTATTCTCCTCCCCATAGGACCCAAAAATAGGTGTACGGTAACAGGCAGAATGACCACAATCTATCTAAACTTCATTCCTTTTGTTAAATTGGTAAACCTGCCCCACCATAAGGCTCTGACCAAGCCAGGGTACAGCACAGGCCAGGCTAAACCAAGTGAGGGGACGGGAGGCTCCCCCCATGCCAACTAGGACATGTCCTGTTCCTGGGGAGCCTCTGCCAGCAGCGATACTACTTTACTGAGCATGGATGGGATAGTGGCACTGCCACTTGCCCTCTGCTTAGAATGAATGCCGTGGCCAGCGCAGCTGCCTCCACAGACACTAGAGCAGCGGTTCCCAACCTTTTTGGCTCAAAGGCTCCAGATACCATTTTTACAACTCTGAAGGGACCCCAGTGTGCCAGCAGCTCTCTCCCTTCCCCCACTGCAGCCAGACAGAACAGCCTCCTCACTGATCTCCCGTCCCCCTGGCTGCAGAAGGGAAACGGCACGTGTCCTATAGCCCTGCGTGCTACACTTGGGTCCCTAGGCAGTGGCTCCCTTCTGCAGCCAGGAGGACAGAAGATCAGTGATCCCCTCCCTCTGGCTCCAGAAGGGACCCCAGCACCTAGAGACCCAGGTGGCAAGGAGCCTGCTCTGGTCTTGTAGCCCTGTGGCAACGTGCTCCGCCTAGGTCCTTAGCCAGAGGCTCTTTTCTGCAGCCAGCAGGAGGGAAGCGATGGGCCACTTTGAAAGACTCCACCAGCCACTATTGGCCTGGGAACCACTGCACTAGTGTGTGTACATTGCACCACCTCACACTCAGAGGAGTGCCTCTGGTCCAGCTTTTCCACACTGACCTACAACTATCCCACAATGAAAGGGGTGGGTTGTTCTCCAGGCCAACTCAGTCCTAGACCTCTTTGAATAGGGGATCCACATGTAAAGGAAAAATAATTGCCACTGTATGTGAACATTTACTTTGAAGTCATAGCCCAAGAAATGAGTCATTCATTTTAGGAGGAGGAAAGTTATATCTCCTCTGATTTTGTCCAAATTCACTCCCTTATGTATCTCCATTGACTTCAGTTTTCCCTTTTGAAGTACTTTTATTTTTGGGAAATAACTGCCTTTTCCATAAACTCTATTTTCAGCACAAACTTGCATCATAATTGATTTAACAAAATATATAAACTGGAGTTTAACATAAATTTTCCTATTCAGTCTTGACAGGAAGAACAACAATGAGCACAGCCGGAAATCTGTGTGTAGACGTCTTTTTGTTTGCATTGATTAATGAGGAGATTAGAGTGTTTTAAATGAGGAAGAATAAACAGGACATTTAGAACATTCTTGATATTTCTTAAATATTTTCCCTAGGAAGTGTTTTGTTGCTGGTTTGTATTAACATATCTTGGAGGAAAATTAGAATGGCTGCCATGACTACAACAAAAAGAAAAACAAAAAACAGAAAGTCAAGTAAACTAATGTGCTGGCACTTTGTTATGGTTTTAGGTCTTCCTCGCTACCCAACTTCATGCTTCCCTTCTAACTTTTTTAAATACCTTTGTGCAACTTGCTGTAATAGCTGTTTTGATATTCAGCAATGAATAAAATACATGTATATATTTATTTATAAGATGAATTCCAGTAGGGCCAGTACAATGTACTGAGTCACTGCCTTGCAGAGTTTACAATTTAAGGTGTCACTTGGTGGTCATCACTGCATCCCACCTTCAAGCATGCACTGCCACACCCAGTCCCAGTCAAGGAAGTTTATTCTTTTATAAGAAAGGTTAAATAAACTGAACAGTTTTATGTCAGTACCTTACCCCAAGCTTCAGGGCCACCCTCCAAAGGGACTCCAGCTCCTGGCAGCTTCCTAGCCTCAGTGAGTTCTGTTCCCCTCTTGGAGCAGCAGCTGCAAGCTGAGGCCTGGCCACCCCTTGCTCCAGGAACTTACCACAGGAATTGGCTCCATTCCTGTGTAGCCTTTGCTGCCCAGGGTTCAGCCTTCCTCCCCAGCTGCCTACTAGTAGCCCTTTATAGAGGCCCAGGTGTAGCCCAGACTTCTTTAATTAGCTGGATTAGGCTCACCTGCTCCAGTCCAGGGGCGCGAGACTCAGTCTATCCACAGAGACAAGCTACCCTATGACATATCGCCCCGCAAGGAGGGAAACTTTTTTTTCCTTCTTGTGAGGTGACCCTCAGGCAACTCTCACCTCTCTCACTGCAAAACATCTTTCTGCCCTGACATTCTGCAAAATCAGTTATTACAACATTTCAGGCTTACTTAAACTTAACCAAAATATTGCCTTCAGTAGTTTAACATAATACCATTTCTCATCATTTTTCACAAGTACTGCCCAGCCCCACAGAGTGTTCTCCAAGTCCTAGAGACCATAGCTAGGTCCCCCTCTCTCAAGCACGAATTCTTGGTCCCAATCTATCTGAGTTTTATGCAGTAGGGCCACAGTCACATACAGAATCTCAGTATAGGACACCTCTGAAATATTCATAACTCTGAACAAAACGTTATGGTTGTTCTTTCAAAAGCTAACAGCTGAATATTGACTTAATACAGCTTTGAAACTTTACTATGCAGAAGAAAAAGGCTGCTTTTAACCACCTTAATTTAAATAATAGAATCATAGAAGATTAGGGTTTGATGGACCTCAGGAGGTCAACCCCCTGCTCAAAGCAGGACCCACTCCAACTAAATCATCCCAGCCAGGGCTTTGTCAAACCAGGCCTTAAAAACCTCTAAGGATGGAGATTCCGCCACCTCCCTACCCATTCCAGTGCTTCACCACCCTCTTAGTGAAAAGTTTTTCCTAATATCCAACCTAGACCTCCCCCACTGCAACTTGAGACCATTGCTCCTTGTTCTGTCATCTGCCACCACTGAGAACAGCCTAGCTCCATTTTCTTCGGAACTCCCCTTTAGGTAGTTTAAGGCTGTTATCAAATCCCCCCTCACTTTTCTCTTCTGCAGGCTAAATAAGCCCAGCTCCCTCAGCCTCTCCTTATAAGTCATGTGCCCCAGCCCCATAATCATTTTTTTTGCCCTCTGCTGGACTCTCTCCTATTTGTCCATGTCCTTTCCATAATGGGGGCCTCAAAATCGGACATAATACGCCAGATGTGGCCTCGCCAGTGCCCAATAGTGTGGAATAATCACTTCCCTCAATCTGCTGTCAGTGTTCCTAGTAATGCAGCCCAATTTCCTGGTTAGCCTTCTCGGCAGAAAGGGCACACTGTTGACTCATATCAAGCTTCTTGTCCACTGTAACCCCCAGGTCTTTTTCTGCAGAACTGCTGCTTTGCCAGTTGGTCCCCAGTCTGTAGCAGTGCATGGGATTCTTCCGTCCTAAGTGCAGGATTCTGAACTTGTCCTTATTTAACCTCATTAGATTTCTGTTGGCCCAATCCTCCAATTTGTTTAGGTCCTTCTGTATCCTATCCCTCCCTTAAAGGGTATCTACCACACCCCCGGACTTATTGTCATCCACGAACTTGCTGAGGCTGCAATCCACCCCTTCCTCTAGATCATTAATGAAGATGTTAAACAAAACCACATGGCTGCCAACTAGACATTAAGCCATTGAGCACTACCTGTTGAGCCCCATGATCTAGCCAGCTTTCTATCCACCTTAGTCCGTTCATCCAACCCATACTCCAACCATTGGGAACTGTGCCTTGCAGTTGACTTCCCCCAGTCAGCTGCGTTTACCACCTGCTCAGATGTCCAGAGGAAGGCCATGGGGTCATCTTCTGGTCTGAGCTTCACCAGGCCTGGAGTTTAACCATCATTAACAGGTGTGACATAGGCAAACCATTTCTGTATCCCCTCCTGTTCTTTAGAATGGACTTCTTGTCACATCTGTTGTGCAGCGAAGTGGGCCTTCTGCTGATTTTCCATCATCTGCATCATCAGGAAATGCATCTGCTGCTGCTGCTCTTGATGTTGCTGTGTAGCAGCTATCTGCTGCTGCTGTCCTGCCACTACCAGGCAGATCACCTCCTCCATCTTTCTCCTTAGTCTTGGGGTGGGCTGGGATCCCAAGTCTAGTACCACATGTCAGTGGGTAGACGCCATTGCACCCGATTCGAAGTATGTGCTGCCAGGCCCAGTCCCAGTCAAGGAAGTTTATTCTTTTATATCAAAGGTTGAACAAACAAACAGAACAATCATAATTCAATACCTGGCCCCAGGTTTCATGGCCACCCCTCCCAGGTGTCTCTGGCATTCCAGCTTCTGGCAGCTTCCTAGGCTCAGCCAGGTCTGCTCCCCACTTGGAGCAGCAGCCATGGGCTTGCTTCCCTGAACCACTGAGCACCTGGTCCCCCTTATATCAGTGGCTCACCACAGGAGTTAGTTCCAGTCCAGTATGGCCTTTGCTGCTCAGGGCTCTGCCTGTCTCAGTCCTTCCTTCCCAATTGGCTACTAGTAGCCCTTTATAGGCCCAAGTGTAGCTGAGTCCTCTTTAATTAGCTTCATTAGTGCAAGGGAGCTGGGCTCAGTCTATTCACAGAGACCAGCTACCCTGTGACAGAAGGGAAGCAATGAAAAGTGTGGAGAGTGATACACTTTTTCTGTGCCATATATGTATACACATCAGCCATACCAAACTGCTCCTCAACTTATCCAGGTGAGATGGCCAATTTCTTACAGGTGTTTCAGAAGAGGTAGGGATTATGGAAACATCTTTTTTAGATATTATTAATATATGGAATGATTATAATCAACAGATCTATAAATGACATGTTCAAATGTGGTCAAGCTTTTATTATGATGATAAAATCTATTCACTCAATAGAGAGGAAGATGTACATTGCAGATGACAAAATATAAGCAACTATGGGGAGAGTATAAAATTACAGGCTATTTGGATGGATGCATGCCACTTAGGACTAATTTCCACAACTAGAGGAAATGGATAGGAAAATCAATTAGCATATTCTTAGCATATATTTGTTTTCAAGACGCTCCAATCTCTTGTCTTTTTAAGTATTGTTTTATTAATAACTTAATATAGGAGAAGGTTAGAAGGACAGGGTTAGTGTCACTTGAGTAAGGTCAGTGACATGTGAAATACAACTTCATGCACAACCTAAGGTGGGTTCCCCACAAGGGAGAGGAGGTGACCTGTTCGCTTAGGGTTTCCACCAGAGGAAAACCGCTATAAGTTGGGGGAGATACTGTTCAGTGGATGTACTCAGTCCCTGTGGCCCATTCAGTTCTTGCCTTCTCTTCTTGGGCTTCTAACAAGAATAATAAATGTGCTAGTGGATTTGTGTCTACAAGGAACTGGACTGAGACCACCAACTGAGATTACGTAGGCCACTGAACAGACACCAAATAGTAATGCCTTCAAAATCTGCTCTGATTTACCCTAGTGTCAATTCTGTGACTTAGAGCAGAATTTGCCCAAATACTGGCTTTTTTGCTGACCTTGAACCAATGACTTGGGGGTCGAAGGCTCTGCATCCCATTACTAATTCCATGAGCCAATCAGTCCCATTCAGCATAAACATTTTAAAAAGTTTTTCTGAAAAGACACTGGCAAACTAGTGGTATAGGAAGACTGACAAAAACAATACATTGGAGTTATGCTTCTCTACATAGAGCTCCAATTTGAAACAGCCAAGATGTTTATTTTTTTCTCTGGTCCTTCCTCAGCCCTGACCAGGGGAATTCTGACAGTTAACTCCTCTATCAAAACATTTCCAGTAAATTCACTGTCTGCCATTAGCAACCTATAATCCAGACCTCTCATTTTCTTTTCTCTCAGTTATAGCTCTTGTCAACTTGCATTACAGATAAGTAAAAGAGAAACATAAAGATGTGCCCTCCGGAAGAAAACTTGCTCAGCTTTACAGGAGGAACAAGCTTCATCATACATAATAATTACAACAGTAAGTGATAATAACTAACATTTTACAAGCTTCGTTGAACTCATTTGCTGTAACTTTTAAAACGAAAAATATGAATGAGGAAAAATTTTAAAATAAAAAAAATTATAATTCATGTTAAGAAAGGTAAATTATATATATTATGCCATTGGGCATCAAAATCCTTTGAACCTATTTCTTTCACCTTTTGGATACAGCCTGCCTACTTCCTAAACAGAACCCTACACAGCCCAGGATCTAGGAAAGAGGATAAGACATATGTCTGGCCTGCACAGTCAACCTTCAGTATAGCAGAATGAAGCAATATGTTACTCAAAGAGCTCATTTTCAAATGTTCCAATGCAATAAAAGAACTGGACAGTAATCTGGGTAAAATCAGTTTCTCAAACCTCATAAAACTATTATATAATGTGCAGTGTATCAATTCCAAAACAATTATTCTCTTGGCAAAGTAACGCCTACAGCATCTGATTGTCCTTCCTAGTAATATGAACAGTATCACTATATCATATCTGTGTCTAATGTCTATCTATGTAACATATAAAATATATGTCCAAAGTTGTCATATCATATATGTCAAAGAATGATTCCAACTTCTGCATAACTGATAAACAGTATAAATAAAGCAGTATAGATAAAATGATCTTCTGTTTTGCCTCCTCCTGTGAATTTGGAAGCACCAGCTAGTCAGACATAAAATAATACAGTTCAGAAACACTAAACATTTTCTTTTAACAAACATAATGGGGCAAATTATTTTGCCATTGACCTTCCCATTATAGATTCAGAAGGAACACATTTAAAAATAACCCATGACAGCATCTACATTAGCAGAATACCAGGGCAGTTTTTAGGCTGGGTTCGTGCCTTCAATTACCTAGGAGTGTAACAGTGGATTACTGAGGCATACCATGATGTGGCTTATTACAAGCAGAATAGCAATAATTAATTTTACGTTTCATTTTTACAAGAAATTAAACAGGTTTGCAATGTATACTTGCACTATGAAAACTAGCTTACACAGCAGAGAATAGATTATAAATATTTCTTTGTTACTCTTTTGAATATACTTGTTTTGTTACCTTTCTCAATTTTTGTTTAAGGCTCTATGAACTATTTTGTCTCCTTTACCCTTCATCTACCTGCCCACTGAAGTTCTGTCTTGTTTCTATTCTCAGTGGCCTGCAGCCATTTGCAAAATGGTGTTAATTGAGTATCATATCAACAAAAATATGGAGCACACAACATGTATGAGGAGGTTATACTGGAGGAGGGAGCAATATGAATACAACCCCTGTGTCCTCTCCCCATCCTGGAAAAAATCAAAAACAAAAATTCAAACAAAATATTCACCTTGCTTAATCCGTGCTGTCTTTTTAACCCAGACTGCCATGTCCAGGTATGGAGTGATAACACTGCTCAGTTCTTTATTGCCAGTCCTACATGCTTTCTAAGACAATTTTTGTAGTTATACACTTTGTTCTTGGGCATTCTTTACTATACCCTGAAGCCCCAGCTGCATCTGAACACGCTCACAAAATGAATTTCAGTGTATGACAAAATATGAATATACTACAGGCATAAAAAAAGCAAGAAGTCAGAAACTCCAAATGACCTTGGTGCTATGCACGTACTCTGCAATCTGCGATTTCTGTTAAGAGAAATCCAGTAGATTCCATTTCCCCTCAAATGGATTTTTTTCAGTAGATATCTCTATCTAGCTATAATGTTGAAAAGTCTGCCGCTCTACTTCTGAAAGCTACTTAGATACATAATACATTAAATGTTTCTTTCAAGGTGACCATGGGGAATGTTACTTCATTTATCAAACCAATTTCCTTTGAATTTTGCAACCCTTTAGAAGAATATCTGCAGGTTCTCTGTATCAGTATCAAGGCATGTAAATATCACTAATTCTTCCCAGTGATGCTTACTTATTCCACAGGGTACTCACTGTGCTGTGATCTTGGAGAGAAAAGGGAGTAATTTTCAGATTTGCCTTGAAAATCTTTCAGCTGTCAGGAGTATTTCTAATGTATTTATTTTCTTATTACTTAGTAGCACAGATCTTGTTTAAACACAAAAATAATTTGCAATTTGGCTTGGTTCAGATTGAACAAAAACTACTAGTAGTGAAATTTTATCCTGATACAGTATGTTGTTTTCATTCTAAATTTGTTGCCCTAGTTACCAAGTTCCTTCTGATATATTCAGCATTAAAAGCCTACACTGTGCTGTACGCTTTACTTAAGAGTGCAGTTGTCACACTGTCTCTATTGACTCATACTGGAGAACTACCTGGGTATGTAAAAATCATGAAATTCGTATTATGATGTGTCTTCCAAGCAATTAAAGAATCAACCTGAGCTCTCTTCCAGGAATGTTTTTGAGTACATACAATTTAACACTGATTAATTGTAAACTGTAGGAATGAGTTATTTTCTTATTAGAAAGGGTATTACAATCTTCAAATTTCTGTGAAATTTATTGCACAGAAAACCATGACATAGGGAAAAATTCTCATTGACTTCAAACGCGGGGTCTTTCTCACACTTACTGACAATGAGCAGTACCTCACTGCAAGTTAAAATAACATGGAGATCAATAAGAAAATTTTAAAACGTCATTTATACAGTGGTTGCATCATGAAGGTAAAGTTCAGTTCATACCACATCTACTATATCTGTCTTATATTATATGATAATGTTCGTGTGTTTTTTTTATTTAATCGTAGAAAACATTCCAAAGATCTAGATGTCTGAGGATACTTAAGCCTTCAGCAGACTTGCTGAATACTGACACTTCAGTTTTAAACTCAGCTAGTGAATCTTTGCTGTCTTTGGAATTGTCACAAAAACATGCTGAAACCATACTTGAAAAACTGTCTCCTTCTCACTCCCCCATTTGGAGCTTAGTACTGAACTTAAAAAAAAAAAAAAGTGGGTGTATATACACCTCCATACTACCAATGCTAGTTTCCCTCTCGCTAGTAACCTTAGCCTAACCCTCTAACTTTCTAATCATTAATAAAAACACAGCAGCAAAGCTGAAGCGGAGTAGCAGAAAGCTTCCATAGCAGTTTAAGGGTACCATTGACTTCATTGGGAAAATGCCCTATGCACTATGGGTAAAAGTTAAGGGCCTGCAGGATCAGATTGCTATATTGTAACTTCCTAAGGGAGGGGACCTGACTTTTGGTCTGTAAAGCACTTACGAACTTCTATAATGCTGTAGAAATCCTGCCAATAGGACTTTCAAATACCCTAAATCACAGTGCATGAGCTGCAGAAACTGAATGATAACATCTAAGGTTGTTTGCAGGGTTGGTGTAGCCATTTTGGTCCGAGGATATGAGAGAGACAAGGTGAATGAGGGGATACATTTTACTGGACCAACTTCTGTTGGTTAAAGAAACAAGCTTTAGAGGTTCTCTTCTATGGAGCTTGAAAACTTGTCTCTTTCACCAATAGAAGCTGGTCCAATAAAAGATATTACTTCTCCCATCTTGTGTGTCTCATGTCTATGATAATTTGTTGCTTGCTCTTTTGCCTGGGTTTATCACTCATAATAATGAAGATAAATGTGGTACATGCTTTTCTGACAGCTGTCACCAGTTGTCGCTGTTACACAGTCTCCATGTTCTTTTTCCTAGGGTGACAACAAATATTCACTTTTGACATGCTGGATGGTACTGTTAGTTTTGTTAGGCAAGTTTCTGTGCAGAGTGAGTTGTGTGATCAGCTGCCTTGTCTAATTAGAGACCATTCTTGAGGCAGACCTGCTTCATGAGAACTGGACATTGGTGTTGGACTGAAATTGCTGAAAGATGGGATAAACTGCATGCTGTTAGACCCCTTCTGTTCCAGTGCTGGTGTATATGTGTAGTAGTTACACTTAAAATATACCCAGACTCAGCATCACTGATTCTCCACCGGGAAGCTGAACTACAAGGCCCTGGACATCTGTTACCAGTTGGTAAAGGGGCAGCAATACCATGAAGGATGGGAAATGAATTAACATGGCATGTTTTGCACAGTGCTTTAAAGCTGATTACCCATGTATTCTTAGGCAATCACAAAAGTGTAGATTAAATAACTAGTGCAAAAAAGAGTGAATCTCCTCAATTGACATTATTAGCCAGGTACAGTCAAACAAAAACCTGTTTATATATACAAAAAGGGAATACAGAACGAGGTGTCTGAACATTTCAGTTTATCTGGTTATTTCAAGGGGATGCAGCATATAATACATGAAGTACATAATGTAGCATGATTCCAAATCCATCTGCATTATAGGGCACCATAAAATGTTAGCTGAATGTTATGAATCCTTTATACATGGGCCAAAATGTGCTCTCCTTGCTCATCTGAGTAGGCCCATTGATATGATGGAATGACTCATGTACACAAAATCAGCAGGCTTTGGTCCAATATTCTACTTCTGAGGTAGATATTAAGAATGTTCTTATAATAGAAATTTAATTTCTACCAAATAAAGAATTGCATCTGTTAACCAACAATTTTATGAGATCATTGGTACTATCTATATAATTTTGACTTTTAGAGATGAAGAATGATTTTCTGCAACCATACAAAATGAGAAATGAACAGAAGACACAAACTATATAAAACCATGCATAAAAATGACAGTATGTTCCCCTCTCTCCTGTCATTTTAATAATCAATTATTTGATGCTGATCATTTCATTAATCATAACTTTCTCTTCTTCCAGTGCAGCATATCAACCTGAGACCAAAATCCTGTGCATCCTCAGAAAGAAACCCATAATAGGAAGGTATATTTCATTTTCTATTGTCTTTCATCCAGAAGAATCACAAAGCATGTTATATGCTATATATGTGTATCATTTTCCCCATTACTGGAATGTAGCCACTTTGGGGTTGGAATGCAGCAGCTGTTTCACAGTGCCAACTATTCTTTTACAAAAGTGAAAATGAAGAAAATGAAGAATCACAATGTGAATTTAGTCACATGGAGTGTAATTATCCTAGTTGGAATTTGACCAGAAGACCAAGGCTAATAAGCGTCGTGTTGCAAAAAGTGCCATGGGTCCTTTAATGACCACAAGGGTCAGGGACCCTGTCAGCATAATGGCTTTATGGCTAGCCATAAGAACACGCTACTGATCTATCCTCTGGAATGAAAAGTTATTGGAAGCATCACCCTTAAACCTGAGCAAGCAGAGTGAACAGTCTGTAAACAAACTGACAAATAGGAGTAGGAACACCCAGAAACACAAACTACATAACTCTGCAGGCAAAAAACACTCCATCAGACACACTCTATGGCCAGTTCTGTCATTTACAACTTGTCTCTTCAGTGGCATTACCTCACCCTTTCTTTCTCCCTGTCTCTCCTCAAAAAGGTGTCAAATTGCCAGGGTCCAATTCAATCTACTCAAAATGGGCTAATTTGCTCAGTAATGCAAGAGAAGGTGCAGGTGAGATTTATTACTGGCTGATTTATTTTGTATCAAAAAAGAATTGTTCTTCTTCCAGATTAGCATTTCAGAACTATAGAGAGAGAGAGCGTGTGTATGGGGGGGTGTTTGGTATCTGATGCTGTCTTTAAAAGATGAAAGATGGAGGTACTTCTGGTAAAAATGTGCTTTGCTTACATTATGAATTCAAGTGTCATAGTTCTCTCATTCTTGATATGACCTTTATACCAGAAAAGACACCATCAACAACATATACTCATTTAAAATGTGTACTTATTTTTTATTTCATTAAAAAAAATGCAGTGGGAATAATAGAACTGGCAAGGCAGTATAGTTCAGTGAATGTGGCACTGGACTGGGGCTTGAAAGGTCTTGGTTCTATTTTCAGCTCTACCTCTCAGCTGCTGTGTAAGCACAGGCAAGTCACTTCACCTCTGGGTGCATCTGTTTCTCATCTCACCCTCTGTCTGTCTTGTCTACTTAGATGGTATGACAGCATGCTCTTATGTTCACCCTTTTTAAAAGTCTATGATAAATGTTATACAAAGCTTTTTGAGATAGGGACTGTCTCTTACTATTTGTTTGTACAGTGCCTATTGCAATGGGGCCATGATCTCAGTCGGGGCTCCTAGGCATCACTATATCATGATTATTAATAATAAAACTTAAAAAGCATCTGAGAATGTTCAGCCAGTCATATGTTCACTTAATTGGCAAACTTCCTGACATCACATTTAGGAAATATAGGAGGCTAAATTAGATGTGATGTGTAAAATGATTAAACTTACATCAGAAAGTGAGTCCAAA
>ML675629.1:44930187-44986087 GCA_007922155.1 Mesoclemmys tuberculata
CTACACTGACTGACCACCCTTAAACTTATTTGCATCTACTTTTGGATCTCTAACGTATTCATACACATTTCAGAATATGACCCATGGTTTGTTGGCAAAGAACCACTTCTTTATAACTGGTAAAAGAGAAGTTTAAAAAAATATTTATTAGATATAAAAAAGATAAAATCTTGGATGTGCTTTTATAAGAATGATGACACCATAGAAATAAGGAAAGTGGAATTATTGAGAATAGTATTCATAGTTAATATAATAAAACAGAACTTTGGAACAGTATAACCACAGTGTCAATTCGATGAACAGCATCATACATTCCTTATTGCAACTCCTGTTGATTGCTTTATGGCCAATAAAGTGTCCAGCTTTTCTAGTTTAAGAAAAATGTATGTGTACCTAGATCACTATTATGTAGTAATTCAAACTAGTTATCAACTGGTTTGGTAGTTAAAATAACTGCTGAATGGGTATAATTTTGGCATTGCATATCTATGGTCTCTTGGTTTCAAAAACTGTGTCATGAAGTTCACACTCATGCAAAGGGATTTATTACTGTATACAATGTATGAACTGGGCCTAAAAAATTATACCTAATGTTGGGAATGATGGGGCATAATTGTAACATTTGGTCATGAAGTGTTTTAATGAACTGCATTAGTTTTGGAAAGCACTAGTTAGCCACAGTCAGATATTTGAAAATGATATCACAGTACAACCTATGTACTCACCTTACTTGATAGCACCCATTAAACCCTACATTTTACTGTTTTGGCTATTATTTATACCAGGAAAAATGATATTATATCTGTTTTCCCATAGTACTTGAATACTGTGTTGGATAACAAAGATCTGAAATGGTGGGCTTTAATTAAAACGACACTACCAAGGCCTCAATCCTGCAGACAAATGCACATGAGTTATTTCATGCAGAGGTGTAGTCTCATTGACCTATGATCCTTGCACAACCATACCTGATTTCAGGGGAAGTTTTGGGATGTGCTCAGAATGCAGGATTTGAAGCCCTTATTATATATCTACAATGCCACAGTTTAAAGGGACACTGTCAAGTTCAGTGGGATTACTTGCATACATAAAGTTACTGATGTGCATTATTCTTGCAGGATCAAGGCCTTTACAATTACATTTGTGTGAAGACATTTCATCAACTGTTTTTATAAATGGTACCTAAGATTAGATGAAAAGATGAGAGAAAAACGTTTTCTAGTTTCTGTTCATTATACAGCACCTTGTGTATACTCATCTTCATTGTTTTACCCACACAGTCAATGAGAGAGTAAATTTCCCCTTTTGTTTGTGTGAGTCAGTCAAGGGAAGAGAGGAAACAAACACTTTAAAAAAATGAAATGTAGCTGTAAAACCACAAAAATTGGGAGGGAGGGATCATGTAGATGTAGTACTTGAAACTACTTTTAACTCTTTAAAAAAAAAAAAAAGCTGGAAAGGTTGAAGTCAACAGTATCCCTTAGAATTGTGGCAGCCACGTAATAAGGACTCCAATATCACAGTTCTAGCACACCCAAAACTTCCTCTGGAGTCAGGTTGGTTGTATAAGGAATATACAATGAGGCTCAATAAATAGGATTGTTTAAAGCAGTTGGTGAATGCTGAATTTTTTTAGTTGGTGGAAGTACTCATGTTAATACACTCTAAATTGCTGTTACGTATTATGTAAAAATCATATGTCAGGAAAAACTGTCTTCTTTATATGTGCTTTTTTCAATTGTTACAGGTATTCACGTGCCCGGATGTAAAATAAATTGTGCTTTTTGCAGGATTGGGACCTAACATTTCATTCCTACAACTGTCTCCATGTGTTTGGTTCCCTGTGTCTGTAGGGGCCTATCTCTGTATTTACATATGACATTGTAGGTATGTTCATTGAAAATATTCTTAAAACGAAAGTGGTAATTTGAGGTAAAGCTTTTAAGTGTTTCATGTGTGTAGTAGACTGGATTCGGATATAAAACATACATTCTGAATCCTTTGTTCAAAACAGGTTGTAACCCGTCCATGCCCAGGGTAGCCCACTGATAATGCCAGGGTCAGGGCAGGCTGTAAAAGGAGAGCAAATTCTCCCAGCACTGGTGGGTGACACTGCAGTCAGACTTCCCAACCAGCCACAAACAGTGCTTCTGATTCCCTCACACTGGTCATCAAGAAGCCACTGTGCAAATACACACAGCCCTCTTTACTGCATTTCAGTCTCTGGCTCCCAAACTGACACTAGGTCCAGTAAAGAGACCAGTTATTTAAACTCTATGCTCTTTACCAAAAGATTCCCTCTGATCCCAAAGGATCAGCCACAATACCAATTCACTATAAGTTTGGATCTTACCCCAAATACCACGCTGGCAGCCAGTCCTTTAGTAACTAAAACTAAAGGTTTATTAATAAAAGAAAAACAAACAATAAGAGAAGTGTTAAAGGCTTAAAGCAATCAGATATATACAAACGATTTGAAAGTCCATATACATCAGGTTTCTAGAAGAATTGTGGAGTTGCAGGCTTGTATAGTCCCTCTGGTATACATCCAGTAACTGGATGGGTCTAAGTCCTTCAGTTCAGTTACAAAGTGTGTTGATCCAGAGGTGTGTCCACAGCTGGACAGGAGCAAAGAACAAGACAAAGACAAAATGGTTGCTGTGGTTTGACCTTATATACCCTCTGTTACTGGCCATGTGGCTTGTGGAACTTTACAGGAACTCAAATGGAGTCCAGAGTCACATGGGCCAATCCTGGTAACTCTTCAGGTATGCCTTTAGTTTCTTCCTGGGCCTTTGGCTTCTGTAAAGGTCTTGATGGGCCATTAAGCGGGCTATTGTCCTGTGGCCTCTCTGTCTGGGGTGTGTCTTTTACAGCACAATTTGAAATACAGGTATATCAAAGGTCTCCATAACTTTCCTCACACATATTACACATGAACACAAATATTATCATCTTATTCAGCATATCATAACCTTTCTAACCGTACCTGACATGGTATGTCTCACATGAATCACTATGATTTTGACATATTAATGTCAAACAACACAAATGCCCCCTCCCAATCCACTCTGCATGACACAAGTATCTGGAAAAGAGTACATCTGTAATATCAAAAAGCCCTATTTTAAAAAACTTAACATTTTTGCTTGCACTAAGGATAGATATTTGTAATGTTTTAAACAAATTGATTTATGGTAATATTAGGTTTGAATGTGTTGTGAAGTTTTTTAAAATTCTAGTTAGTCTCATATCCTCGTAATTATTCACTTTTAAATAAGGGTTTGCTCTTCTGTTTCTTATGCTATTAAAGGTTTCTTTATAAAAAAAATGCTAACATAATTTGAAAAATTCCAGCAGCTAGCTTGTGTACGTCGTTGTCATTACAGTCCTAAGCATTATCTTATGGTGAAAAATTCCCTCAAAAGGAATTGTAGTAAAGAAAGCCCAGGGCCTGCCTGTTTTCCAGGGACGTGCTAAGGCATTTCTTTCTCGCGTGTTGCTGATACGCCCCTCTTAATCCCCTGCCAAGGCAAACGAGAGAATCCATGAGCAACTGCGACCAGCACTAACTAAGAGGCAGTTTGCTTGATGGAGTTGTGATACGAATACAGGTAGGGGAGGAAAATGACACATTGCAGCCGCCTCCCCATTAGCGCCACTTCCCCCCCGGCGCCGTGGAAATCTGTTTTTCTCTCTTCGGCTTTCCGATAATTCCCCCCCTCAGCCGGCTCGGCTGGCTGGAGATAAACCCTCGCAGGAGGCAGACAGGGAGGAGGCAGATCCTCGCGCACGCAGGGAGGGATAGGGCGCTGCGGCGACTTTGCTCTTTAAATTGGGCTCAAAGCCGATTACCGCTGATCTCCCACGTGACATTTCCCTTTCTGGCTCCCGGCGGAGTTTGTCGGGGGATCCTCGCGGGCGCGGCGCGTCTCTCCCTGCGGCGGGGGCAGCCCGAGCTCCGCGCGCAACTTTGTCGGCCGGCAGGAGCGAGGGAGCGGAGACGCCGCGCGTGCACCGGCCGCTCAGGATGCTTCGCCCGGCGCCTGAGGGCTAGCGCGGGGCCGTGGCGCGCGGAGCCCCGCGGAGGGGCAGGGAGAGCCGCCGCCGCCCCACGCCCGCGGGGACAGCACCAGCCCGAACCGCCCCGTTCCCCCGCCGGCCGGGGGCGAGCCGCAGGCGGGAGAGCGGCCCAGCGCCGGTCCCTGCGCCCCGGGGAGCAGCCGCAGCCGCGGCGGGCGGGGCGCCAAGGCCGGGGGCAGGCGGTGCCCATGAGGCTGTGAGCGCCCGGCCGGCTGCCCAGGCACCATGCAGAAGAGCGTGCGCTACAACGAGGGGCACGCCCTGTACCTGGCCCTGCTGGCCCGCAAGGAGGGCACCAAGCGCGGCTACCTGAGCAAGAAGACGGCGGAGACCAGCCGCTGGCACGAGAAGTGGTTCGCGCTCTACCAGAACGTGCTCTTCTACTTCGAGAGCGAGCAGAGCGCCCGGCCCGCCGGCATCTACATGCTGGAGGGCTGCAGCTGCGAGCGGGCGCCGGCCCCCAAGGGCGCCTCCGCCGGCAGCGCCAAGGACACCGCGCTGGACAAGCAGGTACCGCCGGCCGCCGCGCTCTTCCCACACCAGGGGCTGCTCTCCCGTGGGGTCTGACCCCCTCCCCGCTGCCCTCATCGCGCACCGCTCCCGGCGCCCTCCTTCCGGGCTTTCACGGGGACCCGGAACGGCCGCTGCCACAACTCAGCCCTCCCCGGTGGGTGGGGGGGTCACTGCACCCGAGCTCACGGAACGGTGCAACTCGGAGTGGAAAGCATTTGGCTGGGAACTACACTGGGCTGCAACAGGGTGGTAAAAAAAAATCAGGAGCTGCTGTGGCAGATCCGACCTGGGGGTCCCTCCATTCCACTATCCTCCCTCTGAGAGCAGCTGCTTCAAGAGTAAGAGGCAAGAAATTTTGCATTGTGCCCGGAAGCAGGGGTTTATCCTTTCCAAACTTTTTTTAAAAATACTTAATGTAACTGGATGTTCGCATTGCCCACATAAACTAGGGCAGAGAGGTTCCCCCCCATCTTTTAGTTGTCCCAGCTTCCCAGTAATTACACTTCCATGCTTTAAACACGATGCCTAAACATTAAAATATCCTGAACTAATGAAAGTACATTATTGAGCAATTACAGCCTGGGCACTTCAGTGAGATAACTACATACCCAAATGAGCCAGCTTAAATAATTCTGGGACAAATGTGTCCAACAGTGTCTGAGACTTAAAACTAATCAGATTCCACCCTTGTGCAATGGTGAACCTGCAGTTCTTTGAGCTACTTTAAACCCTGCTAGTTATATAGTGAAACCTGTTTTAAGAAGCTATTGGAAGGGCCAAGAAAAATTAGTTGCTTAGTAGACATAGTCAATTTATACCCTGATGTATGCACCATGCACTCCCTAGTCGAAAGGAGTTGTAATGGGGGTTAAATCAGGCCAATATTTATCTAATGTTTTTAAGGCTGAACAAAATTGTAATGCAAATTAAATCAGGAAACTTTAGAGTCCAATCCTGTATTTCCTTACTTATGCAAGAAAACCCAGAGACTTCAGTGGGATTACTCATGGGAGTGAGGACAACTCATGTTTGATAAGAGTTTCAGGGTCTGGTTCCTAAAGTGGACACTTCGTAAACTGTAGGGTTTTGGGTATTTGTTTTTGGCATGTTGTTGAACATCACTTACAGTTTGCAAAACAAGGAATAGGAAGACACTGGACTTATGCTACCTAGTAATGGATCAGATATTCTACTCTAGGCCTCCTCTGTTTTAGGATAATGTGCCTAATGTGAAACTCTGGTGTCCTTTTATATCCTGCTTTGCTGAAGTAGGTGCATTAACCTTGCATGTGGCATGTGCTGATTCATTTCTGCTTGATAGAAGAAATCAAACAGGTGTCAAAATGGTTTGGAGAAGTTTGGTTACTTCCAAAGAGGAAGGTGCTAGGTGAACTGCAGGTATTTGTTATGAGAAAGGAATAAACCTTTCTCAGCTGATGAAAATCTTCGTCAATTTACTTTATTTAGAATGATAAGTGTGTTAGGAGAGCTAAATTCAGAAAATATCTCCTCTCCTACTGCTTGTCTTAAGTTTCCATTTATTTATAATCCTTTTGACATATATATTCTCATGCTTATCTAACTCACTCAACATCTACAGGTAGAAATATACCTAGTTATACAAATTAACATATGCCCATTGGGATGAAGAATAGAACTCTTTTGATTGCTTCTTTGATGCATTATAATCTTGTCAGGGTAGATAATTGAAGTGTATGGGAATCCTTGGTTCGAATGAACATGTATCTTACTCCTTAGTGCCAGTCTTCTAGGATTCCCCACCCCAGTCTTTCCATAGGTCTTATGTTTCTATAATTAGTGTTTTTTAAAGTGCAGTTAGACTAAGAAAACTATATGAAAACAGCACCTTTTATTTATTTGCTCTTTGGGTGTCTTTAAGTCATGCTTATTTTACTGATAGAAACAAGTGTTTTTAAAAAAATGCTTTTAGCACTAGAAAAGGAATACAATTATAGGAGAGCAAGCTGGACTCTATCCTGCTTTAAACATCAACTACATTGCTAAGTTTAAAAAAAAAAATTGTTTATTGATGATTTGAGAAGGAGAAAGAACACAGCTAGAGATTTCAAGTTTTCAAGGCTGGCAGTTAGAAAAATTCTCCTTTAGCGTGTAAAATGAACGAACCTGATTATGGAGTTATTGAAAATAATAAATATGGAGCCTTATATCACTTTATTCACAGTAATGTCTTAAAATCATTTTAACCTTCTTCCAAATGCGATAAATATCCATACAGACACAAATGTGTATTTTCTAAGAACTACAGCTATGAAATAACTTCAGTGTGAAATAAAACAAAAAAGTATTTGAAAATACATCAAACCAGTACAATACTTCAGTTTTCTTTTTTTCTTGAAGCATCTATCTTGATGCACGCATCCTATTAGAGTAAAAAATAATAAAATTGAAAAACATGAGCCCTGTTTTCATAAAAGAGGAGTATAATGTTATTTGAATCGGATGATAATGAAGGTTCAGAATTTAAACTTTCACTTCCACCTGTGCAAGGCTAGCTTCAAACCTGAGTTATCTACATTTTAACCAAAAGTATTTGCTGCTTCCATGAGCAGACAAAATGTTGTATGATGATTTAAAGAATACTTTCCCAGGCAGAACCTTGTTCTCTAGCAGGGGGAGAAGAGACGATTTTTAAAAACAGCACCTCCTTCAAGAAAAGGGAGTTCACCATACGCACTTAATGTATCTGGCAAGCTTCTATATTACAATGATAGGTGCTATACAGTACCCTAGTTAGACAGCTAGTGTGAGGTGTGGGGACAGATTTTTTTATCCATAATTCATTTATCATAGCTTGCACTTATGCTTTGGTTTGTCTATTTAGATTTCATTTTACTAGGTGATTTAGGACTAAATCATGTGGGTAACTGCAGTAGACAATGAAAAAGAGAAGTTGGAGTATGAGATGTCATGACAAAAATAGGGAGACACATCAAAATGAGTAAACATTCTGGAACATTTGAAGGAGGTTGTAATACAGTATAAAAATGGGAGCCTTTTGGAAGATTAACTATTTTGCTGCTGAGGAAAATATTTCTATTTAAGTTATTTCTCTGGATATTCCACTGAAATAGTTAGAAAGCATGTTCAGTAGCATGGGAAATATGTATTTGGGGTGCATGTGGCACCTCGTGATTTGCAAAAACTAGCTGATTAATAAATTTATCATTCAGTCAATGAAAGATGAAGTTACATTATTTTGTGAAATGTACATTGCATTTTCTATTTGTTCTACCACTGTGGATTTTTGAAGATGCATACAAAAAGACGAAACATCTGTTTCCTTTTTCTTTTAGTTATTTTACATATCCTTTTGGTTTAGAAACTGAATTTAAAGTCTTGTTTGTAGTGTCATGTCCCAGGTAAGATGTTTGAAGTTGCGTTTTTACATTTCAGCAGGAAAAATATCACTGTTGGTGAATTTGAGCCACCAAATGTTTATGTGCAGATGTGTAAGCACACACTCCCTGACCCCCACCAAACACAAGCAGCTTAAAGATTTCACATTTTTAACCACTACTAGTGCTGTTAGGCTCTTCCACCAATCTGTCACAGAGGATTATTACACAGGGACAGTAACTACTGTACAATTTACAGAGTATACTGAATGCCTTCAATTTAATAGTCCATTTTTTATAACTATGCACATGTGTAATTGTTTTATTAATTCTGATACAAGTGCATGCAATTTTTTTATGGCTGTTGCCTAGAGGTAGCAGTAGAAGGACTTTTAAAAATATTTTCCCTCCAGTTTCAAAACAAATTATTTAAAAAGTGCAGTTCCTGACTCAATATTAAGGAAATTATATAATCCATGAATCAATAGACATTCAGTTGTGTTTATAGGTAGCTAATGACTTTTATGGAGCTTTTAACTTCCCCCAACATATTTGAAACTCAAACCTTTGAATTTTAGAAGAGCTTTTTGATAAATAGCTTCTGCATATGAGAATTGTTGCCATCTATTAAATCCTATTTTAAAACAAGGTTATTTAAAACATAATAGTATAGAAATAGCTTAGTTTGTAAACCACCAGTTTTAAATGTGAAAATATTACACACTGAAGAGTTTAAAGTCTGATTCAAGTTAAAATGTTTCTTCCCCATCCCCAGTAGAACCAAAAGCCATAAACAGGTGCAGCTCCTGGCATGTCTGTGCTTCACTATGACAGCAGTTTTGAGAGAAAATATCTACTTGTGTTTCAGAGGATCTTTAAAGAAAAATGACTTCATATCTGTGGGTGATTGATCTCTTTATAATTAAAATGAAACATACCCATTCTTCAGTGCCTCATTAGAGAATAGAACTTGTGGTCCAATGAATTCATTCAATTTTGAGAAAGAGGACTTTACGGAAGTATGTCTAGTTAAATATAACTTTTTATTTTAAATAGTCTATATTGGGCTAAGGCCTATATAATTACAGTTTGTTTTATACCTGTATGTGGATTAAGCTAAACATTTTAAATGCAGTTTCCTATTGTTGAAAAAATAGGATCTTATATTTTAAGATTTTAGCCTTTCTATATGATTTAAGGGAACAGGGATGAATCTTTCCTTGTACGTTTGTCTGAAATAATCTTCCTTCCACTTAACAAAATTAAATGCAATACTAAGTCTGTGTCCCCACAGATTAACAAAATCCAATTATTTGAATTTTTACTGGTGCATGTAGCTCTATATTTATTTAGTATTTTTATGCTTCTACTTACAAAGAGAATTTCTATGATGTGTGAAATCTCTTTATTTTAAATACAGTTCCTGAAATAATGAAAAAGGCACGTGCCATCAGCAAATACTTTACCGTGCTCATTTAATGTTTTTAAATATATAAAATCATATAACAGCACCCATAAAGCAATCAGAAGAGACTATCATAATCAACTGAAAATCCACTTTTTCAGGTATAGTGTTGTCCATGAGTCTTGAGTCTTTTTTGCCTGTGTGTATCCAGGATAGCTTCCTGGGATGGTCCAAAGCATCGTCCAGGTGGTGGTTGCTTATGTTCTAGGAATGTCCTGCTTTATTTAAAAATAAGTCAATTTGGTCTCTTTATGTCAGTTGGCCATTGATATGACAGTAATTCATTTGTCCCAACAAATGTAAAAAGTTAGTGGGGAGGTGATCGGAATGAAAATATAGTTTGGATGGAAAATGAAAGTTATTTTTTCTTTTAATGTATTTGCCTTGCCAAAGGAAGAGCTTATATTTACCCCAAAAATCTCACTGATTTTTTTAAAATCATTTCTAATGTGGTAACTGATGTTTCTTACAAGCGTTATGGGCCCACTGGGACTATTTGAGTGAGTGGGATTCTTACACGAGTAAGGGTTTACAGGATCAGGCCCTTGGCATATCCCTAGGTGTACATGTCATGGTAGTGAGTGCTGTATAACATTAGTTCACAAAATACATCAATGTAAATTGTTTTAAGAGAGATATATTGCAAGTAGCAGCCTAAAAATTAGTTGCTGAAACTGCCATCTATTTAACACAATTGTAATACATTACAAGAGGTTGCCTGCGGCTCTTCATGTAGAATTGCAAGTGAACTTACAGTATGCTGCCTGGCCTTCAGGCAACAGGCAGTACAAAAATATAAAAATGTAACCCACATAATCTCGCTGGTGATTGCAGAATCTGCGCTTTTCTGCTTGGTACATTTTATTTTTAACTGAGAATATACCTGTTTGTTTAGAATTTTGAATGTTGTTGTGTGATGGGAGAATGACTAGGAAAAGTCACACCTATGTCCACAATTGTTTACTAAAACACAAATGTTAAATTTTATCTTTAAGTGATCATTTTTCACACTTAAAATCGGTGCATCTGCTTTATATCATTACAAATCAGGCTACCTGCTAATATACAATACGAGTGGAGCTATGTTTCCAAGAAATGAGTCTAAAGTTAATTAGTAGAAGTCATCAATTTCTAAATCGTTTCCCTTTTCAAAATTAATAGAATTCATGTATAATATGTGTAACAATAATAAGTATGGAATCAGAGGATACTGACCCCTGTCATGAGAAGGGGATATTAACTTTTTGTTACTCTAATCCAGGGGTGGGCAATAATTTTTGCAGGGGGCCACTCCACTGATTCTGGTAAGCCTCATGGGCCACATGATGCTGGAGCGTCAGGCAGCTTTTGGCCAGTCGCTACCCGAACTTGACTGGAAGCAGGAAGTTTGGGTAGCAACTGGCTGAAAGCTGCCTGATGCTCCAGCGTAGCACTCCTGCATGGCGGGCTGGACAGAAAAGTTAGACAGGCCGGATTTGGCCTGTGGGCCATATTTTTCTCACCCCTGCTCTAATCCATGTCGAATGACAAGGGCCAGGAATGTAAGACCAGTCTGTTAGTCGCAACCCTGCATGTCACACTCAGAAGAAAACTAAAATGGAGCAAATTACACAATCTCAATGCCTCAGTTTGGAAAGGAACATAGCATAGTACTGGAGGAGATGGGTCTAGCGCTTCTATGTTTTCCTTGAGAGAAGTGATGTTTCAGCAAAATCGGAAAGGGTGAAATTTTCCACACTGTTGCATGTGGTAAACTCAGGGCCTTTGGATATCTACAATATGTCTAATGGAAACATGAAGAGGAAAACAAACATGGACAGTGTCATTCAAAAATACTTTGATTCTACACAAGAATGTCAATTGGCAAATATGTATTTGCAGAGCTAGTAAAAACTGCTTCTTAAACAAAAATGAGAAATACCATTCAGTGAAAGAATGAAAATGCATCAAATTAAAACTGCATACCAAGGTATAAGGACAAACTACTGGGGTTAAGAAATGGCAGAGATTAGATTTGGTGATAAATGTAGAGGCAATAACAATACAACACATGTCTACCATGCAAAGTGGTGGTAGTGACATTTTCCTTGATTTTAAAAAACCCACAAAGGTTTTATAAAATGAACACAAAACACATATGAGATTTCACTTCCTAATCGCATTTTCTCCTCAAACATAAGGTACATGTTGTTCAAAACAAAAAGCTCATAATTCTCTTAGTAAAACATAAAAATGCAATAAACAAGTGACTAGTCTACTAACTAGTTAGACCCTACCAATATTTTTATCGGCCCTTAAATATTGATTAACTTTTACCAACTTTTTTGCTTTTTCAGTAACTAGCCAAATATAAAAATTTGACCAAATAAATGCACGTCTATTAAAATCACTATTGATTGATTTTGAACTTTGTAGACAGCGGTGCAAATCTTTCTTTTTTAAAACCTGACTATTCTGAATTCAAGAGTTCTTTGAGAATGTGTTAGTATAGATACACATGCACCTCATGCAGGAGCTTGGAATCTTTGAATATTTGTGACTGTCAGGGCCATGCATGTGCCCTGTGCCTCCCTGTGCTCCTATGCAAGGGCCTAAAAGGTGGAACAGCTGCAGCCTTCCCCTAATTCCCTCTTACTACCCATGGCAACAAGACAGAACCTGAACTATGGGCAACCCATTTAGCTTTTGTCTAAGCTTCAAAGCCAATTTTGTGAAGAAATATTTTTCACTTGTTAGTTTAATTCTTAATTTTAAATTTCAGTTTGTGACAAGGTGTTCACTCCACACCAGAAAGAAAGGGGTTAAAAGCAGCCTTAGGAGGGTGTGCAGGCGGCAGCCAATCAGGAAGAGCTGCAAGGGGCAGCCCAATTAGAGCCCAGTGGGTTTGCATAAAAAGAGCTGCAGAGCCAGAGACAGTCAGTGGTTGCAGGTGCCCAAGGAAAAAGGTCTGTTTTCCTAATAGGCTGCAGGAAGGTAGCACCTTGGACAGAGCAATTGCTGGCAGGGGCTTGGGGAGCAAAAGGGAGCTCCTGGCAGACTGCTGGGATGTGCTGGCTCGAGGTCCTGAGAAGAGGGTGAAGAAAGTGCTGGAGCTGCAGGGAAGTGGCCCCGGGGATTGAAGCAGCACTGGCAAAGAAGTTAAGGAGGGGCAGCAGAAGGTGCTATCTACAGGGTCCCTGGGTTGGGACCTGGAATAATGGGTGGGCCTGGATTCCCTCTCACTTGCCACTGGTGAAGTGGCTGGACGACAGAACTTGGAAATACTTCACCTTCTGGAGGGGGAAGAGTGCATGTTTGCACAGCTGGAGGGCTTAGTCATGAGAAAGATGCTTTGGTACTTGGACTGAGGTGGGACTGTGGATGGAGACAAAGGTGGGAGGGGCACACCAGCTGAGCTAATCCCTGAGAGAGCTATCAGGGGGTGCCACTCTGGTGAGCCAACTCAGCTACAAGTTGGATTTTTTGTTTGTTTGTTTTTAAAAAGATGCGGGGTGAGGTTGCACAACCATCAGACATGACAGACTCTAAGGGAATGGCTACACAGGAGTAAAAGACCTGCAGCACAGCTGTGGCTGGCCCAGGTCAGCTGACTTGGGCTTGCAGGCTTCAGGCTGCAGCGTTAAAAATCACTGAACCCGTTCAAGCTCAGGCTGGAGTCTGAGCTCTAGGACTCCCCATCCACCCTCATGGGGTCCCAGAGCCTGAATGTCTACATAATGATTTTTTTAACAGCCCCAGCTTCTTTTTACATATATAACTTCTGAGTGCTTAACTGTGCAACTTTAATTTTCTTTTAATATAATTTGTTTGTAATTATAGTTTATATTGTGATACAATAGAGTTTGATATTATAGTACAGTACAGTTAAAATCATTTTGTTTACAATTCAAAGCAGAAAACTCCTTAATAAAAAAAGGAGAGACATCAAATTTATAACAAATGTATGTAAAAATGAAGTCCTTAGATACCACAGGTTATGGGTGATATAGTAATATCATAGCTAAATAGATGCAATTCATTTTGGTGCATCTCTCTTATTGTGACTGGTGTGCACTTACAGCTCCTAGGCCTAATTGTTTTTATATTTGTGCTGCCTGCCGCAGATGGAAGTTTCATAAGTGCATTACTTGGTGGCCTGAGGGAAGAACGAGCAAGCTGGTGTCCGGTATTATGGTCCCAGAATGTGAAGCGAGCTGAGAAAGCTCTTCTGATGCAGCAATCTCGAAATTGCTACCAACCTATGAAAATATCATGGATACATAACATTTACTAATATTAAAGTGCTTTAAAAAGAAATGTTCTATTCCTAATGCTGTGCTGTACTATGCAGCTTAGTGGGCAGATACTGTTACTGATTTTGAGTGAAACAGTTACTGATGAGTAATGAACATTTACTGATTTAAAGTGAAATAAATAGAAAATTTAGTTTTCATATAGTGAAAAGAAATGTACATAGTTTATTATCTTCTCACTGTCTTATTCTGTCAGATTCTACATTACAAAAAATTCTTCACCTGTTTTACAAATATCACCATAGATGATTATTTTTGTGCAGTCTGAAGGGGTTTATTGTCATATTTATATGCTTGTGTAACTCTCAGTGCATTAACAGCATGGGCTATGAATCATTATTAGAGGAAGGGAGGTCAACTGGTTAAAGACCTTAGCTTGGGTTGGGGAGATCTTGGTTCAATTTCCTTTGTACCACAGACTTCCTGTGGGACTTTGGGCAAGTTACTTAGCCTCTCTGGGCTTCAGTTCCTCCGCTATAAAATGGGGATGATAGCACTCTCCAACCTCAGAAGCATTGTTGTGAGGATAAATACATTAAAAATTGTGAGGTGCTCTGATACTGTGGTGATGGGAGAACCATATAAGCACCTAAATTAGATTAATACAGCAGCACAAATGCATGGTGCTGTATAGACAAATGCACAGCACACATCCCTACCCAAAGAACAGCCTGATCCAAACACACTGAAATAGTGTGAAAAGTTCTTAGAGCTGTGATGTATACATTGAGTCAGTTTCCTTTTTTTATTTTTAATGTAAATGTTTCAATTGTTAAAGCAACTTGGTGCAGAAGTGAGGTTCAGCTTTTGAAAGCTAACTCGATGTTAAAGGGACTTGAAAGGGGAGAGGGAGGTTTCTTCACAGCACATAGATCCAGGGAGGTCATCCCAGGACATAAAAGGAGGTTCTTTAAGGTTTGGTGGGAGAAATATACAAAGGACACGTACATGAAGGCAAGTGGAGCTGGCTGAGAACATTGAGAGATTGTTACAGGAGTAGTGGTGACTTCCACTGAAGAACACCTACTTTCTTGACAGAGACCAAGAAATGTAGTATGACACATTGGGCACCTGAGAGAGAGAGGTTTCTATTCCTTCTTGAAAAAGAGACAGTAGATGGTTAAAGTAGATTTGATGTCTTAATGTGTTTCCAATTCTTACTGCTATTTCTTCCCTGTATTTTAAGAGGATGACTTTACATGATGCATCCCAGGGAGTCCAACTCTTTGCTGTTATAACAACAAGTCTTAATACTGCCTATGCTTAATACTGCCTATTTCAAATAATAATAATAATTAATATGGCAACTGAGTTAACAAAATTGTTTCTTGATGGCAGTTCTGCCCTTACCCCACACTTCCATATCCCCACTGTGACCAACTCTTGTTTTACATCTGGTCTAAAATTTGACCCTCCTTCTCATGAATCATCATGCCAAGCTCTTGTCATCTGCTGCCTTGACGGCTGCACTATCTTCTCAGGTCTTCTTGATATTAACCTTACCTTCCTTCAATCTGTTAAAAAATGGATGCCAAAATAATCTTGTCTGTTGCTTCATCTTTGTTACACCCACTCCTTTTTCAGTCACTTTACTGGATCTCCTTTGTGTTATGCTTCAAGTTCAAATGTCTTGTCCTTCCTCCTACATCTCTTACCTCATCTTCTCAGGTTTCTATTCAGCCCATGTTCACTAGTGGCTCCAACTTTGATTCTCATCTCAACTAATGCTTCCATACTGCCTCAGCATCTTCTTCCATGCTGCCTCTGTTTAAAATGTCTTTAAACAATCAGCTTGTTAAGCATTCACCCTCACCTCATTCAAATTGCTCCTGAAAACACAATTCTATAGCATTGCCTACCAAAAATGTTAAAACAAATTACATATCTTCATTGCGTTTGAACCACGTAGACACACATGCCCAAAATGAGTTACTAGATAAGCCTATTTGTGTCACTCGTGACCTCCCTCAATCCTTCCCCATCATGTTACACGTTATGTCTTGCTTGTCTGTGAAATCCATCTTTTGGATTGTACACTTCTTTGAGAACAGGGAATGTCTTCTCTGTGAAAAGCCTACTACTCTGTGAGTGCTAAAATATAGCTAATTAACCCCCCTGATGGGGTTGCTGTATGCCTAGTAGAACATCAAAATGTTTTTTAAATACTTTGTATATCAGTACTGCAGCAATAAGTTTGAGTGCAAGCACTGTAAGTATGCCCGCCACTTGGCCCTATAAGTTGTAGTACCCGGTGGGTTCTTAATCATTCTTGGAAATGAATTAAGTACTCTTGTGTAGGTCCTACCGCCCTGAGTTCAGTTATATTGTATATGATCTCCTGCAGGATCTGTGTTGTCTTCCAGTTTTTCACCCCTAGCAGTTTCCTCACACACCTACTGTTCGTGGGCTCCTTCCCCAGCATCCTGCTGCTGGCAACCTCCTACCCACAACGTGCTTCTCCGCTTAGCTCCCTGATTCTTATCTAACCTCTTTGTCCCATGCCTTGGTTCCCTGGTCTTACTGCTGCTTGCTGGATCTCCCATGTGAGTTCTGCTGAGGAACCTCTTTGATGTTGCAGATCACTCGTGGGGGAGGGGAAGAAAGTAGGTACTCGGTGACTACTGTGATAGTGCCAGGTAAGAACTTGAACAGAAAGACAGTGAATCTGCGGCTTGATAGAGTGATTAAATAATAATACTCGGTTGCTGAGTCAATTTTTACTTTTAGGATGACTGCAGATGAAGCAAAATGTCTGAACTGAGCTATAACTACTTACTTAGCAAAAGTCAGACAGGATCCCAACAATTTCCAAAACAGTTTTGATTATTGATGTTTTTAATGGCACATTTTTTTACATTGTCCTCAGTGGCATGTAAGGTCTTTATTAAGCAAGCATACCAAAAACAACCAGAGCACCACGGTCTGAATTTTTTTTTGACATTTTGATGCCCTACCTCAGCTAATCCCTTCATATCTCTACATTTTTGTGTTTTGTTGCAACCCTTTCATTTGGTCAGAAAGTTAACTGATAAATTTGGCAGTGCTAGAATCTAAGTTATCCTCTGGAACTTTCTAGTTGTAGAGGCTGAGATTTTGGAAAGGAGGAGTACAAGTCCCATTTGACTTTGAAACCATCCTTAACTTTTGTTAAACAACTTTTAAATTTTAATAATGTTCTAATGTAGACAATAACTGATAGACTTCTGGTATGGTTTTATATTTCTATATAGTGTCCTGGGAACTGGTGTGTACATTGGTTCTCTGACCCTGACTTCTGTATAACAGAGAAGAATTTCACCTTTTACTAATGCATGATGTTTAGTATAATTGCTGATACAGCAAATACCCAACCTTTTAATAATTTTTTTCTCACATCCTTTTATATTTTGTACCTTTGTGACATACCGTGCATCTTTTGAAACTTGTGCTATGAAATTCATGTTTTTTAATCTGAGGAAAACTCACTGGAGAATTGCAATGGGAGATTTGGGGGAGGATTAGTGGAATTGCACTCACATTCTAAAGTGATGGGCTTGGTTTGAGAATTTAGATAGATAAGAGTGTGACATCATGGCCCCATTAAAGTCAATAGTAAAGCTCAGGATTTCACCCCGTGTGTATAATTTTGAGAAAGCTTTCGGGCCAAATGATAGTATCTTTTGGCTGAAAAGCTATAGGGTATTTTGCTTCTTGAGGCAAATTTAGGATGAAGAAAAAATAAGTTGCCATACCTGGCTGATTCCTAGTGGTCTTTTTTTCCCCTGAAAGAAATTTGCCATTGATTTACAGTATTGACTGTAGTATATATTTCAATAGTAGAGTTTAGAGAACCTAAATAAAAATTCAAATTCAAAACTATGAGGACATTTTTATGATAGTAAAAGGAGGAGGAAAACTCTCCTTTCAGAAGTTTCTAGTGTTCTTTATGCAATGCTGTCTTTTTCCATAGCAGCTAAGATTTGTGTGATGAACGTTGGGTAGTTTGGAAATCTTTTTTGCTTTTTAGTGGGGTTTGTGTATGTAGTTTGTTTTTGTTTTAAAAAAAGCAGTTGCCAATGTGATTTGAATTTGAAGTAGATGGAGTGAAAACTGTTGACTTGGTGAATATGATGTATAAAGAGAAGACTGCTGAAGAGAGAACTACTTAGACAATGAAAATTAATGTGCACAGTTAATATATAGTGTATATAACTCTACATTAGTGAGCTATGTCCTTTATTTATGCAGCTTTTCTTCTCCTTAGTATGCATCCATAATTCGGCAATTTCTGTTTTGCCTAGTGCTGAGCAATGTTGATATATGTAGAAAACCAGAGTTCTGTTAAATCTTGACATCACAGCTCTCTGTAGAGGAAGGAGTGTAAAGTAAATGTTGAATCTAATTTTGGTTGTATATGTTAGAGAGAAGGTGGGCAAAAGCATTAATATTCAGTTTTTTAGCCTACTGAGTTTATTTCTTTTAAAATCCTAGAGTGGTGGCCCACTGGTTTTATTTACTACACATATATGCATGCGCACACTTCCTTGAGTTTCACCCACTCTTCTAGTCTTAAGCCTTATTTAAATGGGAATTTGCCTTGGGTACAGCCACCAGTGTTCAGCAAGCGGTGTAGCTGTACAGGGTGCAAAACCAGAGCATAGACCGGCAAAGCCAAGAATTTCAAAATTCTACTACCACATTCCTTTGACTGTTCACTGATTAACATTAAAAATGGAAAGTTCTATGAAAAATAGCGGTAATAATGGTAAAGGAATATGGTAGTGGAATTTTGAATTCTTGGCTAATTTCACTAGAGTAGATTTCTAAGGAGTAATGAATTCTGAACCAGTTGGCTTACATGTATTTAATATTTGGAGTGGGACCAGAGAACGAACTTGTTTTTCAGCTCATGTGTTTTACACTATGGGATGGTCAGCTAGCGATTTCCATTTAAGTTTCTGTAAGTTCTTTATCAATTCAAGGCTATTTTAAGTGACCCAGAACAGGAAGGATATGGATGGGATGGAATGCTAAGGGAAATTTTGCCAGTTGATTGGGAAAAAATATTTGAGTGAGTATGGTAGCTTCCAACCCAGTTTCACTGAAGAGAAGACAAAGTAATTAACACATTGTTAAATAATTTTGAGTTTTCATTATCTTTAAAAAATTGATGAATAAGCTAAGTGCACCTGGGACAAAATCCTGGACTCATTATTCAACAACTATCCATAATATTACAGGCCCATGAAGTTCAAATCCTGCATATAGTCTAAAGCATTTATCATGAGGTACTCATGGCTTAAAAGATGTTGAATACTGTCTTAGTTTGCTAATGAATATTTGGGGGAAAACAGGCATTTGATTACTTCAGCTCCATTGAAAGCACAGAAAATAATTGTTGTCACATGTGGAAAGAAGAAAAAAGCAGAACTGATAGAAAGCAGCATAATAGTACCAAGCTAATAATATGGAAAATAACAAATTAAGGTTAAAACTATATAAAAATTGCCAACATCCTTCTTAATTCCTGTCTTTGGTTTCACAAAATCTCACACTGTGAGATTTTAAATACTTTAAATGAATTACTTGATTTCTTGAATCAGTCAAAATGCTTCAGCTTTTTTTTAATAAAGGGGAAATTTAGAGGAAAACACTTTAATTTACACAGACAAGGAAAAAACATTCTGTCACCATGCATGCACATATCAGTTGAAGTTTAATAAAAACTTCTTCTAATGGGACAGGGTCTTGTATTCCAAAGTCACAAGATGGGTGAGGTAAAATCGTTTGTTGGACTAACTTCTTCTGTTGGTGAGAGAGACAATCATTTGAATTTACACAGAGCTCTTCTTCAGGTTATCTTTAGATCTGTGTAAGCTCAAAAGCTTGTCTCTCTCATCAACAGAAGTTGGTCCAGTAAAAGATATTACCCCACCCACATTGTCTCTCTGAAGTCACAATTGGGAGTGATTGCACCACGTGTTTAAGTAGAGGTGGATTTGTCTGGCTGGCTGAATGAAGGGAACAGTGTTTTATGGCTGGGGGATGGGAGGAGTGGAAAGAGGTCAGACTGCTGCAGAAGGGGACAAAGGGCCAGCCTGGCAACAATGGCTCATGTTCAGTGCAGGTACTCCATAGGAAAGGTATATAGTGACCAGATCAATGGAAAAGGACTAAAAAAAAGAGGTGTTTGTTCAAGGGATGGAATGGGGGAGGGGGTTGGAGCTCCTATGTATGGTACAGCAGGACCCAACCCCCCTTTCTTATTGCACACTCCTACAAGGGGGGTGTGGATGGTAAGGTCCCAGCAATGGATTGGCTGGGGGAGCTGGAGGAAGTCTCCCCCCCCCCCAGTAATTATTGAAGGAACATGGGGTTACTTACACTGCACACTTTTGTCTGCTGGGTAGTGCCAGACATTTAATAATAAAGTTGTGGCTTGATTAAATCATATGTCTCCTGACCTCCTTTTGTATAACTGGATAATTATCATAGTTCTAAGATAACTTCCTTGTTTTGTCTTTTGGTAGAGGAGTTAAAGACCATACCAACCACTCTCTGCTTCTCTCCTCTTTTTTTCCTATTAGTTTAGATTTACATGATATCTGTGGCAAATATCCTGACAGAGGAAGTGATAAAATCCCCAGTAAAACAAGTTAATAAAGGGTAAATCAGTTCTGATATTGGTCTGTTAAAACCCATCTTTCATATACTTTATTGTCAAAGTAAAAATTATATCAGAGAACCTCCAAACCTGTCCTCTCCCCAGAACTGAGAAAGATTGGAACCATAAATCTCAAGTTCTCCAATAAACTATCAGTACAAGTTTAGAAGGATGAAGTGAAATTTATCAGGATTACTATACTTAAAATGGTATCACCTGCCCAGGTAAACTTTAGGCTTTAATCACTTTAATCTCTAATAAATACTTGAAAGAATTTGATTATAAAATGTAAGCATTATTTTTCGGGGTGGGGGAGGACCAAAAACTGGAAAGGTGGAGGTAGGATTCCTAATATGAGGTTTCATAACTCTTCATTCACGATAAATTAGCTCAGGAAGGCACAGCAAGATTAAGGAAACTCCAAATTGGATGAAAGTAGAATAATATTGTACCACTCTTTAACATAATGGATACAGTTAAACAGCAAAAGTCTTTTTGCTCTTGATAAAGCAAACCACAAAATATGTGATCAAAGTTGCACTGTGGAAGTGTGGAGACAAGAACCTTGGTTATGGAATACTTCACTGTGTACCTCTATTAAAGCTACCTATTTAGGATAATTGTTTTTAAAACTTGACTATTTTTTAAAACGTACCAGTTGGGTAGCAAAAGGAATCCTTAGTTCAGAAGATATTTGCCAATGTATTTAAATTTTTTCACCAGCTACAGGAACAACCTGTGCTCTTTAAAGTAAATGTGAACTTTTAAAAAAATTCTGTATTGTGCAGATATAATTACAAATATGTTTTAGATTTTAAAACAAAGTATTTGAAAATTAATTTGTTTTCCTGCTGTGTTCAGAATTCTCTTAAAATGTTGATGACATCATCAACTAAAACAGCTCCTTGCTACCTCAACAATGCATGCACCAAGTTTCATTGACTAGCTCCCTCGCTGCACTGTCAAATGCATTCCTGTGCAGTAATAGTATTCCCTCCATATTGTATCTAGTGTCCATCAGATACTGAGAGCTGCTGTTTGGAGTCTAATTATTTTTTTTAATAAAAAGATGAAATGTTCATGTCTCTAACAGGTACAAGATCTTTTAAGTGTATAGTTAGTTTGTTAGCATTGTAGCAGGACAACTGCTTCTAGCAAAACCATTCAGCTGCCATAGTCTCTGTTCTGCTACTGAACCTGAAGTCAAAAGGTGCAAATACAATGAATTAAGTAATTATTTTAAGATTGATATCCAAAGTATTGTAAAAAAGCCCCAAGATTGCTTTGAAAATTGATATTCTAATCACACACCTACACTCAGATCTAGAAATTAATGTCTGGCGCTTCGCCTGAGATGACACTCTGACAGTTGTGATACATTATACAATTGACAATTCAGGAACTCCTAGATGAGGAACACTTTACAATCAATAATAAACCCTCATGATGTCCTTCTAGTTTTCAGTGCGATGACAATATTTTTTATACTGACACAGAAGTCACCTGCAGTAAGATAAATATGAAATTTAAGAAGTAAGGTTAGTTTGTTTGGTTAAGGAAATATATATTGTGTGTTGTAAATAAAGACCCTGGGTATCTAGTAGAAGGAAGGCCTTGAAAATAATGGTTTACAAGGTCAGGAGGAATGAAATGAGGATATCTGGCTCAAAGAACAACTAATGAGGTAAGGGGAAGTTTCTAAAAAGACGACATCTGACTGATAGGGATGACTGCAGACAGTTTTAAAAGAGAATCTGTCTTAAAGAGCCAAGTTGGCCCTTCCAACCAACATCAGTGTTAAAGCATATGTGAATTCAGGTGCAACGTTGGACATGAAAGAAGGGGGAGCTGGGCCTCTGTTGGTCATGAACTGATGTTCCTGGATGTTTGCAGAACGAACCCAAAGTCCTCATTTTTTTTGCACCCCATCTTCATAGTGGGCAGTTCCCATTCGGGTCCGTGGAGCTTGCTGTGTCATGCTGCTTTCATATTTGGTGTAGTTGTTAATCACCCGTTGTGTTGCAAGCATGACTGCTTTTGTGTTTATTTCTCAGACTACATTTTGTTCCTGTTTTACACTCCTTTTCGTTCCTGTCCGTGGGGCGAATCTTCCTGTATTTTTGGGTTATTTTGTATTTGCATTTTTTACCCATCTGGTCTGTAAAACATTGTTAAAACAAAGCATTTTCACTCCCCTTTATTACCAAGAAAATTTAAGGCTGCCACCTTTTCATTCCTTAATTTCACACATCTATCACATTTAGTCTTTAACCAACTTACTAACTTTTAATTAAAGTTTTATAAACTTAAAAAAAAAAAAAAAAAAAAGCCTCTCCAGACTGTTCCCAAAACAAATGTAAATAATACATACAAAACACAGTAAGCAAACTTCAGGGTAACATGTAGTTGAACATGTAACAGGCAAAGGCTTTTAAGGCCTATCTTTTGGTTTTAGCAATCAGCTTTGGGCCTACATAGTGACAGCTTATTTTTAGGCTGTCTATAGCAATTGTAGTGTAGTTGTAGTGCAACGAGCAGTGATCAATGGCTCCATGTCTAGCTGGCAGCCAGTCACAAGTGGAGTGCCCCAAGGCTCAGTCCTGGGGCCGGATTTGTTCAACATCTTCATTAATGATCTGGAGGATGGGGCAGATTGCACCCTCAGCAAGTCTGCAGATGACACTAAGCTAGGGGGAGTGGTAGATACTCTGGAAGAGAGGGATAGGATACAGAAGGACCTAAACAAATTGGAGGATTGGGCCAAAAGAAATGTGATGAGGTTCAACAAGGACAAGTGCAGAGTCCTGCACTTAGAACGGAATAATCCCACGCACAGCTACAGACTGGGGACCGACAAGCTAGGCAGCAGTTCTGCAGAAAAGGACCAGGGGGCTACAGGGGATAAGAAGCTGGATATGAGTCAACAGTGTGCCCTGGTTGCCAAGAAGGCTAATGGCATATTGGGCTGCATTAGTAAGAGGATTGCCAGCAGATCGTGGGAAGTGATTATTCCCTCTATTCGGCAATGGCGAGGCCGCATTTGGAGTATTGTGTCCAGTTTTGGGCCCCCCACTACAAAAAGGATATGGACAAGTTGGAGAGAGTCCACTGCAGGGCAACAAAAATGATTAGGGAGCTGGAGCACAAGACTTATGAGGAGAGGCTGAGGGAACTAGGCTTGTTTAGTCTGCAGAAGAGAAGAGGGGGATTCCAGGGAGGATGGAGTTAGGCTGTTCTCAGTGGTGGTAGATGACAGAACAAGGAGCAGCGGTCTCAAGTTGCAGAGGGGGAGGTCTAGGTTGGACATTAGGAAAAAGTTTTTCACTCGGAGGCTGGTGAAGTATTGGAATGGGTTACCTAGGGAGGTGGTGGCATCTCCATCTTTAGAGGTTTTTAAGCTATGGCTTGACAAAACCCTCGCCGGGATGCTTTAGCTGAGGATAGTCCTGGTTTGAGCATGGGGTTGGACTAGATGATCTCCTGAGGTCCCTTCCAACTCTAATATTTTATGATTCTATGTAGACAATACCATTTGATTTGGATTTGGATTTAAGAAAGGAATTTATGGTTAAATTGGTGTCTGATGGTTTCTGATATTAATAGTTTAAAATATTAATTTCAACACCTGCAATTTACTGTTAACTAACATCTCTAATTTTAGAGCTGTGATTGTTTTAATCCAGATTTTAGTGACTAGGGACATCCACATTTGCAGGAAAGTAACATAAATTGGCAACTTTGGTAGCAGTGTCAGCTGCAGTGCTAAAATTTGAATAGGTTGGAGACTAAATTACTTAATCGTTTTATATTTTTAAATTGTTATTAATAGGCAACACCATTTAACAGTGTTGCCATATGATATATTTTGTTGTTGCAAGATAATGTCTAAGTATTAGACCAATAACAAGAGTTCAGTTGATGTGATTTTTTGGGGAGGGGCTGGGGGGCTAAAAATAGTAAATTCTGGTTACCATAAGTGAAAACAAAAACAGCATGTTTAGTTTAGCCCAACTGTATTGCATCCTAAAATGGAACATGTAGTGTGGCGAGGGAGGCCTGTTCTGCCCCTCTGCAGGTCCTGTGCCCTTTTTGGCTATGCTGGTGGTATGGCTGGGTGGGAGCAGACCCGATCCCACCCTCTACCCCAGGCCCCGACCCAGGGACCTTGTGAGGAGTAGCCTCAAACTGCTTAATCTGTGAGAGCCACTACCTTCCCTGGGTTTTCTGTCCTTGGCCCCACTGCTCATAGTCCGCTTCCTGGAACCGGGGCAAGGGTTCCCCCCCTCTGTGGGTCTCTCTGTCCCTGTGATCCTTCCCTGTTTAGGTGAGGTCACCCCACCTAACTGCATTACTCAGTTGTCTGGGCGGCGGGGTCCTCCTTCAGACCTCTGTGCCTATGACCCTTGGCCCTGACCAGACAGGTTTCTCGTGAACCCCTGTACCTTGGTGTTGTGGTAGCAACAGCAAGGGCTCCAAGTTCTGGAGCAGAGCCACCCCGCATGGCACCACTCCTCCTTTCAATTCCCCTTCAGCTGCCCCATCTGCCTGATAGGGGGGCTTTTAACTGCTGGGGGCAAGCCCCTTAATTGGCCTAATTGGCCTATTGCCTTGGAGTAATGCCATCTGAATCACCCAGGGAACAAGGATTTGTTGATCCTGGGGCTAGTATACATACCCTCCAACACTCTCTTATAGCCATTAGGTTTGGCCTTGTCACAGTAGGTTTTAGTAAAGAAAGGTGGTCTCATGGTTAAAGCACTAGAGAGGGCCATGTGTTCAGTTCCCTGCCTGCCTGACTTTGATAAGTCATTTATCCCAGTTCATCATCTGCCACCATAATAGAAGGAAGGGCTTATCCATGTCTACCTGGCTTATCATAGGCAGATCATATCAGGAAACTCTGACAAGTCTTAGGTGTTCCCTCTTTCTGTTTACCCGGCTGGTCTTTCTGGTGAGCTACAAGAAATTGTCTCATTACTACTCATTACACATGATAGAGTTCCTAGGGGACAAGATAGATTTCATGACAGCAAGGGCATACTTTCCAGTTGTTATTGGCCTAAGGTGTGAAAGGAATCTGAACACTCTGTTATTGCCCTTGGCTGCAACTGTATGGATTTGCCTCACGTTATTAGCATCATTAGGTAATGTGCACATACCTCTAGAACTCTAGCTCAGGTCAGTTAATACCCTTGCAAAGCATCAGATGAGCAAGAGAGTTTTAATTCCAGCTAATGTCCTTGCAGTGCTGATCTGGAACTGCATCCGAACAGTATCCAAAAAGGGATACAATTTGTGGCCCCCCCGTCACCATCCAGAGCCTTGCTCATGGGCGCATCTGTGATATGATGGGGAGCCCACCTAGAAATACCTACATATGCAAGGGACTTAGTGCCCAGAGGTTATGAAACTATACCTAAATGTCTTAGAACTGTGGCTATGTTCACTTACATTGAGTGTTGTTCAGTTTTAGTTATGATCATACTACATCTACTATACCAAAGACCATTATTTTTACAAAATTACATTAGTGTGAGCTCTAATTACAGTAATGTGGTCCCCAGTTCAACAAGGTACTTATGCACATACCTATCTTTAAGCACATGACTACTCACAAGTTTAGAGTTATTCACATGCTTATGTATTGGTGCCCCGGTTAAACCTTGGCCAAAAAATAATGACAGCTAAGTAGTTTCGTGTGAATAATGAGACAGCTAAGTAGTTTTGTGTGAATGATTAGGTGGGCATTGCAGGCTTATGTACCAGCAAGAACACCACACACCCAGCATACGTTACAAGGTAGTAAGCATCTGGCCATGAGAAATACTTATTAAAAGGAAATATCAGATGCATATCTACGTCTTTGGTAGGCTCTCATGTTATCTGTGTTGCTCTCACTTTCTATAAGGTCGGTTTTTCTGCTCACTTGGGTAGAGCAGTACTTTTGTATGGCAGCAAAATAACAAATTGGTGCTAAGCAAATCTTTTGCATTTGAAGGATTGTATTTAAACCACTGTGTCCTAACCAAGTCCTGTCTCTGCCCTTGATGCTCTCAGACCATGTTCTCCCTCCCTTCTATCCATTGTGCCTTGCTATTACTAACTTTCATGTTGTCATAGAAGCTTTATTCACATTTCTAAGCACATTGCTCCACATCATGTGGAAGCAACTCTGATCTAGTACTGAGCAAAAGTTGAGTGCTCGTGGCTAGTACTCCATCTCTCCATATCTCTTTGGACAATGTTTAGCAAGCCAGATAAATCAAGTCCAGCTTGGCTAGCCATAAGGAGTCCAGTAGATATTTAAATCAATTATCGAAATAAACTGAATTAATTGTGGTGTATGTTGTATATGCTGCATCCATTGTTGTATAAAACAAAACAAACAAAAAGAGGAATGAACATTAATCCTGACCTGTATGCTATAATTGTGATTGTGCTATAAATAGTGCTTTTGTATTAAACCTAGAAAGAAAAATAGTAGATTTATGAAGTGTAATTGTTCAGACTGTGGTACTATTTAGATTGCCAACTAATAAGTGATGTTAGCAAGAATCTAGAGTTGAAATGGAATTTATAGAAGTGGACAATTTGCTTTGCAGATGAATGATTTGCTATGGGACATGAAAAAATTATCCCTCTTGAGTTATCTGATCTACCGTCCTATCTGATATTTTCTAGTGTTTTTGTTCCATCTAGTTTTAAATGTCCCAAGAGATGAGGCTTCAACCAGTGCCATAAGGAGCTTTTCCACAGTGCATTTCACTAGGCCAAATCATGATTTACTTGCATGACTAAATCAGGTTGCATTTGGCCCACTATCAGGAAGTTTCTCTTGATTTTCACCCTACACTTTTATTTCTTAGTTTCCCATCATTATTTTGCCCTCTTAAATCTTTTCCTGTTTTGTGTTTACACTTTTAAAAAACTTGTCTCTATGTAATTATCTCAGATAATATGTTTTTAAAGTTTTTTTAACTCATAACCTAATCCCAGCTGTCCTCTGTGTCTTTCTTTACTCCCTGTTTCTTTATAAGAGAATAACTATCCCCATACAATGTTCACATTCATTAATAATCAAATTAAGAATTAATGACTCAGACAAATGTAAGGAACAATGACCCAGATTGTCAAATATTTAGGTTCCTAATTTCCATTGAAGTTAAGAGCCTAAATGCCTTTGAGATTTTGGGACAGTTTATTTTTCATTTTACTACCCTTGTTTTATACATTTGAGGTTACATCAGGTCCTCATTGCCTCCCTTTGTCAGAGGTCCTTGGTGAGATCTTTAATAGTTCTGAATAGTGAAGTTACATAGCAGGGTAACCAGAGCTGCAGCTTTCTCTTCCCATAACTGAGGAAATAACAGATGTTAATTCTTCTCAAGTTCCTTTTGAGCTGCTAGAATTAGGTATGAGATTGCGGAGGTGTAGGAACAGCAACTCTATGGCATGCTCCACTTAAACCTTCATAAGACTTTCAAAAAATATGCTTTGAGATGGGGGCGATATGGAGTGGGAGAAGCATGGTGAAGAGCTTGAGCAGAGAGAGCAGCTGTTTCACATTGTGCACCCTTCCACATCTTACAAATTTCTAGTTGTGTAGAAATCCATCCTGGAGTTAATGGTACCCCAAGTAGCAGTAACACCTCTCCACGTCTTACCTTCACCAAAGGGCGACAGTGCACAGGTGGGAGCAGTACTCCAGGGGTAGAAGTGCTCTAGTCCTATGGAGCACTAGGGAAGGACTCCCTCTTTGCCCTGGATCCCTGAGATCTGTGGGATTCTATTTTGTACCTTTCCTGTGATTAGTAGTCAGATTCTGGTCTCACATTGGGGTAAACAGGAGTAACCTCTGAAAAGTGGAGTTAGACCAGTTTTACCCCAGTGAGACTAGAATCTGGTTCTAAGGCTCCAAAAGCTTTATAGAATGTATCTTCTATGCCTTCCTCTGACTTTGTCCCTCCTTTTCCCCCACACCCTCAACTCTCCCACCTCCCGCATAAAGTTGAAAATCCCTGCCCCCAAAAGGAGAACAAGAAAAAAAATCCACACTCCTCCCATGATTTTTTTTCCCTGCTGAAGAGGCAGTTGGGTGGTTGGTCCAAGATATATAAAAGGGGCCTAAAATTAGGCTTCAAAGATGAAATCCTCTTCCCAATGAAGTCAGTGAGAGTTTTGCCATTAACTTCAGTGGTGGCAAGATTACATCCCCCAAATCCTTATTTAGGCTCCTAAGTAGATAGCCTTACTTTCAAACATTAAGTACCTGCAGTTCCAAATGATTTCAATGAGAGATACTTACTTATCAACGCTAGAAAATAAGGCTCTTTTTTGGGATCCATTTTGAAAATCTTCAGCAGTGTTCCTTCTCTTTCTACATACATCAGTCTCTCTGGATCATTTATCAGGTATATTTTTGGATTTCTTCCAGTGTGTCATATCTTTTGCTCTTGAATTATGTACAGCATTCTGGATATTGTTGTGTCCTCTGTTTTGTACAAAGAGGAACTGTGACCTCTATGGTCTGTATGAAGGCCCAAAATTACATTGGAATTGCAAACTCATATTGAACTTGTTTTATTAGCACTGTTGCTTGGCAAATACCTTAATTTACTGACATATTATGGTTGCTTCACTGTATATTTTTTGCTCTTCACTGCTTCAATATGTAGATTGTGTTTTTCAGCAATTGTTTAGATTGCGTCACCTATGTTATGAAGGTTTTTAAATGATCATCTGGTCTAAATATTTAGAAGGGATAGGCCTCAGTGACAACTTGAAATGACTAAAAGGCAACTTTTTTGAGCAGCTAAAGAGCTGTGGCTTTGCTTCTGTTTATATGTATGTATGTAAGACTTGTCAGACAATCCAAGCCACTATGATATTGTCTCATTAAGGATGCTAGATAACTGATTTTAAATATCCAAACAGTTGTATAAATGACTGAAAGAAGTTAATATGGTTATTTGTAATATGAAAAAATATATACTTTACCCATGTTTTGGCAAAACTGTTGTTTATTTTTTGCACATCTACAAAATACATAATTTTTTATGAAAAGTATAAGGGATATAAACTTTTACCTCAGGACATAAGGCAACCACCAACCGATGGGGTGAGGAAGAGACCTTCCCTTGGGCAAATTTTTCTATAATTGTCCATTATGGGAAATATTCCCTTCTTGCATCTTCCTCTGGAATATCTAGAATCTGATAACTGACCACTGTCAGAAATTGGATAATAGACTAGATAATTGGTTTTCAACCTTTTTTCCTTTGCAAATCCCTAAAAATTTTGAATGAAGGTGCGGACCCCTTTCAAAATCTTAGGTATAGTCTACAGATCTCCAAGGGTCCGTGGACCAGAGGTTGAAAACCACTGGACTAGATGAAACTTTAATCTGATCCAGTATGGCAAAGTCTATGTTTCTATAAATGTAGAGCACTATTAGTTGCAGTTTCTACAGAGTTACTTGCTACAATAGTTGTTAACCCTCCCTCCCTTTCCTATGAATCTCATATTGTTACACTTCTACATGCCATGTTTTTGTAGAAGTTCCTCTGATCCTAGTTTATCTACAAAGAGCCAAGGATACTTTGTTGTAAAGCAGTAGAAAAAAGTAGCATGTAGTTCCTGTCAACAGATGTTAATCCAGATTGTATGGTTATCAATTCCTATTTGAATCAACAATTGCGGTTCAGCATCCCAAACAAGTTTGAAGTGGCACATTTGTAGCATCACATTTCCAGCACTGCAGAAGAGCTACATCAAATTCTATCCATGATCTACAACTTTACCAATAAGCAAAGAATGCAAGTATTTCACTATTTTGAACATAACTTGTTTTTACTGAAAATGTAGTTTCTGCTCTATTGAAATTTTCCTGCAGAGAATTTAACTTTTGCTGAATTTTTAAATTTTCTATTGGGTAAATAAAAACAAACTATTTTATTTCCAGTTGCCGTGACCCAAATTGAAATATTTTGGTTCAAATGCACAGGATTGTGACTTTGGGCAGCAAATAACAGGGGCAGTCAATCCTGTGTGGTTCTCACACTGTGCTGGGGCGATTAAATGGGACACACCTCCTGATTTTGCTCATCCTTCCCACTTCAGAGTACATAAAAACAGAAAGGGTACTTTTTCATAGTATTGCAAGTTCTAGTCTATTCTATTGCAATGTGCTGCTTTGTGGTGTTCTGTGTCACTTTGTGAATAAACTGTACTCTGCTGGTATATGAATTATAAATGAATTTTTAACATCTTTTATGACTCTCAAAGGGGCACTGATTTGGATGATCACATGCCTGTTTTGTAAGACAATAAATAAATCTTGATTTTCACAAAATGTAAGTTTATTGAGCAATAATAAACAATTAAATAATTTCTTAACATTTAAAGTAACTTAAAAACAAGTAAAAGGTGCTGACTGCTCCTACATGAATTAGTGTACGTACACTCTCAGAAGGTCTTTCTGTTTTTCACTGGAGTGGAGTGGAATGTCTGTGAAACTGCATGATATCTTGGTTTATTTCCTCACGCACGTCTTGGTCATTTGGCCTTTCCTCCAGCATGCATTCCCTCCAATCTCTAGTTCCTCAGGCAACAGCCTCAGAACTCTTAGGATATGCTTTCTGATCTTCCCATCTTGTCTATTTCATTTTTCTCCTGATCATGGTCAGCCTTGAGCAGGTGTGGAAGGGTCTCTCAAATATGATACCCCACCAAAGGCCACTGATAAATGACAAGACAGACGTTGTTAGACTTAAAGGGTTATCTGAAAGGAAAAGATCAGTGTGAAAACTCTAAAATTTTCCCCATAAAGCTCTTAATAAAAATATGAATAGGCTTGATTCAGGGCTGCTTGCTCAGGACTGTTTTATAGCTCCCAGCCTAGTGAGTATAGGGGGTACTGTTCAAAGCCTGTAGTGCACTGACGGGTGTTCTGTGAAGAAAAAAAAGTGTCGGGATACTGTAATAAATACTGCTAATCTTATGCAGATAGTGGTGATTATGGATGATGTATCACCCCTGAGGGTGATAAAGTCCCAAAGGTCTGGTTTCAGTATATTTCCCTTATTGTTTGCAATGCAGTGATTGATGGTGGTAGAAATTCCAGCTAGCTGTCCCGCCAAAAATGCTTCTAGAAATGTTTTTATGCTTATATGATTTAATGATATAATATTTGTAGTATTTTTATTTTGCTGCCAGCATGTGCTTTTTTTTTTTTTTTATATATAATAAATTGACTACACCAAAAAGCAATTCCTTAGTTCTGTCTGTGCAGGTTCAGCCGGCATACTAAAGGGGAAGGGAGGAACATAAAGAGGGGATGATTTCAGGACTCACGAACGGAGTAAAAAGAAGAAATAAAGTCTTCCCACTGCCCCTCGCCAACCCTTCCTCAGTGGTTTCTGTCCTTGGGCTTGTTTGGGTGGGGTTTGGCTGGGTCTCAAAGAGCTCCTGGCTGTCTGTGGGTGCTGCATCCTCCTCCTCAACAAGCTCTTCTTTGCTGTGCACTGCTGAAGTTCCTTACTCTGTATCTTGCAAAGTGCCCATTGTCACTAGTGGGGTAGTGGTGGCGGCATCCCTACCAAGTATAGCATCCAGCGCCGCATAATACTGGCAGGTGTGGAAACAGCCCCTAATTTTCAGTTAAATTCTCTTGCCTTTTGGTAGTACTGCCATAGTTCCTTCCTGTTTGCCTGACTCTGCTGCTCGTTTCTGTTGCAGCCCAGCTTCTGCACGTCGAAATAAACATCTTTATTCATGTGGGAATTCTCCAGGTGTGCTTGCACTGCTCTCCCCTAAACACATTAGTGACAAAGAAAATAGCATTAATTAAATAGAAAGAAGATGGAAAGCTGAGGAAATGCAGGACTTCTTTCCTGGACCAGTCATCAGTATGAGGTTTTGCTGTAGCTTTACCAAGCCATAGGAGTGTGCTTGTAAAGATGGCCTAGCAGGAAAAGAAGCAATCCCAAAACATGCTGTGGGAGATGACGGTTGTGCTTCTGGTCACTGTAACTTTTGGGTAAATGAGGGCAAAATTGTGACCAGAGTGATCATGGGTATAGGGACACTGTGCGACTGTTGTTGGAGGAATCTTTTACTGGTGCAGATAATAGCGCCTACACAAACATTTTACTGGTGGAACACTGCCAGTGGTGTCTTTATGTCTTTCAGGGAGGTGGCTTAACTTAACCAAAACAGAGTCAGGGTTTTATTGAAGTGACTCAGAATGGAGTGTGGATATACGCAAGGGTTGTCGCAATAAAGCAAGTTTTACTAGTAACATTTTGTAGTGCACACCAGGCTTTGAAGTCCTGCTCTTGGCAATTTTCTCAGAATGTCTACTGTGCACATTAGTTCTCCTTCGAGTGATTGCTCATACGCATTCCACTTAGGTGTGTGCGCACCCTCGTGCACGGTCTCTGGAGAACTTTTTCCCTAGCAGCCACCTGTAGGGGCTGGTCTTGGCGCCCCCTGGAGTGCCACCCTCATGCGGCGGTACATAGGGCGCTGCCGGCCCCTCCCCTCCTCAGTCCCTTCTTTCTGCCCGTGACGGTCGTCAGGAACAACTCTTGCTCCTCGCAAGTTTTTTCCCTTTACTGTAAGTAGTTACTCTCTGAACTCAGTCAGTTTTTCAGTTAGTTAGGATACGTAGTTAGAGTAGGAAGAGCCCTAGGGCTCCAGTGACCCAGCTATGCCGGGCTCGCCAGGGTTCAAACCCTGAGCTGGCTGCGGGAAGGCCTTTCCCATCAGCAACCCCCACGATCACTGTCTAAATTGCTTGGGGGAGCAGCACCGAAAGGATCGGTGCTGCATTTGTAAGGCCTTTAAGCCACGGACCCAAAAGGAGAGGGAAATCTGGCTTAAGGCCATTTTGATGGAGTCTGCCCTGCGCCCGGCGTCCAAGCCGACGCGGACTCCTTCGGTACCGAGCGTCTCGTCGGTGCAGAGTGCTCCGCCGGCAACACAGGCGCCCTGGCACTGGACGTCTCCGGTGCCGAGAAGAAAGAAGCGCCGCCAGCGCGTGGAGCGCTCCCCCTCTCCCGCACCGCACGAGCGGCCGGAGTCGAGTCCAGTGGTGCTACGGCTCACGGACGAGCTGCCGGCACCAACAGCGGCACCGGCACCAACGCTGACACCGTTATACAGGGAATCTCCCTCGACACCTGGGAGTGGGGGACCCCCTGTCCAGGACCCTTCCATGCCGTTCGAAGCGGCTCGAGCCTTGCTGGCGCTGCCCATGCCTCCGGCCCTCTCTCAGCTGAAAGAGTCAGGGCCTATGTCCCAGGGCAAACCTGCGATGGGTGTTCCCGAAGGGTGGGTGTGCCCGGCACCGGAGCAGCGGCCGCCCACCACTCGACGCCGGAGAGTTGAGCTAGATAGCTCCTCTCCCTCCTCGTCGTCGGACAAGTCATCTCGGCACCGCTCTCGTTCGTCAAGACGGCACCACTTCTTCACGACGGTCCAGCTCCAGCCTGGCACCGAGATGCCGCTCTCAGCACCACTCACCGGCAATGGGGAAGAGACGTCGCAAGTCTTCCATCCCTCGACACTGGTCCTCATCTTCGTCCACATCGCCCAAGCGACGGCACTGCAAACGACGACAATGCTCCTCGGGATCATCCTACAGCGGGTCCTGGAGCGGCTCTTCCCAGCGGCACCACCAGCACCGTTCGCCTGGCTCGGGATCTCGGACCTGCCGCCAGGAGGAGGTACAGGCACCGGCACCGAGCTGGCCCCAGCCCCCTTGGCAATGGCCATATTGGGGACCGTGGGCAGCCCAGATGGGGCAGGGAACTATATTGGCCCCGCCTCTGTGATTCCAGTAGCTCCCCAACAGGCACCTTCGGTGCAGGAGAGGGACCACTCCTCGGAAGGGGTGTCGGACCCTGGGGAGGGCCCCTCCACAGGACCTGGCCACCTGTCCTCTTCTTCGTCACCGGACGAGGCGGCCTTCAGGGACCAGGGGGCCCCTCTGATTGATTTCAGGGCTCATCAGGAGCTACTGAAACGGACAGCCTCTCACCTTGGCCTGTAGGTCAAGGTACTGGAGGAAGAGGTAGACCCCCTCTTCGGGCATGTAGGGACTCAAGGACCATCCAGGGTAGCCCTCCCCGTCCATGAAAGGGTGCTACGCCAGCCGAAGGGCATGAGTACTTGTACACCCACCCGGCCCCAGGGACTCTGATTGTGGACGCTGCCAACCAGAAAGAGAGACAAGGGGCCCAGAGCGCCACTCCTAAGAACAAGGAGGGTAGGAGACTAGACCTCTTTGGTAGGAAGGTCTACTCCACGGAGGCGCTCCAATTCAGGGTGGCTAACCACCAGACCCTCTTGAGCAGGTATAATTTGAACCTTTGGGACTCCATGCAAAGTTTCGCTGAGTCCCTGCCCCAGGACCAGGCTACAGACTTCACCATGGTCCTGGAGGAAGGACTGACTGTAGCCAGTGCAGCCTTGCAGACTGCTTCGGATGCTGCAGACACGCCCAGCAGGGTGGTGGCCTCCGCCGTTGCCATATGTCGTGCAGCGTGGCTACAGTCCATGGAACTGTCCCAGGAGGTGCAGCACTCCATTCAGGACCTGCCGTTCAATGGAGCCGGCCTGTTCTCAGAGAGAACAGACAACAAGCTGCACACCCTCAAGGATTCGAGGGCCACTCTCCGCTCGCTGGGACTATATACCCCTCAGGCGGTGAGATTACAGAGTCGCCAGCAGCCACAGCGCCCGCCACAGCGGCGGCAGCAGCAGCAACCTAGGCCACTGCCTAGGCCTTTCCCCCCTGCAAGGGGCAGGGATAGGAGCAGGGGTTCCGGATGGCGCGACCGCCCTCGTCGTCCACAGCTTCCCATAAAGGACCCTCCCAGGGCTCCAAGGGAAAGCACCAATTTTGATGGTGCGCCTGAGGGTGGCAGCAGCATTCTTCCCCTGGATTCTCTCCCGCCTTTCAGAAACAGGCTAAGGCCCTACCTCAGCCTATGGCAGGGCATCACCTCGGAGCTCTGGGTCCTGAACACCGTGCGCTGGGGTTACGCCCTCCAACTGGTGGCTTTCCCCCCCAACTCACCTCCTTCCCCGTCCCTCTTCAGGGACCCATCTCACAAGCAATTACTCCTTCAGGAGGTTCGCTCCCTCCTGCACGAGGAGCCATAGAAGCGTTTCCGCCACTCGAGGTGGGGAAGGGGTTCTACTCGAGGTATTTTCTCATTCCCAGAGCCAGGGGAGGCATCAGGCCTATACTGGACCTGCGCAGGTTAAACTTCAGTTTCTTTATGAACCTGTTTCTCATGGTGTCCCTGGTGGCCATTATCCCCGTATTGAATCCAGGAGATTGGTTTGCCGCCCTCGACCTGAAGGATGCGTACTTCCATGTGTCCATCTTTTCCACCCACAGGCACTATCTAAGGTTTATGGTAGCTGGTGGCCAATACCAATTTATGGCCTTGCCCTTTGGCCTCTCTTCCTCCTCCAGGGTGTTCACCAAGTGTATGGCAGTGGTGGTGGCCTTCCTAAGGCACAGAGGGGTCCAGATATTCCCCTACCTGGACGATTGGTTGATAAGGGGCAAGACCAGACCTCAGGTGTGTGAGGCGGTCTCCCTCGTCCAGGCCACCTGCAATGCCCTGGGGCTGCTCATAAATGAGCAGAAGTCGATGCTGTTTCCAGTGCAGCGCATAGAGTTTATAGGGGCATCCCTAGACTCAGTTCGGGCCAGAGCCTCCCTCCCACGCTCGAGGTTCGAGGCCATGGCAGCGATCATATCGCAACTTCAGAGGTGCCCCACGATGACAGCCAGGCAGCGCCTTCAGCTGTTGGGCCACATGGCCTTGTGCATGTATGTGGTGAGGCTGGCCCGCCTCAGGCTCAGGCCCCTCCGAGGTTGATTGGCCATAGTGTATGTGCCCAGCAGGCACTCTCTGGACAGAGTGGTGACAGTGCCCCCACAGTACTGGGGTCAATGCAATGGTGGATGAACCCCGGGACAGTCACGGAAGGGGTTCCATTCAGGACCTGACCCCCCTCGGTCACCCTGATCTCGGATGCGTCGGACCTTGGTTGGGGGGCCCACATCAGCGGCGGCCTGAGTACTCAGGGCCGCTGGTCGCAGGAGGAGACTGCCCTCCACATCAATGTGAAAGAACTGAGGGCAGTCAGACTAGCTTGCAAAGTGTTCCTTCACTGTTTATTGGGCAAAATGGTACAGGTGCTGACGGACAACACCGCAGCAATGTATTACATAAACAAGCAAGGGGGGGTGCACTCCTCGGTGCTCTTCCAGGAAGCGCTTCAACTTTGGGACTTCGCTGTGAGGCACGGCTTTTGTTTAACCGCCTCTCACCTCCCGGGGGTCAGGAACGACAAGACGGACCACCTCAGCAGGTTGTTTCTCCCCCAACACGACTGGTCATTGCATCCGGAGGTAGTGGCCAGGATTTTCCGCGAGTGGGGTGTTCTCCGACTGGACCTGTTCGCATCGTCCTGGAACAGGACGTGCCCGAGGTTCTGCTCACTCTGGGGTCATGAGCCGTGCTCCATCTCCGACACGTTCCTTATCAAATAGACAGGGTCCCTCATGTACGCGTTCCCCCCCCACATCCCGCTCTTGCCCAGAGTCCTCTTGAAAATCAAGAGGGACAAAGCGGATGTGATCCTGATTGCCCCAGCGTGGCCGAGGCAGTATTGGTTCAGCATGCTGCAGGACCTCTCGGTCGCCCCACTGATCGAGCTCCCGAGGAGACCGGACCTGCTCTCCCAGGACCACGGTCGCCTGCTGCATCCCAGCTTGGACTCACTGCACCTGACGGCCTGGAGACTCTCTGGCTGACCAAGAAGGAGAGAACCTGCTTGGAGCAGGTCCAACGCGTGCTGCTGGGAAGCAGGAAACCCTCCACACAGATCACCTACAGAGCCAAGTGGAGGAGGTTCACCTGCTGGGCGGAGTCGTGGGGCATAACCCCCAGTACGTCCCCTGTGCAGGCTATCCTCGAGTACCTGCTGCAGCTTAGACTTCAGGGTCTAGCGTTAGCCTCCCTCAGGGTGCACCTAGCAGCTATCTCAGCTTTCCATCAGCCGTTGGAGGGGCGGTCCCTGTTCTCCCACCCCATGTCAGTGAGGTTCCTCAAGGGGGTTGAGAGGCTGTACCCGCAGGTCCGTGACACGGTGCCTCCCTGGGATCTCAACCTGGTCCTCGCTAGACTGACGGGGCCCCCCTTCGAGCCCTTGGCCACTTGCCCCCTGCTAATCCTGTCCTGGAAGGTGGCCTTCCTCGTGGCCATTACCTCGGCTAGGAGGGTCTCTGAGCTAAGAGCTTTGACCTCGGAGCCCCCCTATACTGTGTTCTTCCGGGATAAGGTGCAGCTGAGGCCACATCCAGCTTTCCTGCCTAAGGTAGTCTCCCAGTTCCACTATAACCAAGACATTTTCCTCCCTGTGTTTTTCCCTAAACTGCACGGGTCGGAGGAGAGGAGACTACGCACCCTGGATGTAAGGGGGGCGCTGGCGTTCTACCTGGAGAGGACAAAGCCATTCCGGAAGACCACTCAGCTCTTCATCACAGTGGTGGACAGGATGAAGGGATCCCCGGTCTCCACCCAGTGCATCGCCAGATGGATCACCGCCTGCATCAAGCTCTGCTACAAGCGTGAAGGTGTCCAGCTTCCCGGAGTGGTGACGGTGCATTCAATAAGGGCCCAGGCCGTGTTGGCGGCCTTCCTGGAAAGGATCCCCCTGGATGACATCTGCAGGGCTGCCACCTGGTCTTCGGTGCACACCTTTGCCACGCACCACGTTGTCATCCAACAGTCGAGGGACGACGCGCGAGTCGGCAGAGCCGTGCTGAGGGCAGCTCACCGATGACTCCTACCCACCTCCAGGTATGGCTCGTTAATCACCTAAGTGGAATGCATATGAGCAATCACTCGAAGGAGAAAACATGGTTACTTAGCAGTGACTGTTGTTCTTCGAGATATGTTGCTCATATCCATTCCACACCCACCCTCCGTCCCCACTGTCGGAGTCGGCAGAAAGAAGGGACTGGGGGGGAGGGGCCGGTGGCGCCCTATATACCGCCGCATGAGGGCGGCACTCCAGGGGGCTGCTAGGGAAAAAGTTCTCCGGAGACCGTGCACGAGGGCGCGCACACACCTAAGTGGAATGGATATGAGCAACACATCTCGAAGAACAACAGTTACTGGTAAGTAACCATGTTTTACTTTCTTTCTTAATGCTGCAGGGGCTCCTTTTGGAAGTTTTTTCCCTGAAAGCAGAGCTTCTGATTTAAGAGCCAATATTTCAGTGCCCCGAAATGCTCATGCATACTCAGATTTTACTTCAGAAATATTGACAAAGAAAATAGCATTAATTTAAATAGAAAGAAGATGGAAGACTAGTAAGCAGAAGTGTTAGGGTTATGTCATCATGCCGCCTGCTCCTTGCCCATTTCCAAATGGACTGAACTTGATTAAACAAAAACAGATACCTGTCACTCTTATCGATGTAATGATGATCAAACGGGGTTGCTGAGCATCAGGAAATATACTTATAGCAGAGAGACCTATTCTAAGGATTTGTGTAAGGTCTACATTGACCAATGTAGTGTAGTCATTCTGTTGTCAGTCAAAACAATAACATTTCTCATGAAAGATAAACAAGTTTCAACTTTCTACAATAATTCACCCACAAACCAAAGGATCACAGACATTGATTTCATGTCTCTAGGTACCATAGTTCCTGTGGATAAAAGGGTTGGAGAAAACATCCAACAATAGAGAAAATTTAGTCATATAGACCCTTTCCAAACAATTACAGCAAACTTCAAATGATATTTTCTCCCCACAAACTGCTATTGAAAAATCTGACAGTGCACATATTAAAACATTTAAAAATTATACAGTAATTCAACAGACAATTTTTGTAGACTTTTTTCCACCCTTGAGAAAATGGAAATCCCGGTGTAACCATAACAGCTTCAAAATGCTCTAAAATTCATCGGATAGTAAGATTATCTTGAATATTGGTATGCCTTTACAGGGATGGGGGTATACTTTTGTTGCAAATTGGGAGCCACTTGGTCAAGAGGTTTCTCAGATACAGTCCCTCAATTAGGTGCTCATTTTAATATTAAAATTGTTCTAAAAACCATGAGCAAAGTGAGATTGGTTTGAAAACAGGTGTTCCCACAACAGGGGCTGGGGTGTGCTTTGGCAAAGAGGAAAAGAGAGCATCCACTGGGGATGAATGGGTCAATTCACACTTCTTAGGGATATTGTATCAGGATCTATTCTTGTGTGTGGTGTGTTGTGATTAACCTGAGAACATCCTATTGAGATAAATGGGAGATTCAAGTGTTAGAAATATACATAGTTGGGTTTGTGATGACTGGGAAAACTGCATGGTGAATTGACTGCAAGGTGTTAAGATTGCAGACCTCTCAAGACTCTAGATAGACATATGTGCAGTGCTGGGGTGGAGCTGGCAATTGTGGCACATGTAGGTACCAGTGACAGGGAAACCAGGAAAGAGGCAATGGACAAATTGAAGCTGCTAGGTAAATTATTAAAGTCCAGGACCTCCATGGTAGCATTCTCTGAAATGCTTCCAGTTCCATCCACAAAGCCAGTCAGACAGGCAGAACACGAGGGTCCCAGTGCATGGGTGATAGTGTTTGGAGGAGGGATTTAGGTTTATTAGGAACTGGGGAACCTTTTGGGAAAGAAGGAGCCTCTACAGAAGGATGGGATCCACCTAAACCAAAAAGGGAATGAGATTGCTGGCATGTAAAATTAAAAAGATCGTAGAGGAGTTTTTAAACTAAGGAGTAGGGAAAACCGACAGGTGTGGAGGAGCACATGGTTCAGACAGAGACCTCCTTTAGAGAAGGATTTTGTTAAAGGGGATACTCTAAAGCCTAGTAAAGAGGAGCGGATAGAAATTGATAAAAGTACAAGTAGGAACTGAAGAGAAACTGTCAAATCAATTACATCACATGAAGGCAGACAACTAAATACTGACAAATTTTATAAGTGCTTGTATACAAATGCTAGAAGTCTAAATACAAGGATGGGTGAACTTGAGTGCCTGGTATTAAATGAGGATATTAATAGGCATCTCAGAAACGATGGAATGATGATACTCAGTGGAACACTGTAATACCAGAGTACAAAACATATAGGAATGATAGAGTAGGTCATGCTTGTGGGGGAGTGGCATATATGTGAAAGCAAGCATAGAGTCAAATACAGTAAAATCTTAAATTAATCAAACTGTACCATTGAATCTCTATAGATAGCAATTCCATGCTTGAATAATCAGAGTACAGCAGTAGGAATATACTACCAACTACTTGACTAGGGTGGTGACAGTGACTGAAATGCTCAGGATGATTAAAGAGGCTAGAAATACCAGAAAGCCCAACAATAATGGGGGATTTCAGATATCCCCTTATTGACTGGATACATGTCACCTCAAACCAGTATGCAAAAATAAAGTTTGTAGACACCATTAATTACTGCTTCTTGGAGCAGCTAGTCCTGGAACCCAGAAGGGGAGAGGCAGTTCTTGATTTAGTCCTAAGTGGCACACAAGATCTGGCCCAAGAGGTGAATATAGCTGAACCGCTCAATAATGGTGACCATAATGTAATAAAATTATAACATTCTTGTAGGGGGAGAATACCAAAAAAACACACCACGGCAGCATTTAATTTCCAAAAGGGGAACTACTGAAAAATGAGGAAGTTAATTAAAAAGAACAATCACAAGAGTGAAATGTCTGCAAGCAGCAAGAGAACTTTGAAAAAAACCCACCGTAATAGAGGCTCAAACTAAATGTATGCCTCCCCACCAAAAAAAAACACCAAAACCATAAAAAGACTAAAAAAATGCCACCATAGCTAAACAGAGTGAAAAAGAGGCTGACAGAGACAAAAATACATCCTTTAAAAATAAGAAGTCAAATACTAGTGAGGAAAACAGGAAGGAGAATAAACTCTGGCAAGTCAAGTGTAAAATTATAATTAGGCAGGCCAAAAAGAATTTGAAGAGCAATCTAGCAAAAGATATCAAAATCTAACTGCAAAATTGTTTTTATGTATGTCAGAAACAGGCATTGGGGCCCTGGATGATCAAGGTGCTCAAGAATGGCAAGGCTGTTGCAGAGAAGCTAAATTAATTCTTTGCATCACTTTTCACTGCAGAGGATGAGAGGGAGATTCCTACACCTGAGCCATTCTTTTAGGTGACGAATCTGAGGAATTGTCCCAGACTCAGGTGTCAGTAGAGGAGGTTTTGATACAAACTGATGAACAGTAATATGTCACCAGGACCAAATGGTATTCACCCAAGTGTTCTGAAGGAATTCAAAGATGAAATTGCAGGACTACTAACTATGGTATGTAACCTAGCACTTAAATTATCTTCTGTACCAGACAACTGGGGATAGCTAATGTGATGCCAATTTTTGAAAAAGGCTCCAGAGGCAATCTTGTCAATTAAGGCTGGTAAGACTAAGTACAGTATGCCAGGCAAATTGGTTGAATCTAAAGTAAAGAAGATGAACATGATAAATTGAGGAAGAATCAACATGGCTTTTATAAAGGGAAATCATGTCTCACCAATCTATTAGAATTCTTTGCAGGTGTCAACAAGCATGTGGAGAAGGGTGAATCAGTGGAGATAGTGTATTTGGACTTTCAGAAAGCCTTTGACAAGGTCTTACACTAAAGGCTCTTAAGCAAACTAAGTAGTCATGAGATAAGAGGAAGGTCATCTCATGGATCGGTAACCTAGTTAAAATTTAGGAAACAAAGGATAGGAATAAATAGTTTTCACAGCAGAGAGAGGTAAATAGCAGGGTCCCCAAGGATCCAGTGTCGTTCAACATATTCATAAATGATCTGGAAAAGGGGGTAAACACTGAGATGGCAAGATTTGCAGATGATAAAATTTACTCAAGAAAGTTAAGTCCAAGCTGACAGAATTTACTCAAGAAAGTTAAGTCCAAGCTGACAGATAAGAGTTAAAGGGATCTCACAAAACTGGGCAACTGAGCAACAAAATGGCAGATGAAATTCAGTGTTGATAGATGCAAAGTAGTGCGTGTTGGAAAAAATAATCCCAAATACACATAGAAAATGATGAGGTCTAAATTAGCTGTTACTACTCAAGAAAGAGATTTTGGAGGTCATTGTGGATAGTTCTCTGAAAACATCCATTCAGCGTGCAGCAGCAGTAAAAAAGCTAACAGAATGTTAGGAACCATTAGAAAAAGAATAGATAGTAGACAGAAAATATCAGAATGCCACCATACAAATCAATTTTATGTCCACACCTCAAATGCTGCATGAGTTCTGATTGCCCCATCTCAAAAAAAGATATTAGAATTGGAAAAAGTATATATAAAAACAACAGAAATGATTAGGTGTATAGAACAACTTCCATGAGAGGAGAGATTAAAAAGATTGGGACTGTTCATCTTCGAAAAGAGAGGATTAAGGGGGAATGTGATAGAGGTCTATAAAATCATAAATGATGTGGAGACAGTGAACAACGAAGTGTTATTTATTCCTTCACATAACACAAGAACCAGGGGTCATCCCATGAAATTAATACAGAGCAGGTTTAAAACAACCATAAGGAAGTATTTCGTCATACACTGCACAGTCAACCTGTGAATTCGTTGCCAGGGAATGTTGTGAAGGCCAAAAGTATAACTGGATTTAAAAAAAAAAAAAAGTTCATGGAGGATAGGTCCATTAATGGCTATTAGCCAAGATGGTCAGGGATGTACCCCAATGCTCTGAGTATCCCTAAATCTCTGACTGCCAGAAGGTAGGACTGGACAGCAGGGGATGGATCACTTGAGAATTGTCCTGTTCTGTTCATTTTTCAAAGCATTTGGCCTTGACCACTGTCTGAAGACAGGATACTGGGCTAGGTGGACCATGGGTCCGGCCCTATAAGGCATATCTTAAATTTTCATGTTCTTACTGGGATGCTTCTACCATTCTTATGAGCTTCAAATGGTAGTGCAGAACTCTTTGCTCATTAAACTAGCCCTCAAAGTGGAGTTTGGAGTCTGGGGTAATCTAAATTCTGCATTAATGAATTTTGGGGCAGCAAATTTCCCTTGTCTTTTTTTTTTTTTTTTTTTGAACAAAGTGATGGTAGTGAGGTGGACATGACTGGGGAGCACTGTGGGACAGATGAGACACTCTCCATGCCCACTTGCTGTCTTCAGTTGATAGATGTGCTCCTCACAACAACTCATCTGTTACTAGATTTCTTCTTTCCCATAATTCCTCCAGACCTAGTGGAGGAGCCAAGAGCAGAGCAGATGTGGTAGCTGACTGGCAGTGAGGAGTCCCCAGGGAGCCAAGCCTCTTTGTGTTCTTTTCCCCCTCCCACTCTGCCGCAGGTCCCAATTCTGTGGGACAAGATACACCATATACAATAGCGGGTTTACTTAGTCATTCCTTATGTCTACTTATTATAGAGCAGCCTATAGCTCCCAGTTGCTCTTACCAGCTCAGGGGCCAAAATTAAGGTTGCAGAGTGGGATTGGTGTATGGCTTAACTCCATGTTTACTCAGTCTCAGCAGTTTAAATGTAAGTGTTCGCAACATTCTGGAAAGATACAAGACATTGCCACTGAACCGCAACTCTAAGTTAACAAAGTTTTTGGGAAATGAATAAATAAAATGAGAGAGAATTTTGATTTTTAAAAATCCTTTATTAATACTCTTCATATTGTAGAGAGCCCTAAAATGTAAGGCTTATTCACCATACACTTAAACTAATTAAAAAATAGATTACGGATATTGATTATTTGTTTCTGATTGCTCCCATTATAAAAATTGTAAGATTTGACTAGTAGTGGCAGAACAACAAATATGTTAGAAACAGAAACTTTAAAACCTATTTTTAGGAGGACAGGAATCTAAGCTTTTTGTAAAATTTGTAAGAAGTTTCTATCCCATTATCAGAGGATATATCAGTAATTGTTGAGTTACTTAAAATGAAATTTCATCATGTTCTTTAGTATAGGCATGATTCTCATGATGGTGAGAAATTATATCTAATTTACAAGATTATTTTAAGTACTCTACAGTGCATAAATTCTGAAGTCTTTCAGTAACTAAAGGAATACTCCACTGAATGTATGACAGCTGACATGATCTGAAAGATCTGAATAAATGGTGGAAAGGAAGACACCTACTACAGTTAAACTTATTGCAGTCTGATTAAATGTTGAAAACGGGATGTCAACCAGTCTTTTACTTATGTTAACATTTAGTGGTATCTTGGATAATAACGTTGCAATAACTCAGAGACTTGATGGTATTAAGTACTTATTCTGCTATTTTTATAGTCTGAAAAGAATTCCATTTGCTCATAAACTGTAAACATAACGGCAGTTTCCTACCAATTTTTAAAAGTAATTGTGAGCATACCAGTTTTATAATGTTTCTCAGTTTTCAGTTCTGCTCTCAGATCTAAAGCATTACAGGACGTGGCACGTTTCCCAGTGTGAAATCCCTATTTATGAATGCAAATTTGTTGTCTGTTACAGTATATACAGTGATTGACTTCATAAATTTTAATACAGGAAAACTGCAGTGAATTCTTTTACCAAACCAGATGGTGGCAGTGAATGTTCTGCAGCAGCAATTATCCTTTTGGGGGAAATGATAGGTTCAGTGAAAGGTTTGCCATGTGGATTCATACATCTTAGCTGTTGCTCAAAGATGAAGAGCTTTGATTATTTTTGTCAGTCATAAACAAATTGGAGCATTTAAAGGCAAATTACAAAAACAGTGAGGTAAAACCATCTGCAGACTTTACAAAAATAAAAACTTCTATTAAAATATTGAAAAAGCGTATGATGCACTGCATAATATGTTTATTATGCATAGAAAAGTGTGTGTGTATGCATATGTATTGTCACAGCCTGACTCTGGATGGTCACCAGTCTGTTGGGATGGGATCCAACTTCTGAACTCATGTACCTGTAAGCCTGCTCGGTCTGGGTAGCTCTGGGTCTCTCAGGCACAGATTGATTCCAGGTGCAGGCCCCTTGTTTGACATTCGTCTTGGGCAGTGGGACCCTGTAGTCTGGCCACCTAGACCCAGGAACCAGTGCCTGAACCCTCCCAATCCCCAATTGCTTAGACACCGTTCTCCAGGGTTGCCAACCTTGCATTTTCGTTTTTACTGACATGAAGAGCTGAAGCTGATTTGATTTTTTTTTTTTTTTTTTTACTGACACAGTAAACTTTTTACTGATGTCAATAAGAATACCATAAACAATACAATAATGTCACAAAAATGTGTATTCGCTTGTGATATTCTGTACACAGGAATTCGGAATTACGCAATTGTTTTAGCTGCAGTTAGTTGACCAGTTGGGTTCTTCGGGCATGTGCAATAATAGAAAACAGGAAATTGATTAAGTCATGGTCAGTGTAGTTTTATGATAAAAGAAGTGCTTCTGAATGATGACCATCAATGTCAAAATACAGTATGCTTTATTTCTGTCCAATTTCGCAGCCATTTTTATTTATTTATGCGTTTATGGACCGTGTTAAAATTGTACATTTTTTTTACTGACCATCCGTGAATTTATAGATGGCTGGCAACCCTGCTTTTCTGTCAGAGTCCACCTGGCTGTAGGAGCTCTGGTTTTTAGTTAAAGCCTTTGGGAATAATATGGCAGTAAAGCTAAAAACACAGGCTTAGGAAAGGAATTTCTTTTCACATATGTGAATAGGCCTCAGCTACTTTAACTGTATGGACTTTGCTATTATCTACCCCCCTCATTGTTGTACCTTCCCCTTGACCGTATATATATACCACCTATCTGATTTCCATTCCCTGCATCTGAAGTGGGTGACAGCCCACGAAAGCTTATGCTTGCAAAAATTAAATTTGTTAGTCTTTAAAATGCTACAGAACTCTCATTGTTTTTGCTGTATACAGACTAACATGGCTACCCCTCTGGAACTTTCTACACATGTTATTCTTAAAGAAACATGAGAGAGTTATGGATCTATAGAAAACAAAAAGATTCCTAAATACAATCACCCCTCAGTCTGACTTACTATCTCTATGTGTCTTTGGCTTGGTTTGAGTTCTTAGTTCAAGCAGCCCTTCCAGCTTTTCTTCATCTGGTTATCTTGCTCTTGGTAGTGCAATGGCACTGGCAATGGCTGAGAAAGCATTCCTTTTTTAAAACAGTGTCTTTCACCTTTCTGCCTGGAAATTTCCAGGCTCCCAAACCTCTGTTGGCTTTTGGATAGAGAGTCACACCCATTGTTTCACTGGGTCATTCAATTCTGATGGCTCCCAATTGCTCTGCCAGACATAATCCTTCCTAGGAGCCAAATTCCTACTTCAAAATGAATGCTCAAAGCCATGTTAAAAGTTATATTTAAAATGGAAGTTGAAATATAACATGGCAATCACAAAATCAAAATGGGATTCATAAATCGACACAGACATAACCCCCAGTTTGTGGCAGAGTGTGTATAAATAAATGCATTGTCTGCATGCATATCCCATAGTGCAATATTTATGCAATTTCTTTTCTAGTATATGTATAACAAAAAGTCAGAACTTGATGTCCTTACTGAGGGACAAACCCCAGTGAAATTAATAAGGGCTTTAGCCAAATAAGAATTGAGTTTAAAAACTGAACAAGTATATCAATTTGGCTCAAAGACCAAAACAAAATCCCAGTGCCAGCTAATGAAAACAGGTTATACAACACAGTTATCATTGCCAATGGACAATAATATTTCACAGAGATATGATGTTAAATCTCCCCAATGACATCAGACCTGTAAATTATTGCTGACCTACATCTACACACACTGATTTATTTATTTATTTATTTTTAATTTTTACATATTTATTTACTGGCAATTGATATTCAAGGTCACTTTTTTTTTTAAAAAAGGCACTTAAATTGCACCTGAAAATGTAGGTACACAGTAATTGCACATGCAAATTCCCACTTGTGTGCACAGTTATCTCTGTGTATGTGTGCAAAGCCAAAGTTCACTTACTGATTTCAGTTTCCCATTTTAAGGTCTGAGTGTAGTTATTAAATACCTAGATACAATCTTGCTCCAAGTGATGACTTGTTTATATGACAATACATGGGGGAATAAGAGGGCAAATTAAGCCTCTTCATGTTTTGCCACATCTCTACTTTATGCAATGGAAGAAAAGCAGGCTATGTGGGCAACTTCCTCCACCTCACACTTACTTGCACAGGTGGGCAGATAAAACTGGGATTGGGTGAAGCCTTGTCTCCACAACTCTCTGCCATACACCATCTAGCATAGCTGAGCTGGCATCGAAGGAAGAAATATTCTGCTACTAGTAAGGGACATTGGTATGTTTCTTCTGAACCAGGGAAAGAACTGTGACTCAGAAGGAATTCTTCCATTCTACTCTGTGCTGATAAGGCTTCAACATGGGCGCTGGGTGAGCTGCCTGTTAGGGGAGGCTAGGCTATGGCTCGTCCCCTTCTGCCTGAGGCCACACCCCTCCTGCCCTCTCCTTTGCCACCGTGGCGCTTCCCCCTCCCACTGCAGCCACAGGAGACCCACCCCACCCTACCCAAGAGCTGGGCCACCCCAAGTCTCAACAGGGCTGCCCCAGCAGGCCCAGCTGCCCGAGAGTCCTGGCCAGCAGCCCCAGAACAAGCTGGGTGGCCTGAACGGCATGTGCCCCAGCCCTCCCAGAGTGGCAACCACGTTTCTGTCAAGGCAGTTAAGCACTGGAACAAATTGCTGAGGATGGTTGTGGAATCTCTGTCATTGGAGGTTTTTAAGAAGAGGTTAGACAGACATCTGTCAAGGAGGCTCCAGTTATCACTGCCCTGAGTGCAGGGTACTGGACTAGATGACCTACTGCGGTTCCTGCCAGTACAACACCACTTCTGTGATTTTATGAGTTCTTCTCTGGGCTATTCTTGGGTGGTGCAGCTATTGACTACCCATTACACTGGATGAGATGTAAAGTCATAAGGGGAAATCCTGGTCCAGTTGAAATAAATGGCAAAACTCCAGTTGAATCAGATGGGGCCAGGATATAACTGAGGGCTGTTCTGTCATACATAGTGGGTCTAATAGTTTGAAATGAATTATGAAAAATTGTGGAAGGAATGTTGTTTTGTAGTCACCTAAATATGTAAGAAGGTCCTCTGTTTTCTGTGTATAATTAGTAAAGCTCCAGCTAGGATTTTATACTGTAAACATTCAGAACAAATATATTATAATGTAAAGATAGGCACAGTTACTTTACTCTGTTTCATCTTGGAAATATATACTTGGGAACAAAGGGTTTGCCTTATCAGATTGGATCAGACCCAAGGTCCATTTAGGCCAGTATCCTGTCTTTGACAGTGGCCACCCTCAGATGCTTCAGAGGAAGGTGTAAGACGCTCCATAATAGGCAGCTTTGGGGTAATCTATCTGCCATGAGAGTCTCATCCCAACTCCTAACAATTAGAAACTGGGTGGAGATTTTATACCTCTTCCATTAACTGCTATAGCTCTGATTATTCTTGCTATCCATACAGTTTTCCAGTCCCTCTTTGCATATTGCAAAGTTCAGCTGCTTCAGAGAAAGAAACCCTGCAGTACACAATTATGTGATAACTTGTCCAAGGGAAATTTGCTGCCTAACCACCATTAAAGTCAGATTATGCCCTGAACCGTGAGGATTTAAATCCCGTCAAAAGCCCTTGTTTTTTTTAAAAGACAAGAAAAAACCGAAACTAAGCACTCTTTCCTAGTATAAGTTCGGATGTTCCTGTTATAAATGTCCAATTCTTTTTTGAATCCTGTTTAAATTCTGCCCTTCTAGGGGACTGTATGTCTCATCTTGGAAACATTGTATGCAGTTGTTTAAAAGACCCCTTATCTTTCCTCCTTTTCAAGCCATGACAGCCTCCAGTCTGGAAGCGTAAGTGATATGTCAATCTTGTTTTGAATCCCCTGACATATAGCAGTCACTTGAAAAGTGGTATGTTTATTTTCCTAATTTTTTTTTTTATAAATAGAAAAGAATATATGGAAGTGATGATGTGGTTTGAGCACGGGACTAGGAGCCAGGAGCCACTGAGTTCTAATTCTTGCTCTGCTACTAACTTTTTCACCTCATCCTAGGAACTATTCTGTTACAGTAATTTACACCAGTGCTAAATTTGGATCTCTCCTTTTATGTAAAATGGGCATCATAATCCTACCCTGTAGAAATGTTTCAAGACTAGTTATTGCTTGTAAAGTGCTTTAAAGAGGACAAGTGCTGAGTATGTAGGTCTTTAAAGTATTATTAGATGCTAGGTAGCCAGAAGACTAATGTTAATACTTTAGAATTGTATGTTTTCTAATGATTGTACAATGGCCAGAGCTCTGGTTGGATTCTTCTTATAAATTGATATCACATGCCCTAATCCCAAAAAGGTTCAGTTGTAGGGACCTAGTTCCCAATCCTACTGTTGACCATGTGTGGGTGTATCTCTGAATCCTTTAGTTGCAGAACTGCAAGGCCTACTAAGTAACCCTATTAGGTTGCTTCCCCACTCACATCAATTTACACAAATCCAGATTATAAATAAAGTCTATGCTTTTAACAGTGAGCATAATTAATCATTGGAACAACTTACCAGGAGATGTGGTGGATTCTTCATTGCTTGAGAACTTTTATATCAAGATCTGGTGTGTTTATAAAAGGTGTGCTCTAACTTAGCCAGAAGTTATGAGCTTGATATAGGAATGGTGTGGCATATTTCTATAGCCTCTGTTATGCAAGTGGTAAAACTAGATAGTCATAGTGGTCTATGAAATATATGAATTTCTCTTTGCAAAGGACAGGTGCCACAGAGGGCAGAAATGAAGATAAATTTGATAAAGTTGCAGCTGCATAATTTAAGACAAACACACAAAAACAAGGCAGCACCTAAAGGCAGCCTATCCTATTAATGGTAAAATGGAGGAATGATCATGAGCCTTGCCACACTGAAAACTAAATACAAATGCAGGGAAACAAAAGGAGATGGGAAAGAGTACGGAGAGGGGAGGAAGGAGATTGAAGCAGCAGGTTCATTCCTAGGAGAGTCTAACACTTTCTCTAAAAATTCGTAAGATCAGCACTATCTGCACTGTACCCCACTGTCTCCTCCATTTGCCTCCATCTGTCCATTTTCCTGGTCTGCCCCTTCTTGATCACCCACCATTCATTGTGACTCTGTCCCTTTGTCTCTCTTTTTACCCGTCACTAAGCTGTTTCACTTTCACCTGTGGAGAAGGTGTCACCGAGATCAACGGTAGGCTTCGTTCCCCATCTCTGGTTCCAAGGGAGGTGGGAGCCAGGTCGTCCGCAGGGAAAGTGAAAGCAGAGGCTGCAGTTCTGGAAAAGTGATCCCTCTGCCCACCGAAGCAAGTATCAGAGTAGGGCATAAGCAAAAATTGCTCAGTGTCAAAGCTCCTCTTATGTTGTTGCTGTTCTTTGCATTGCAATAGTGCCTAGTGGCTCCAGCTGAGATCAGGCCCCATTTGTGGTGAGCCCTGGGCATACAAACAGTAAGATACAGTACCTGCCCTGAAATTCTAACAGTTTAAACAGGCAAGGCACACAGAAGGATTGTTATTCCCAACATTTTGCAGGGGCATAGAGACACTGAGTGACTTAGACAAGGTCAAGGCTCTGTGGCAGACACCAGATATTCTAAATCCCAGCCCAGTGCCTTAAACACCAACCATCCTTCCTCTTCAGCACAACATACTGGGGACAGCAGCAGCAGAGGAATGAAAGCAGTGTGCTAGGTCATGCATAGCCTTGTAGGCATCCAGCTTGCACTTGGCAACACAAAATTCCTATTTGACAGCAATAAGTGCACTTTTGGAGGACCTGTACCTGAGTGATAATTATTAATAGTGAATCTGGTAGCTGAATCTGCTAGGCTTGATTTGAGTTTATCTTTTTTTGGTATTTTGTCTTGATTTCCTTACTCCTTAACATTACGAGATTTGTCTCTGTGGCTGGAATTTTTTTCCTCCTAATAAAACACTTTTAACATGCCACAGAATTGAAAACTAAATAGATGGGGCCATACCAGTTTGTCAATCCTCATTCTCCCACCACAGCATACCCCTGAACAACATTACTATTATAGCTTTATCTAATATAGCATTTTTTTGTGTTAGTCAATAGGAGGGGAAGAGAATCAGGGCCTCCAGTGACTTCATTATGTTTTACCAGATTTTGTTTTACATGTGACGTGTTTTCTACATGAGATCTGTGGATTTATATTATATTGATTAATTAGAGTGGCTAGGTCATGCAAGTCCATTCCTGGTTTTGGTTTTGACTAGAGAGGGTATTTACCTACAAACAGGGAAGCTGCGTGCATTGTGTGAGCTACAGGATTAAACTAGGGGTCTGTGGAATCTTACTTTAAATCTATCTACTGCACCTGTATGATGCATTCCAGATGCTCCTTATCAGGCAGGACACATGTAACCCTTAACGCGGGGTAGACCTCTTGCCTGACCCCTAAGTATCAGCTCATTTCTGAGTCCTCCAACTCTTCCTCATGCATGGGGGATAGAGAGAACCAAACGGGACCTCAGTCTATAAAGACTTTAGGCCTACCTAATAGGGATATGATATGCTGGTTCACTGGCTCTCAACCTTTCCAGATGCTCTACCCCTTTCAAAAGTCTGATTTGTCTTTTGTACTCCAAGTTTCACCTCACTTAGAAACTACTTGCTTACAAAATCAGACATAAAAATACAAAAGTGTCACAGCATGCTATTACTGAAAAATTGCTTACTTTCTCATTTTAACCATATACTTATAAAATAAATCAATTGGAATATAAATATTGTACTTACATTTCAGTGTATAGTATATAGAGCAGTATAAACAAGTCACTGTCTGGCTGTATGAAATTTTAGTTTGTATTGACTTTGCTAGTGGTTTTTATGTAGCCTGTTGTAAAACTAAGCAAATATATAGATGAATTGATGTATCCCCTGGAAGACCTCTGCATACCCCTGGTTGGGAACCACAGAAAAGGTTAAAATCCCGAGGGTCATTTACTCTGGAAGATAGTCCTTATAGCCTTTACTTGCACTGGACACTAGTTACAAGTTGCAACCAGCTAAATATTCCTAGAATCTCTCTTAATTAGACTTCTAAATGCTCGTTTTGATGACCCTCACCTGTGCGTCCACCAAGCTGCAAGTAAGGCAAAAATCCAACCAAACAAACAAAAAACCCACCCAACTTCCGCAAATTTGTCCCAGTGAGAAAAATTCTTTCCTGATCCTGGAAAAGAGGACTCTCAGCATCCTGGAAGCAACACTATCTATGCTTTAGGGAGGGAAGGTGGAACAGCTGGTGAAGCAAGAGTTTCAATTAATTTTCATTCCATATCCCCACCCCAACAATCAGCTAGCAATCCCTGCCTCATTCCTGTGACCTGTGGGATGCTGTGAACTTAATGAGTGGAGAGGCTCAGCTTTGGTTTGTGCTTTACTGTCTCTCCTCCATCCCCCTGGTTGTGACACATCCCCTTTTTAGATCGAACCAGCAACCCTCCCAGACCTTCAAACTCAGAGGTGAGGGGGAGCATTTTTGAGGGATGTACTCCCCACTCTATTTCCCTTTCGGGGACAGTGCACTCTCCTTGTAGTCTGACCAAAGGTCTCCACATAGGATGTAGGCATTGCTGAAGTGTAGAATATATGTAACTATGCATTTTGTATTTGAGGAATTGGGCAAAATATTGGCAACAGAGTGCAGTTAGCTATCTCATGATACATTGCAGCCTTGAATAGTGGGATTCCCTTTTTTCATGTATTTACAGGGTCTCTGCTGTACTCTAGCCTGTAGAGTCTCCTGGGAGTTACCTCTTTAGTGTGCCTGTCCCCAAGTGTCCATACTTTTTTCACCAAGGCAGACCACATGGTTTCAATGACTCTGAACCTTTGCGCTCCCACATCTGTTTCTCACTGTGACTCTGCAGTGAGTCCAACTGAAGTCAATCTCCTGAAAGATACTTTATTGTATTAGCGAGGAATACAAAAAGGACAGTATTTGCAGCAAGGAACCCTTTTCAAAATAAGGCAGCATTTATTAGTCAACTGGAATGCAGCACGAGAAAACCATTTGCTTAGCATGGGAAAGCCAAGCTTAAGTCAGAGTCTATATCTGCACAAGGAACTGCAAGGTTGCACTTGGCATCATCTTGGCTTTCAGTCTGTCTGGGGCCTGGTCTACACTAATACTAGAGAGTTTTGTTGACAAAAGTCTGCATGTGGGTGGTAACTGGTGGTGGGTGGCTGTCACCCACTGTGAGCAAGGACTGGATGGGATGTGGGCAGAAGCCACCCACGTCTGGACTTGGAGCCGAGAGAGACACTGCAGCGGGTGGCTGCTGATTGCTGTGATCTGGGATCAGATGGGATGTGGGGGGCTGCCACTTGGCTCCCGGCTGCGAGCTGGGACCAGGCGGTCCATAGGGGGGCAGCCCACAGGGAGACCCGGGCCTGTGGGCTCCCACCAGGTAGCTGAGAGATGAGTCTCTCAGCTCCCCCCACACTACCCCTCTAGGTCAGTGGAACTGGTCCTGGTGAGGATGTTCTTCACTGACCTAAGGAGAGCAGTGTAGACATCAGCCACCACTAATTATTATATTATATTATATTATATTATATTTTATATTTATAGTGGTGGCTGGAAGTCAACCTAATACATGTCAATAAATTTTTCTAGTGTAGACAAGTCCTGGGGAAGTCTAGATTGCAATTAGACACCCATGGCTGGCCTGTGCCAGCCAACTCAGGCTTGGGCTAAGTGGCTGTTTAACTGTGGTGTAGATATTAGGGTTTGCTGTAGCCTGAGCTCTGGGAACTTCCCATCTTGCAGCTCATACCTGATTTGACCATGACTCATTCCTTTTTACACTCATAATATGCCTACCCTCCAAAGCTGGGATACATACCCATGGTAGCTCTGATCAAGCTAGTGTGGTGTCCCAGGCCTGGAAGTCCATGGACAGCTGCCACATCCTGGTCTCCACCCAGTGGCTACTGAAACTGGATGGGCTGAGAAGCTACTAGAGGTATAGCTCCAGTCAAAGCACTACCCATGGGAGCTCTGATTGGAGGATTGCCCAACTCTACTGATTGGTCCAGCCATGATATTTAAAACCAGGAAGAGGAACAGAAAGTTTGTCTGAGCAATAGGGCAGTTTCCTGTTGTGACTGTTTGTGTCTGCCTCCTGCACCCAACCCTGTTCCTGATTACTCCTCTGGTTCTGGCTCCTGCCTTCACTTCTCTTCCCAGCACCCCCAGTTCAAAGTGTAGACATACCCTCAGTGTACAGCAGTACAGGAGAGCAGGGTAAACTGAGGCACATATGCACATCATAAAAATTCCTATGTTCAATACATCTTTCATTAATATAATTTGCTGCATATTTTCCAACTTCTATTAAGCAGTCTTGGGATATAATGAGATTTCACACAAAGTCATGGCCCAGTTCAAAAATGATAATCAGGCTGACCCTCCTTTTGCCCATTATTTTACTGCTGCTGGATGTTCAACATGAGTTCCTTGTGTTCTGCAGTGTTCAAACATTAGCAGCTGAAGAAGTGAAGAATGATAATATGTTGAACTTATCCTTTGTTTTGTTTTTACATTTATTTTTTCTTTGGATTTTAGAACACATCTACAAACACTAAATAGTGAACTAACCTTGGTTAGGTACCATAGATGGTATTTTAGAGATGGTTAATTTGAAACATGAAGAGGTTAAAGCCAAATGTTTAAAAAACTGGCCCTAAATAAATCATAGACCCCAAACTTTGGACTGATTTTTCAGATCTGTGGAGCATCCAAAACTTCCATTGTCTTCAATATCTAAGGCTGGGAAATTTTAATTTTCTGGAAATTCTTCTGAAAGTTTTGGCCCAAGACTGCACAGTTTTGGCTCAAGACTGCACAGTAAATCATTGGCAGAGCAGGAAATAGACCATGATCTCATTTCCCAGGCTTAAATTCTCAACACCAAATTACAATACTGTAAGAAGACAAATAGCTATAACATCCAGTAAAATAAGATAATTTAAAAACCATCTTATATTCCTGTTTGTTGTATGGCTGTAATCAAGTAGCCGTCTCAGTACTATCATCTTGACTCTAATTATTTGCAGGTGCAAAATTGTATGTGAAAATCTAGTGGCCAGTTTGAGGCCCTTTCAACATCTATTCTGGTTGAATTTTGTGCTGTGCTTGACTAAATTATGGTATATTTTCAATTTTTTTTTTCCAGCACATAATTTTTGTAGAAACATTGACATACCAAAATCTGAATTTTTCTGACTGAGATTAACTTTGCCTTAAGAAGCAAATAGATGTTCAATTAAAAAAAATCCTACATTAAAAGTAGTATTACTCATAGACTCATAGGTCAGAAGGGACCAATATGATCATC
>ML675629.1:44986487-45028262 GCA_007922155.1 Mesoclemmys tuberculata
CTCTCCCTCCCTAACGTTAATCCCCCTGATATATTTATATAGAGCATAGTTGTAACTATGTTGGTCTCAGGATATTAGAGAGACAAGGTGGGTGAGGTAACATCTTTTATTGAACCAACTTCTGTTGGTGAGAGAAAGACAAGCTTTTGAGGTTACACATGGTTCTGACCAACAGAAGTTTGTCTAATAAAAGATACTACTTCACCCACTGTGTCTCTTCCATTAAGAGTATTAAAATTGCAAGGTGAAGCACTCAAATGCCAGAATTAAAGTTGCCTGTGCAACCTTAATTCAGCTCTCTTGTGCATATGCATTATGATGCAGTTTTAATCACATCACATACTATTTCCCCTCACCTCCCCACTCTCCAAGCTCCTGTCTATCCACCCTGGCTCCTATTTCTTCTGTTCTTCTATTCATCCCTCAACCCTTGGCTCCTCTCCCCATCCCCTGTGCTCCTATGTACTTCTCCACCACTTTCCAGTTGCTGCCCCCATGCTCCTATGCGTTTGTCCTCCCCTACTCCATCCCTCTTCCTGTTTCCTTCTGTCCAACCACTCCATCCCCCTGTCTCCTTCCATTCTGTGCCTATATATCCTCTCTCCCTTCCCTCCTTCCGCTTCTGCCCACGCCTTTCCTGCCTCCCACTTAACATCTTATCTCTGGCTCCCACAAACTCTTCTCTCTCCCCCTGCTCTTCTCTTCTTTGCAGTCTAGTCAGGCTCTTCCTCCTTCTCCTCCACTGCCTGGGCTTTAGGAGGAAATTGAGCACACATGAGTATGATGGGGAGCTATACCTCAGTATATTATACATGTGTAGTAAACTTCTCTGTTACTAGAGTAACCTTTATTTTTTCATACAAGTATTGCAAATTTGGACCTGTCTTCTTCTTCCAGTGGGTGGTAACTTCTAACCTAGCCATTCTTAAAAAGATAAAATTAATGTAATCTTATGGTGCAACCAGCTTTTATAGGGAAGCCCAGCAGAATCATAGATTCATCAGTGACAGATGATTGATTAAAAATGACTCTGCGTGAACAGCGTTCTAATAATTTCTAATAATCTGGCATGCCCAGATTCTCTACATTCTACTTTTAGCACAACTTCTCCAGCTTCCTTTCCAGTTTAAAAAGAAACCGAACTCCCACTAGTTTAAATATCCATGGAAGAGGTAATATAAGAGTTGATGATCTTTCTCCAGTTTGATCACACTGTTCACTCCATTGACTTACTTTTGAATAGTTTGCTGCTAATAAGATGAGTTCTGGTTTTTCCCTCTCTTCCAAATATATTTAAAAACAAAACAAACTTTACTACAAAAGTTGTATATGTTAAAATCAAGGCTTATCATTGTACATCCGTCCATTTGAATACTGAAAGGACAACTTAAAAAGGAATGATATATGTATAAAATGCAGAATTTTTATTTAAACTTTTAGCCTTCTGCAAGTCTTCATTAAATACTCTCCGGAGAAACAATAATAAAAATAATGTAACTGACTCACGTGCCTAATCCTAAAAATATAAATGCCTGTCTGTTACACTACCACATGAAAATGATGATAGCTGATATAAACCTGTCCACAAAGTCATAAATGTTTACTTTCAGTCACTTATGAGGCACAAACGACATGTTTACTAAAATGTGAGGTTTTTATTACTACTGTCTAAACCAAAATGATGTGGAAATTGAACTGCTAATTAGAAGACTGAGCAATAGTACTATTATTATTTATATATGAGCAATCACACATACACCATGACGATGAAAATCCAAGAATGCATCATGGCTACTATCTGCTTTACTTTCTTGTTTGTAACAAATGCATTTGGTAAATATGTAACATTTATAAAAATGTGGAAGTCCAAGGATTACTTCAAGATGCTTTTAAAAAATGGATTATGTTGCTTTTGCTTATGCATGTTGGAAGGTGAGCGCTACTTTTAAATATCACTTTGACTGCAGAGTATCCACTTTATGGTAGGATATATGACTTGCCAATGGTGTTGAAGAGTAATAAATATCACAACTTTTTTAAAAGCAAGCAAATCTTTAATAATTTCCAAAATAAGTATCTTCAGTTTTCTGTGCCAGTCGTACCCACCAACAGCTCAGTCTTGCTTCAGTTGAAGTCAATGGGAATTTAATGTTGACTTCAGTAGGAACTGTATCAAACCCCTAGTCCGGGACTGATGGCATTTTCTCAGTCTAACAAGGCATTTATATCATGCTCATCACCATAGTAACTGAATGTTTCTATAACATCCAAATACCAAGACAAAATTTCTATTAAAATCACTACAATTTTGCTTGACTGACTTTACAAGAAAATATAGAGGGCTGTGAAATCAACTCTCTTCTCTCTCTTCTTCTTCAATTACACACACAGAGTAAATTAATACTTATATAGATCTATATATTTATTCTTGCTTTATATTTGATTTTCCATCTTTATGAAACATGGTAGAAATGAAGAACTCATAAAGACAAAGGTCGGATGGATTTAAAAATACACACACATCACACAGCCTAGTAATTCTTGCACAATTTGAAATAAATAGGTAAATCTATGTGTTGTTAATGCACTTGTTTTCTACCTTTTAAAAATTATTTTTAACTGCATCGTGTCATAAAAAGGTTTCTATTTAATGCTTTTTTAAGTGGATCCTTCCACAACCCATTAAATATTTCTTTCTATGTGATATTCACATTTAAGTGGCAAGCATTGTTGAAAGACCATGATTTTATAGGGTTGTCCTTTAAATGATTTATTGACCCTTTTCAGAGTTTGGAGTGGTTTTTCTCTGAAAATTCAATAGATATGAGCCTTAACTTTCATTGTGGGCTCTATTAAATGTGAATCTTCCTACTTACTTTAGCTTGTTCTTGTGTTTTTACTTGTCTGTTGCTAATTTCTGTGTCCATTGTCTTCTATATGAAACATTATTTATATAGGGTTTAGGAACTTAAAGTTCAACTAGTAATCTAATTCCCAAAGGAATAGCTTCCTTTTTACCCTTCACATGGTCAGGTGGTGTGTAGTCTGCCCGATGTACATTAAAGTGAAATCAAATACACCACTATATGCTCTAGCATAAAGTCAGTTGGATGTAGAGTGTGTGTGTGTGTGTGAGAGAGAGAGAGAGAGAGAGAGAGAGAGAGAGAGAGAGAGAGAGAGAGAGAGAGAGAGAGAGACACACACACACACACACATTTTTTAATTCATAGGGTCTACTTTGTAGTTTATTCATTACTAAAGAAGCAGCACCTACTGACTCATAATAGTAATGTAGTAATACATTAATAGTTTAATAATAGTTTAATAATAGTTTGAGGATTGTTAATATTTTTCATAAAATGAATCATTTTAACAGGGAAAGTGTCTCATGGACAATCTTTCCCTCACATTTGTGTTTAGAAATTAAATTTAAATATTGTCTTGACAAATTCTTTCTAGACATGACTGTAGATATTGTCCGTATATATATTTCTGATCTTTTCTTCTTGCTACATTCCTTGATCTTTCTGTTTTAAAAGCAACCTTTAACTCTGAAAACATACTTCATATTTTCTTGAGGATTTTTGAAGTTGCATTTTCATCAGAAAGGTTCTTATATAGTCACTGCAGCTGAGCTGAGAACTTGACATATAAAGTAAAATGTGTGTTGACATCACTGCAGGGTTATTCTTTGTAACGATAGCTGGTTGAGCAACAGGAAGCTGAGTTAGATATCTCACTGCTGATTAGAGTGACGTTGGAGCTCACAGTTAGATGCCAAAATCTACCAGATGCAGATGTAGTTATTTAGTCAGGAAAGCATTTTCTCTCCTCATACTTTGCACCTACCTGAGAAGAATCATTTTGGACCAGCTGACTTCTCAGTGCCCTGTACTTCATTCCTTCACTCACAACTGCCATCAACTTCATTAAGAGTTTGCGTGGGCAAGGAGTGCAGGCGTGGGCCCTTAGCGTGGCATTTTCATGGTATGGTTTTGAAAACGCAGAAATGACTATTCTTTTTCTATTCCTACAAAAAATGCCATCTCTGCCTGTAGCCGCTGCTCCACTAGTTATTCTGATGTTTAATAAGAAAATCCCTAAGATTCTGCTGCCTGTGAATAACACCCTGGGCCAAGTCCTGCTTGCTTTATTCATATGAGAACTGCCATCATAGTAAAAAGGCTCTTCTTGTGTGAATGGGGCTTCATTGTGAAGACAGAAGTCTCCTCGATAGAATTTTAAATAATTTGAGTCCTAACAGTGAAAACAATATCTATCTAATCTATCTGTTTCTTGAAAGGAAAAAAAGAAAAGATTAGTTTTTTTGTTCTGTCAGAATAGTGAAGGAATATACTAGACTTGGTACCCCTTGTGTATTATACATGTAGAGGAACTTTCAAGGTTTGTTTGATAGTACTTGGTCTGAACATTGTTTTGAACTGTCATTCATGTCCAGGAGAGGTCTTTCTTTAAAGTAGCATTTGAGAAAAATAAAAGAACTTGACCTGAAGTAAAAAGAAAAAAAATGCAAAGAATGAGGAGCTACAAAGACACCATCTTTAAATCACTCTGTTGTACCCAGTATTGCAGCTGCTAAAAGAATTATGCTATGATGTCTTCTACTCAGATGCTTTAGAACAATGAGTTATCATGAGTATTATGAAAGCTGTTATACCAACACACAATGGAGTAAATTAAGAATATAGGTTAAACTTCAGCTTTGAATTTCACAGCTTTCATCAGTTCAAATTGAATCCTCAGCAGTTCGTAATGTTTTGAGCTGTGTCAGAATTCATAATATATTATTTTATGTTATTGCCTGTGTTTTACATAGCAACATTTTTAAAACAACTTTTTTCCCCCTTAAAATTTGCAGTACTTCTTTACTGTTGTCTTTGGCCATGAAGGGCAGAAGCCACTGGAGCTCCGTTGTGAGGAAGAAAGTGATGGAGATGAATGGGTAGAAGCTATTCACCAAGCTAGGTATGAAACCTGCCTCTTAATTTATTCTAAACTCCACTTTTTATTCTAAAGAAGATAGCAGAGATTTTAAATCTAAATATACGTTCTCTAAAAAGAAAGTAATTTATTTTAGCCAAATGTATACTTGTATTCCCCAGGTGAGTTTGACTGAATAGCGTGTTACATATACAAATTGTTAAAAGCACATGTGTTCTCTATCAAACAATCTGTGTTCCAGACAAAATTAGTTTCAGAAAACATCTATTTTTAGAGCAAAATACTTAGCATTAATTCATTTTAAATGTTAGAGCTGCTTGGTCAGTCACTTGAAAGTTAGAAATAAGTGTTCTATAGCCATAGAAAGAAGATAATGAACAACTCACAAAATGCACTCAGACATGAGGGAGCAATATTTATATAATAAATACATTTCAATAAATAAAATGCCAGACATAAAATTTAAATCCAAACTTTCCAGTGTGGAAAAAATGAAAGCCTTGCAAACCTGACTGCATTACGACTTTCTCCCACGCGGTACCCCTTCCCCCAGAAAATGCCTGGGTGACAAAAATGAGGATTACAGCATAATGTGAAGGTCAGCAAACGCGGGTGTTGGAAGTGAGCTGTAGAGATGAAGGCCCTTTGCTGAAATGCATTTGCGTTAGCCTCCTCCCTCATTTCAGCAATCTTGCCTGCATCCCCACCTTGATCTAGCCTATGCTTCCTTCTAAATCACATTTATCAGATGTCATATCAAATCTCGTTATTTTCTGGAGAACTTTTCAGGGGTTCAATACTTTCATTCAATTCTGTCATTCTAGCTCATATTCTAAAAGTATAGAAGTGCTGCTCTTAAAATATAAAGCTGCTTTCCCAGGAAAGTTACAAATTCACTTTTCTTGTGTCCAAGCCAGAAGAGTAATTGATTGCAGCTTTTTGTATAAATTCTTCGCCTTCCTGTGACTTGACAGTTCAACACTTTGGTATCACTTTCTTTTTAATGAGGATTTTTGGATATATGGGTTGTTAATTAATGACACACCAGCATAATTTTGTAACTGAACCCCCTCAAATGGTTTCACTGTGAATGCTGTGGTACACCAGTCCGAGGTGCTTGGTAGTGTGCTGGGTATACCACATGCTTAGAGGCACGCTGTAGGTACACCAAGATTTAGACCCTTCAACTCTAGACCTCAGTGGGTTCCCCATAACACTGAATCTGATGAGTAACAAAGGTGCATTACTACGGTTGCCTGAAATAAACGCTGAACTTTTTCTAGGTACGATGGCTCTATGTCATGTAAAAAAGATAAGCACAAGTCCCAGTCCAACCCCCAAGGATGGTTCAATCCAGGAGCATGAAGGTGGGGCTCCTTTAGCTTAGAATAGGGATACTTGCTCAAGGCCATCCCTCTGCAGAGAGATTATGCACTGGCTTGCAAATCCCTTGGCCACAGTCCTGTCCTTTTATCTGTCACTTGAAGTCTCATTCAGGCCCATTGCCCCTCTGTTTGCAGCCACTCTGAATGTCCACTCGCTGTAGCTACCATTGGCCCTTTTGCCAGCCACCAGATGCTTCCCAGCCCAGCTCTCAGTACTTCAGTCCCAGCTCCTAAACTGCCCAGCCTGCTCCTCCTGCTTCAATACTCTGATATAACTTTCTTTTTAATGAGGATTTTTGGCCATATAGGTTATTGATTAATGGCACATCAGCACAGTATAAGTATCAGATAACCTGCTCCCTCCAGCTGCCAGGTCCCCTTTGACCTCTGATTTTTTTCTTCTCTTCCCTGTGCTGGAGGGATTATGGAGCAATCTGTTGGCTGGGAGTTCACATACTGCCCAGTAAACAGTCAGCATAATTACAGCTGCAGTGTAAATCACCTTACTAAATAAATTTTGGTGAGCTAGTAACTCTAACTGCCAGGCAGGGTGCTGGAACAATTTGTATTGCATGGGTGCTGAGAGCCATTGAACCAAAACATAAACCTCATGTATGATGGAAACCACTGCAAACCAAGGAGTGTGGCAGCACCCCCAGCACTTATGCTACCATGTACACATTGGGGGTGGGAAGGGAGGGCACAGAAAAAAATCAAAAGCCAGACCAAACATGTGAGATCTAAAAAAACTCTCATGATTTTTGGGGGGGGTCTGACTCATGCCTTTTGCAATGGGCAGAACCAAAGCTAGCAGGTTCTTTTTCCTAGGGATTCAGATACATTAGATTTATGTCGAGTTTCATGTCTGCACATGGAACTTCGCAATAAATCATGAGCTTTCCCCTTAATTTGCTTTCTTCTTAGTTTCTCCCTCTTTTAACAGGATCCAGGACTCATCTTTAATTTAGAAGGCCTTCTTGGAGAGAAGGGGAGGGAGGATTCTGCCAAGGTCCTACAACTTTTATTTCTCTGATCAGATAATTTAATTAGGGGAAAGGGAGCTGTTTGTACTTCAGTGTGGGCATCTTTTAGGAGAAGCCAGGTGGCCACTCCTCATATTTTTAATTTTAATGATGAAGGAAATGTTGCCTGGTTTGGGAATTGGTGCCATGATTTCTCACAGCCCTAGCCAGTGTCTAGGAGAATCACTATAAACACACTTAAAAAAAGCAAACAATTTTGAGTCCTTTTTCACATGCTTTATAGCGAAGTCCTTGTTCCTTAACAGAGCGTGCCTTACAGGAGGGTAGTGAAAGTCTAGACTGACAGATAACTCGCTGTTCCTTAATAGAGCGTGCCTTACAGGAGGGTAGTGAAAGTCTAGACTGACCGATAACTCGCTGTTCCTTAATAGAGCGTGCCTTACAGGGGGGTAGTGAAAGTCTAGACTGACAGATAACTCGCTGTGGGGTGAACGTAATTTATAAATATATGAGATAAAGTTTTTCTAGGTGTTCCTTTAAAGAGGGTTTTAGCAGATCAGCAAAATAAAAAATGAAATATATATCGTGTTTTATAATCCAGCTCTGAAATTTATATAGGTTGTGGCCATAGCAGCTGCTAACACTGTGTTCCTTTGTTTTGCTATTTAACATACCTTTGTGCTGAGGAGAAACTTAATTTTCTTTAATTCTTAATTGAACAAGTTCAACAGTAAAACTTTATGAAAGGAAAAAATAGAAAATAGGGGCTTTTTACTTATCCCCATATCATATATGTGGGGATAAGTAAAATTCATATTGTCTTTACCCAGAAGATAAGTATGGTACTGCCAGTAACTGTTCTGGTCATGACATATGGTCTCTTAGATATACAGTCCCTAGACAGAAAATAATATGGAGGAGGAATAAACTGCTAACAAAGGAGTTAAAGAAAAAACAATCATAGCATAATTTGTGGAATCATTTTAGAAATATTCTGTTATCTCTAACATGTCTAAAGAACAAAATATTAAAAACAAAAAACAAATTATTTAACTACAATAACTGTGGAAAAATATTCTCCTTCATGAGTAAGGGCATGTTGCCAGAGTGACAGGTACAGACGGATAAAAATAGTCCTGGAATGAAATTCCAAATACTGGTAAGTAGAAGATAAAAGCAAAGCATTTAGTGAAAAAATAATAATAAAATTCCTTGGTTTGTGCTGAATATAAGGAGCTCAGATAAATGACTCTGGGATTACCTCCTTCTGATGGGGCTAAAAGAAACCTGCAGTAATGATGATACATACACCTTATGTAAAAATACAGAATGTTAAAATATAATTACACATTAGAGATTTGGCTCCTTTATTATTAAACTCTGAATTATATAGTAAGCAAAAGAAACACAATATTGTAAGATTCTTTTACTCACCACAGAAGTTAGGTTTAGTTTGTCAATATTATGTAAGAAGCTATGGAAGTCAGCCTTTGGCTTATTTACTAATTAACATTTTTCTCCTTAGTTACTCAGACATTCTGATTGAGAGGGAGGTCTTAATGCAGAAGTACATTCATTTAGTTCAAATTGTAGAGACAGAAAAGATTGCAGCCAATCAGCTTCGCCATCAACTTGAAGATCAAGACACGGAAATTGAAAGACTTAAATCCGAGGTATTTGCCAGAATTAACATGCAATCACATTATTAAAGTGTCAATGATTTAGTATATTTTGATTACTTTGTTACCTCTATTGCATAATGACCCTATTCTAATCTTTGTAGAAATATAATAGTCAGTGTAGGAAAACACTCAATAGTCCCATTAAAAACACTTAAGTCAGACCTGTCCTTTTAAAGCTAATTACTCAGTGATTATTTAGCTTATTTGGCTGCCTTATTGGCACAGTATTTTAAAAGACCCATCACTTTGTGATTTGGGTTCTGTTATTCCTATTATTTACTGTATCTTAACAGAATGCAGTTGAAATGCAATTCTTGGATCCTCAACACATTTTTTTTCTGGCTTAATCTTTTTTAAATTCAGTATTGTAATCTATACCTGTGTAGTACATTCACATAAAATAACGCTTGATTGGATAAGGGATTTTGATAGATTCTAAAGCTTGCAGGGACCGTTGTGATCATCTAGTTTAACCTCCTCTATGACACAGGCCATTGAATTTTCCCAGAATAATTCCTAGAGCATATCTTTTTAGAAAAACATCCAGGCTTCATTAAAAAATTGTGAGTGATCCATCATAGTTAATTACTCTCACCATTAAAAATTTACCTTATTTCCAGTCTCATATAATAATGAGACTCTGGCATGGTCCTGAACTGTTAGGCTCACTCCTGAACTGGTAGAGTTCAGAAGAAACACTCAGTCTCTGGAGGAGGAAACACTTCCTCATTCTATTTATGTTTTCTCTGGCTGGATCAGGAGCATCCCTGTTTGGTTCCAGAGAGAGCAGTGTCCAGGCTTCCTCACCCAGAAGGGTGTTTGTCATATCGTACAGCCTTAAGAAGCTCCTAGAAGATTCTTAAGAGAAAGAAGTCCTACATATTGCATACTGTAACTGAACATTTCTAAGATCTTGAAGAAAACATCAATGGTATTGGTTTTTTTTTTTTTTTGTCAGATTGTAGCTCTCAATAAAACTAAGGAACGAATGCGGCCTTACCAAGGCAATCAGGAAGATGAGGATCCAGATATAAAAAAAATTAAAAAGGTAAACTGTCATGTACCCTGCTTGGAGGGAGAAAATGTACCTGTGTGTATTTTACTGTATTAGTTTTGCTTTCATTGATTGTTTCCATGTTTGCTACATCCAAGTGCAAAATTGTTCATTCACCCTGTCTGTATCCAAACCAGTTAAGTTGCAGCAGCTTTTAACATTTCAGTTGTATGAAAGTAGACTATTCACTTACATATTACTTAATACAGTCATCTTTACTTAGAATCTTAGAAGATTAGGGTTGGAAGGGACCTCAGGAGGTCATCTAGTCCAACCCCCTGCTCAAAGCAGCACCAACCCCAACTAAATCATCCCGGCCAGGGTTTTGTCAAGCAACACCGTAAAAACCTATAAGGATGGAGATTCCACCACCTCCCTAGGTAACTCATTCCAGTGCTTCACCACCCTTCTAGTGAAAAAGTTTTTCCTAATACCCAACCTAAGCCTCTCCCACTGCAACTTGAGAACATTGCTCCTAGTTCTGTCATCTGCTACCATGGAGAACAGCCTAGCTTCATCCTTCCTGGAACCCCCTTTCAGGTAGTTAAAAGGTGTTATCAAATTCGTCCTCATTCTTCTCTTCTGCATACTAAACAAGCTTAGTTCCCTCAGCCTCTCCTCAGAAGTCATGTGCTCCAGCCCCCTAATCATTTTTGTTGCCCTCCTCTGGACTATTCAATTTGTCCATATCCTTTCCTTAGTTCCTATCCTTTAGTGAAGGGCCTAAAATTGGACACAGTACTCCAAATGTGGCCTCACCAATGTTGAATAGAGGGGAATAATTACTTCCCTTGATCTACTGGCAGTGCTCCTAGTAAAGCAGCCCAATATGCCATTAACCTTTTTCCAAAGTGATCTGGAAACTTTCACTAATTGTCTGAAGAAAGCCTTGTCTACTTTATCCTCCTGATCTGGTGGTCTTTAACAGACTTGCTACAAGCAATTTCAATTTTGTCACAAACTGCTACATAGATCTAATATTGTCATGGCTTCGGAGTGGTTAAGATCATTTAGACTCAAGCAATGAGCTATTTCCTTGTTGGTGAAGAAATATGTGACTATTTTATTCACCGTTTGTGCAGTTCTTACGGAACATGATTTTGAAGAGGGTTGTTAGGTAGCAAAAATAGAGTACAACTTATATCTCATTACTGGAAGTAGTACACAACTTTTAGAAATTCAGAAAACAGTTTGATTTTATTTTTCAACTTGGTCTTTTTTATTTTAATATTTTCAGGATGCAGTCTAGCATTCAAACAGGCCTCAGTTCAGTCTTTATTTGGACCTTGTAAACTTAGCACATGAAACAAGTGCATGGGGAGGTAGTATCATTGTCTATGTATGCAGGTAACCATGCTCCAGAAATCTGCCTTTTGGGGTTGTATGTGCAAAATTTTACACATACACAAACACAAATGGAAGTTATATTTTGAAAATGTGACTTGTATGTGCTTACCACACTCCACTAATGATACATCCTTTCTGTTATGACCTTTTCTGTTATGTTTTGGTCATTCTGAAACAACAGAAATCCAGGGAAAAGAGAAAATTGTGTTGATAGGAATAACATATAGAGGGTATAGCACCTGAGTGTATGTTAAAAGGTTCCAGTATATATGTGTGATACTTTTCCAATCTAATTCCTTTGAGCAAATTTTACTGAACAACTATAGAATTTTCTGTAATAAATGAATATCTTTAAAATGTACATGCATGGCAATTATAGAGCAGTAGATCATTAGAGAATGCCAGGCCTTTGTGGTTAGCCAAGGAGTCTGCACAGCATTTTTATATATTTTGAAATGAAGATATTTGTAATACAAACAGCTCTTGTTGTGATGAAAAACTGGCTTAATTTCTTTGTTTGCTGTTAACTTTTTGAAAGTGCTTCTCATTACTTTCCTTGTTCTTTTGTATTTGATCAATTTTAGGTTCAGAGCTTTATGCGAGGATGGCTATGCAGAAGAAAATGGAAGACAATTGTCCAAGATTATATTTGTTCTCCTCATGCAGAAAGCATGCGAAAGAGAAACCAGATAGTTTTTAACATGGTCGAGGCTGAATCTGAATATGTGCATCAACTTTATGTTCTTGTAAACTGTTTTCTCAGGCCCTTAAGAATGGCTGCAAGTTCAAAGAAACCACCTATTAGTCACGATGATGTTAGTAGCATTTTCCTCAACAGGTATTTGATTTTTGTCCACTTCATTCCACTGTGCTTTAATATACAATAGTAAAATTGGTGGATCACATTTTGTCCTGGCTCTTACCCCGTGCAACCTCACTGAAGTAAACCATGTTTCCTGGGCTGTAAGTCAGGGCATGAACTATCCACCTGTTTTAAATAATACCTGTTAGACTTCTCTGCAGCTACACATTTTGCTTTTTCCTCTGCTGGAGGAGGGAAAGAACAACTATCTCTTTACAAGGCTGTTCCTGTGCACTGGGGAAGAAACTTTTCTCTCCCTTCCTTTTTTCCTCCCCCCCCCAGAGTTCTTAGGAAAGCAAGACAGGGTTTAATGTGCTCCCATGATCCTGGTAGATCTTAAGGATGGGCATGCTGAATTTTGGGCATGCCAGAGGTTCTTTAGGCAGGACAAAAGAAAATAAGAACAAAATTCTCGCTTGCCTATCTCTCCAGATCAGCTGTCTGTACAAGGAAGAATGATTTTTTTGCACCAGACAGCTTGATACTATAGCACCCAGATACTATGGTGAGAAGTGCATGAAAAATGGGCAGACGGGCAAATTGAATGAGGAGTGGGGTTAGGTGTATGCCTTTCATTATAGACATAATATTGATGTCTTGCAAGGTATTTACTGGAGTGCATGAGAGTGGCTGTGATCAGTGAGCAACTCCAAGTTGGAAACAGTTGAGGCAATTCTGCACAGTACTCCAGCTATTGGTTGGTAACCTAGCTTTCTGGCTTTATTAATTCTGAGACCCAAGTGGTGTTCTGAGCCCTTTGAAACATGCCCAGGCCATGCTACTTGATCTTTCATGCTGATTTCCTTGTTCGGCATGTTTCCTCCTTAATATCTGCAAGACAAACAGCTGAATTTAAAAGAGGAAGCCTTAATTAAGAGCAGTTTTATACATACTGAAAGGTTTCCTTTCAAGACTCAAAAACACTGTCCCATAATAGCTCTAGTGAGTTATAGTATCATCTGATAAGATGGACAGTTGTAAAGCTCACACTGAAGAGAAAAGCAATAAGGTATGCTGGTGCCATGTAAACCTGAAAAATTAGAAAAAGCTGAATATTGCTTTCTATGTCTTTCTTCTGTGTTTAAACTAACATAATGCATTGTCCAAGATATCCCTACAGTTGGTACACTGCCTCAATAACGTATGTGGCATTTGTTATTTAATAAGAAATTTTAGTAAAAGAGCTGAACATTTGGAATACATATCTCTGTAATCTGCTGTCGGTGTTTTTAAAAAATGATGTAGAACTATACATAAAGTTGAACTTTTACTTATTAAACTCTAAAAATAGAAACAATATATTGATGTAGAAATGTTGACTTCCATAATGTGAGTGCACAAAGTACAAAATGTACTAGTAAATAGGAAGGGATTTTTTTAGTGAATTATTAATTCAAAAATAAGGTTTGAATTTTTTTTATTCTTTCAATACTTCTTTTTCAGCGAAACTATAATGTTCCTTCATGAAATATTTCATCAAGGATTAAAAGCAAGAATAGCTAATTGGCCTACTTTAATTTTAGGTAAGTTGCTGTTATTTGTGTTCAGACAATGAGATTTTCAACTGGGTGATTTTTAAAAACTTAAATTGTCCATTTTATGTATTACACGATTATAGAACTAACTTTATACATACAAATTTATATGATTATTATGGATTGAGGAAAATTGAGGGTGTCAGTTGATCAGTTTTTTTTATAGGAAATAGCAGGGCCCTTCAGAGGTATGAGGGCTCTTTTTGAGGTCATCCTGTGGGAGAATTCCTTTGGGGTCAGTCTCTTCCCAAAGATTAGTCTCAGCATGGTTCCTGAACTTTCCATTATTATTCTGTGGCTACTACATGGTCAAAATGGCAACAATTTATCAGGAAATAGGACCAAAGTTTGTACTACTCTCTGAATATAATGAAAACAGATCCAATCATAGTAATGCCATTTCAGTAGAGTCCATTAGACTTTTTGTGTAAGAGATTGGTAGTCAGAAAAAAGGGTTATCTTGATTTTTTTTTTCTTTTAGCTGACTTATTTGATATTTTGCTGCCAATGCTGAACATTTATCAAGAATTTGTTCGGAATCATCAGTACAGTCTACAAGTACTGGCAAATTGTAAGCAAAACAGAGATTTTGACAAACTCTTGAAGCAGTATGAAGCCAATCCAGCATGTGAGGGGCGAATGCTGGAAACATTCCTTACTTACCCTATGTTTCAGGTAGCCTCTCTACATTTTTGTGATTTGTACTTTTGTGAATTCATTTGCATCATTTAGTGTTGCAAATATTAAAATCTGTTGAAGGTAACTAATTGCTTAATTAAAAATAATTGCATAAAATTAATTTAGCTTTTCATTTATCACATTATTACTCTGGTATTGTTTGCATGTGGAGTCATAGTCTCAAAACTACAGTGGTTCCATTGCATTCAAGATCTTGCACATGCAGAAAGAGGAATGTGGGAGGAGGAATTGTGCCAAAATATGCAGATAATCCTAGGACCAGGCAGATAATCAAGGAGCAGTTATTGATTTCCTGACAATGCCCCCTCCTCTTCAGTGATCAATTTCTGTTAGGTATGGTGAAGAATTTGTCCCAAAGAGTTTTAAAAAGTTTATTGTACTTCTGCTAACATGTCTTGATCTGACTGAATGAATTATTTTCATCTGTTGGAAGATTCTATAAACCAACAGTCTGATTGCTTTACAGCAATTACATTTGGCATAACTATTTACTTATTATCAAAATCCTGAACCTAGTTTATATAGTTTTTTTTAAAGGAAGTACTGCTGATATACAAATATTGACATTTGTGTAGTCATGCTAGTTAATAGTCACATCTGCCCAAAGGGCTGACTTCTGTTAGCACCTGTAGCACTTTCATTTGTCTTTGGCGAGCTCTTATTTTTAAAAGTTGTAAATTTATTCTGTTATTTGAATTGAGGAAAACAACCCATGATCCATAAAGGGGATGTTGTTATCTTAATTATTGATTGCTTTATTAGTTTATAATATGCAGATTTGGAACCTCACTGCGCATGATTTTTAAATATAAGGAATGTGAAAGGAAGGCATGCTCCATTGTGCAAGGCCTAAATTTCCAAAAGTGATTAGTGATTTTGGGTGCCTCAATTTTTGAAACACTTTAAATTGGTCTGATTTTCAGCCTTTGAAAATCACATTCCTCAAAATTGCCTCCACCCCAAAATCACTGGACACTTGAAAAATCTTGCCCTAAATCATCATGAAATTGAAAAGATAAGATATATTGGCATATGGATTGTGTCTGTTTAAAAGTTGTGGAACTGCTGTATTGGTAGTGAATGCAATATATGGTCACTTTCCTTACGTGATGTTTTGCCACTAATACTCAAATATCTACACCCTCCTCCCCCCTCCGCTTTAACACTTATTAGTGCAACATACTTTTTGTGCACATGCAAATACATTGGGTGCGATTTTTAAAGCCACATAGGGATATAAATGTATGTATTCCTTTTACTCTTAAGGGTAAGTATGCATGTTAATCGCCTAGATGGCTTTAAAATCTCAGCCGTTGTCTTTTAGATGACAGCATGAAATACTGATATTAATGTCATTTTTGTTTTTGCCGGCCTGATAGAAGTATTTATGGAGATCTTCTTGCCTAAAACATGATAAATAGAATTGGTGAACTCCGATAACCTTCATTTGTTCAAACTGAAAAAATCATAACCAGCATAAGAAATCTATACTTGAATATATGTAAAGGCACTTACATTACTGAAAATTAATTTAAATAAATAGATTAACCAATTTGTGATTTTTGAGGATTTTTCTGATACTTAGCATAGCATCTTGAATTTGTAGAGACCTTAAAGATTCTAACTGAGCAGGAACATGGATATTGTCAATGAGTGGTGATTAATTTGTTAGAAATTCAGAGAGCAATTGGCATTTTTGCTTATCATGAAAAATGCTGAACCTATATTTAATTTATTTAAGATACCTAGATATATTATAACTCTTCATGAACTTCTGGCTCACACACCCCATGAACATGTGGAAAGAAAGAGCCTTGAATTTGCTAAATCTAAACTAGAAGAACTTTCAAGGTAAGATTTTTGAAAGGAAAGCTCTGAAATAGAGAATTAATTATTTTATCCTTTATTATTTTTAAAATTAAAATTTTGGCTATTTTTTCTTTTAAGGTTAAACTAAGATTTTTGCTGTATTTTGGGGGTTTTGATTTTTTTATGCCATGACAATTGCCCAGCCTTAGGTATGAGTGTCTTTAACTAAAAAAAAAAAAAGAAAAATATATGTTTTTTCCATAGTTAACAAAAATAACAATTTCAGAATTCATAATAACAGAAGTGATCAGGGTCTTGCATACTTTTCAGTTACACATTTGTGTAAATTTTTTTAAATAATTAAAATGTCAATTTTGATGTGATTTTATGTCATCGCAGCTAAAAGGGTCCATGTATCCCACATATTTGGGTACACTGCTTGTATGTATTTGCAGAATTACTGCTCCCTTGAGATCCTTGCAAAGTGAATCTCTTCTACCACAACCTGAGACTTTCATAACTGCCTCTCTGCATAAATCTGGGGGATACATATTGCTATTTTCTCTAGGGAACACAGCTTTCTGCTACATACATGACTAAAGTGCACAAAGTCTAAATAATGATTTTTCCTAAATTTTCTCATATGACAGTAGCACAGTTTTCTAGTCAAAGCAGCTTTTTAGCTATAAGAAGAGTTTGTTTCACATGTGAAAACTGTCTTTCAGCTCCTACTCACTGGACAGTCAGTTTGGACCGATGGTTTTTCTTTTGCTCTTCATATTTCCTAGATAGACCACCCACTGATTTCCATGATTTTTAAGTCCCTACTCAGTGATCCTCCATCTGAAGTCAGGCTCTTGAATTTTCTTCAATTTATATGCTGACTCAGACCCAGGCAGATGTCTTCAGCTCCTCATGGAGTACTCATATAGGTGGATGGACATTAAATACCACTGTGGCAGGCTCACAGGGTTGTAGCTGTCATGCCCCCTCCATGTCTTGAAGCCATTTGAAGCAGAATTAGAGTCTGCCTTCCTTTGAGGATAGGCAGAAGAATCTCTTATGGCTCAGTCTGTGGTGGTGGCAGCAGCAGGAGGCTCCAACTCTGCTTCATCTCATGCCTCAGGTGGAGAATTCGCTCCCATTCCAGCCAGCTACTCACTAGGCAGCCAACATCAGGAGCTTAGGCTATGTCTACACTGTCGGTGGCACCACCGGCAGTGCAGGATTAATTTTGTGGGTTTGATTAAGTGGCGGTAAAGACTTGCTCGATTAAAGCCAGAAGTCAACTCTATAAATCTACCCTGGCAAGTAATGTAGTGCTGCGACGACAGGAGGGCATTTCCCATTGGTGCAGCACAGTGGAGACGCCTCAGTAAGTAGATGTTAGGAAGTCAACGGGAGATACACAAGTTACTGTAGGTAGCTTGTGTATCTCCCGTTGACTACCACTGAAATCCGTGGCCAGTGTAGGCCTCTGGCTGTTGCTCCCCCTCTACTATCTGTGCAGGCAGAGCTTGCCACAAGAACAAACTACTTGAGACAGATTTAGACACATCACTTAATGCTCTTCTGGAAGGCTCTCAGATGCTCCAGTGATGAGAATGGTATAAGAACCTATATAGACCATAACAGAAGAACTCCCAAGCAGCTTTCTACTAACCCCATTGTTCTCAGTACTTTCCTTCTTAGATTAGTAAAAGTGCTAATGGGAGGGGGACAGGGACGTTTTATGGGGATTAGTGTTCGTTAGCTTCACAGAGGGTTAGAAGAACTTGGATGTGTTTAGAAGACGTTTGGATACTTAGAGGGTGGTGAGTGCCAAACTGGGGGAGGGAGGGCATTCTGGCCTTGATTCAGGAAAGCATCACTGTTCGGCACAGCACTTAAGCGTGTGCCAAAGTGCAGTCCTGAATTGTAGCCTCTATGCATAGGGAAAAGGGTTAGGGGGTGTGTGGGAGCAGGAAACAAATAAGGCCCCAAGTCTGGCATTGTTGGAGTAAATAAAGGGTGCAAGAGGGTACATGAGAGAAGATCTGAGATACAAACTGGAGCAGAGTTGTGGAAGACCTTGAAGTCACGGACAAGGAGTCTAAATTGAATAGGGAGAGAGGATCAGTGGAGTGCCTCTAGTCAGAGGGTGGCCTGAACTGATAGGCGAGAAGGATGGTCTGAACAGCTGCAGAAAGGTAAATTAATGAGACTTTGATAAGATGCGGTTATTTAAGACTTTAGAGAGAGCAGTTTCAGAAGTGGTGAAAGTAGAGTACCTAGACTGGAAAGAATTCATGAATGGATTGGAAGAGAGGAGGTTGCGGCAAAGTTATAAAACTTCTTTTTTCTTGTTAACAGCTACTTTTGTTACTACTTTGTGTTGACCAGCAGCTTGTATCAAATACTAAAGTGTGATAGTTTCTGAAGTGATTCTTGGGGAAGTTAGATATTTTTATTTTTGATATTTTTGATAGCATTATATATGAACAGTGCAAAATACATATCAAGGAATTAAAAATCCTCTTTGTATTGTGCCTGACAGGGTGATGCATGATGAAGTCAGTGACACAGAAAATATCCGGAAAAATTTAGCCATAGAAAGAATGATAGTAGAAGGTTGTGATATATTACTAGATACCAGCCAAACTTTTATACGTCAAGGTAAGGCTTTTTTAAAAAAATATATATCATAATGAAAATTTTATATTAAAAACAATGGAATTAATGTTGGCATCATTGGGAAGATGATTGGGAAGACATCATAAGGCTGGTGTTGTCTGCATATGATAAGTGACAGGTTGCCCCTATGACAAATAGTTTTGGGCTGTAGTTGAGCCCCACTTCTGTGCTGTTTTTTTCAGGGGCCATGAAAAACAGCAGCACAATAATAGTAAAGCACCCATGGGAAAGTAGCGTACATACAGACTGGACTATCATCTTCAATGGACCAGAAATTATCCACAGCTCCATGGAGAACAGCTCTGTCTGGCCGATTGATGTTGCAATCCCAGATGATGCCAACATTCAGACAAAAACTCAAGAGAAGCTTGAAGTACTTGAAGCTTTGTCAAACGGTGGAGAGATTGTGAGGAATGAAAACAGCTGTCTACTGTTCCCATTTTTCATTTGTGCTTCGGGAACAACTCAAAATGCTATTATTTAATTTCTTGATAACCTTTACTGCCAGATGGATACTTTACAGACAAGTGGCTGAAAACAGATATTTAGAGCATGACCACATTATGTGTGTGTATTTGAGTTCATGAAGGCAAACATTTTGTTTCATGGAAGACAGTTTTGGCCTCCAGTAAAAGATCAGTGTTCATGGCAAAAACATTCCCGCAATAGAAACTGCTAAGAGCCAGCATACTGCATAAGAGTGCAAATTCATTTGTGTATAGCAGTTTGTAACATGAGACACTGCACCCATTGTATTATTATTTTTCAAAAGTGTTTCCTTTGAGGTTCATGTAGAATAATGATGGAGCTAATGGTAAAATACCATATAATCTTGATGAAAATAACACTTTAATATGGCACGTTTTATTAAAAATGTTGGCACAGGTTGAATTATCAGCATAGTGGATCTTATATTAATGATAAGGCAATAATATTAAAAGAAACTAAAAAAATTGGTAAATGAAACATACTTTTTGTTAAACGACTAAATATTTGTGATTATCTCTTAATCATTAGCACCAAGCAAGCAGATCTTTATGCTGACCTAGAGATCTGTAGTAAAGGTTTTTTGACTTTTTATATGCACAATCTTCTTTGTAGTCCAAAAAGAGTGATATTCAGGGACGCTTGAGAATACAATTTAGGTGCATCCCTTAAAATTAAGACCAGTGGCCTGAGGTGTGGGCCCATATTACATGTTTTAGAACTAAATCTGACAGCTATGAAAAGCACATAAGGTCTTTGAGTATAGTTTTTGTATGAGTGTGTGCGTGTTTAATAAAATTCTGGAAATCTAATCTATAGCTTGTTTATAATATGTGGCCTTACCAAGTAAATAGGGATAATGCGACAGTAACCTCAAGATTTTTATTACAATAGTCCCTCTAAAATCTGTTTAGGTTTTGGAAGGATTTTTCATGATTAAATACGGATTTTTGGCATAACTCAGTATGCTGTTGGTTCCAGCATATTAAAGACAATGTGAGTGAGGTAATATCTTTTATTGGACCAACATCTGTCGGTGTGAGAGACAAGCTTCAGATCTGGCAGAAGAGCTCTAGGTAAGAGAGACAAGCTTTCATGCTTACAACCAGAAGCTGGTCCAATAAGAGATATTGCCTCACCACATTGTCTCTCTAAAATGCTGTGTATGTAAATTTAGGAAAGGGTCTGCAAGAAAAATATTAAACGAAATACATTAGACAAGAAGTTGTATCTTTCATTGTATCTCAATGAACAATTTTGAAACAAGAACTTCCTTGACTGACACTAGTCTAAGTATTGTGTGAATTAATTATACTGTATAAACCATGTAATTCTTCAGTGTACTTATGGTATTGTAGTGTGTGTGTGTGTGTGTTTCCTCTATTTCATTAGTAATTGCTCATCTTATTTTGTTTGTATCTAGAAATTTGTCAATAAAAAGTAAATATGTTATAATAACCTTACCATGGGAAGAAGTCTTAGTATATTTACTTATATGATGTTTTTAATAAGATTTTAATAGAACACATCTTTTTATAAGAAAGCCAATGAAACCATAATTATTTCTGAAGAAGACCAGTTATTTTGAAAACTGCATGATGCAAGAAAATTATCTCTCCAAAAACTAGGTTCTGATCTCTGCTCTGAAAACTTACATCGTCATGGATTTTGTAAAATCATCCATTGTGCATGATAGTGTATGGTAGAAGAGATCAGAAATGAACCGTTGAAAACAAAACCAACTTCCACCTTTCATTTCTCTGGATCATTTGTTTTCCTGCTGTTCATGTCAGAAAAATCACCTGTAACAGTTGATGCTAATTGGGTCTTTGTTGGCAGACTCAGCAGAGAGACCAAGGACTGAATGGGTCTGGAGAACAAACTAGCTTCTCAACCCTTAGAGGTGTTTTCTCCAGGTCAATGTTGAGAGCCGTTGGCAGGAAAGCATGAGGGAAACTTGTACTGAGTCTGCTGGTAGTGCACTACACTGTACATGTTTTGTGGCTGGTCTCCACTGTTGCCAGTCTCGCACCTTTCCCTGCAGTCCCTTCCCTATCTCCCGTTGCTGCTTTATGCATAGGTCTATGCGGGCCTGCATGGAAACCCTCTTCATAGCACACTGAGTGGAAGAAGTGCCACCATTCTGTGGCTCCTATACACAGAACCAGTAAGAGACATAAGTTGTAGAAGCCCTTGTTCAAGTCCTTCATCTCAGGGTGAACGTTACCTTTGCAGAATATAATACACAATTTTGTTTACTAAAAGGCATTTAAGAACATTCAGATTGGATTTGTGGATAGGTGTGGGGGTCAGGAGAACTGTTCCTGTGCTTGCCTCTGCCACTGCCTTGCTATTGTAACTGTTGCCCTCTTCAGGGTTCATTGGAGGGTTCTGGTCACCAACTTTTGTTCTGATCTAGTACTTGGTCATGTGTCAGATGTACCAAACAAGTCAGGTCTAGCATTTAAGGTGCTTCAGCTGCTAGGTCCTATAGAATCCAGTGCCTAGTAGGTTCCAATATGTACGCTGTCAATGCCTTCTGCCAGCAAACTGCTCCAGTGTCCATTAACTGCCAAGCTCTTTCCAGAGCCCCCCAGATCCCTTGCTTGAGATCCACTCTTCCCAACCATCCTCCAAACTGCTCAGAACCTTCCTCTCCTGACAATTGTGGGGCTATTTATAACACTCCAGAGCAGGAGAAAGCAGAATTGACAATGGCATGCAGATTTAAAGCCTCATTTTAAAAAAAAAGACACATAGTCTGTCCTGGATTACAGATATGCTGTTAAAATGAATATTTTGGCAATATCAAACTACTTAGTTCACATGTTTCTGGTTAAAAATACCAAAGATTGATCTGAAAATTCTACAGAAGCATGCCACTGAATTAATTTGGATTAATGAGTGTTCCAAAATTAGCTTCACTTGTTAAAATAGGGAGCTGTCCCATTATCTGTTTTGGGTTTTTTTTCCCCTTTCCTTAAAAGAAAATCTGTAGTGGGATGTGTGCCAATGAGATACCCACGTCCTATTGTTAATAGGAATTTACGAAAGAGAAAACTCCAAAAGGAATGTACAATGGCCTTTTTGCTGGATGGGAACCATATGGTATGTGCAGGGGAACTGATTCAATGTATGGTTAATATTAGGTCATTTATTTAATCCAACAAAGTAAGATCGCACAGCACTTTATTTCATGTGGTATACTACCAGCTCATTACATTGGTTTCTTGAACAACATTTCATATTTCTACAGGAACACAACTTGCCATTAGTGAATACTCTATCTTCAGCCCATCTTGGCATTATTAAATACTGTGCTGCTCGAAATGTTGTACCATATCATCAGCAAAAATCAAGTGGATTTCTAAACCACTGTGTGAATATGAATACTCCTTTAAGCAAAGTGATAACCCAAAGAGTATTAACGCTAATGTAGGTGCTTCTGCTCCGAGCAGTATATGGACAAATTGAATACTACTAATTAAATCCTAACTTTGCAAAGGAACTTCAGGAGCTGAGAAGAACACGTTAGAAACTCTGGGATGGAATTTTTTAACTTCAAGCCAGGCTTTGCATAGTGTTTTGGAAGGTGGTAGTTGGAGGTGTAAGTGAGTGAATGTCTCAATTCAACACACAAAGCTGATCTTCTTTGTAGTTTGTCAGCTGGACGTATAGATAGTTTTGTCTGCAAAAAACACTGCCATAATATTTTTGCTCAGAATTCTAGATGAATTAGAAAAATGTTCCATGAATATGAAAAATGTTCCATGTTTCTTCAAAACTTCAGAAAGTTGAACTTCATTCTAGTTTTTAACGCAATGGTGAGAATTTTGTCATACCCTTCTTGTTTAAACGTAAAATAGGCATTAGAGAATACTGTTCTAATTGTCTTTTACAAGTGTATATTTGACAATGCCAGTTTATATAAGCTTTTAATAGATTGTTATGTCTAAAGTTAATTTAAAATATGTATTTGGGGGTGGTAAGTATTCAGCTACATTTTGTGTAAACTAAACATTGCTTTCTCAGTGAGACATTTGTTTTCTACTTATATGTTGCTTATTAATTTAGTATTTTGTACATGAAAGGCAAACAAGAGGATTTTCCTTTCAATGCAATGTAATGAATTTTTAGCTAATATTCATTAACTAAGTGGATAAACTTTTCAAAGTTCCCTTCAGGAAACGTGTGTACACTATGGGTCAGATACTGCTCTCAGATACACAGTTGCACATTTGACCCATAACAAAAAATTTGAACCCATAAAGGTCACACAGATGGTGGTGTGAGTTGTGTGTCTTTGTGAAAGTTGGTCAGGAAACAAGTTAAAGATGGTGCAAGTGAAGTGAAGTGCAATGTGAAGTTCTGTGGTGATCAGATTCAGACATTGGCATAACAGGAGAGAGTCTCCATTGAATTCAGTGGTAGTTGTCTGCGTACACAAGGCTTCAGTTTGGCCCATGAGGGATGAGAATTGTGCAGAGTAAATTAAAGGAGAAGAAGCCTGCTTTATTTACACTGCTCTGTCAGTTGCTTTTTCTGTTGCATCTGATCCCTCTCCTCTTTCATCTCCCTGATGTGTAAATTACTCATTTTGCTACTAAACGCCAAAATTAGTACAAATTGTGCTGCTTTGCCACCTAACCTCCAATATCTGGGCAAGTGATACATGATATCTAACTTAAACTACCCATGGTTTTTCCAAGAAACCTCCCTGGCAGGAGCACAAGTACTACTGCAGGCTGTATTTGGAGGAATGTGGCCCTAATGTGAGTAAAGATGTAGGATTGCAAATGTTGGTATAAAGAGGTATCACTTTGTTGTCCTGAATTTGGCCTAGAGACTGAAAACCAATCTAGAAGGGGGGAAAAATTACTAGGCTCTGTTCTAAGAGCAAGGTATCGTGTCACTCCTATGGGAGTTAATGAGTTGCATGAATGCTTTTTATATATAGTATGGAATAGACTACCTGGTACATTAACACTGAGTGCATCACTTATTAAATAGTTGTATAGTTACACTGTATTCTTCACTTTTGTAATCACCAGGTTCTCTTATTCAAGTACCTTCAGTTGAGAGAGGGAAACTTAGTAAAGTTCGTCTGGGATCATTGTCTTTGAAAAAAGAAGGAGAAAGACAATGCTTCTTATTTACAAAACACTTTTTAATTTGTACAAGAAGTTCAGGAGGAAAACTGCATCTCCTTAAGGTACAGAACTTACATAACTACCTCATTTACAAGCCAAATGGTTAAAATATAGAAAATTTAGGTCAATAAATATTTTAACATATCACTGTCTGTGAAATTTCAGTATCTCATGATATTATGGTTTTAACATGAGGCTATCCTATGCTACGGTAAACAGAACTGAGGTAATGCACAGGAATTGACTGAAATATTCTCTCATTGTTATGCAGGTAGAAAATAATAGTGATTCAGTTTGAAGTGTATATTAGTCTTTCTAAAATACATTCAATTAAAATTATGAACTGGGCAGTGAAATGTAACAGGGTTACATTTATTGCAGGAAAGGTCTAGACAATTGTGTATGCATAGAGTATTAATAAACTCAACTCTCTTCACCCTAGAATGAAAAGGTGCTAATTATCTGCATGTCCTTCTCTTTGTCACTGTATGCATGTTACACATCACAGCATGCATAACGGTATATATAAAATACAGGAATATCAATTTGTATGTTCCTTGTCCTTAGCCTCACCTGTGAATAAATTTTGGGAACAAAGCCCATGATTAACAACTTCTAGCTCAAAAGACTCTCCCATTTGAAACTGAACACTGAAAACAAGCATTCCAGGCATTGCAGCTCAGGTACATCATGAAAGTGCTCTAAAGCTGCTAGTAATCTGGTGTACCTCAGGTTTCCAGGCACAAACTTCAAATTTTCACCAACTGATCCCTAAAGAATACTTCCCAGGCAAATGTAAACATCCTCTTCTCCCCCCACATGCTGTCGTATTCTTTCCAGATAGGCTAGTGTATGACATAGGGGGAAATTTCTTTTCAGCCCCAAATTTAATCAGGTCATGAGAATGACCCTGAATGCATGAATGAGGGTCACTGACTTCTTAGGGCCCAAAACATTAAAAATGAACATATAAGAACATAAGAATGGTTGTACTGGGCCAGATCAATAGTCCTTCTACCCAGTATTCCGTCTTCTGGCAGCATGGCAATACCAGATGCTTCAAGGTGAATGAACAGAAAAGGGCAGTCATCAAGTAATCCATCTCCTGTTGTCCAGTTCCAGCTTCTGGCAGTCAGAAGCTTAGGGACACTTAGATTATAGGGTTACATCTCTGACCATCTTGACTAATAGCCACTAAAGGATCTATCTTCCATGAACTTACCTAATTCTTTTTTTAACTCAGTTATATTTTTGGCCTTCACAACATCCCCTGGCAACGAGTTCCAGAGGTTGACTGTGCATTGTGTGAAGAAGTACTTCCTTTTGTTTGTTTAAATCTGCTGCCTATTAATTTCATTGGGTGACTGCCGGTTCTTGTGTTATGTGAACGAGTAAAATAACACTTCCCTATTAACTTACTCCACTCCATTGATGATTTTATATACCTCTATTATATCCCCCCTTATTCCTCTCTTTTCCAAGCTGAACAGTGCCATTCTTTTTAATCTCTCCTCATATGGAAGCTGTTCCATGTCCCTAATAATTTTTGTTGACCTTCTCTGTACTTTTATATAGTGGCATTATGATATTTTCTGCCTTATTTTCTATCCCTATCGTAATGGCTCCCAACATTGTTAGCTTTTTTGACTGTCACTGCACATTCAGCAGATGTTTTCAAAGAACTATCCAAAATGATTCCAAGATCTCTCTCCATTGTGAAAACTGCCATTTATTCGTACCCTTTGTTTCCTATCTTTTAAACAGTTACTGATCCAGGAGAGGACCTTCCCTCTTATCCCGTGACTGCTTAGTTTGCTTAAGAGCCTTTGGGGTAAGACTTGTCAAAGGCTTTCTGAAAGTCCAAGTACACTAAATCCATTGGATCACCCTTGTCTGCATGTTTGTTGACCCCTTCAAAGAATCCTAATAGATTGGTGAGGCATGATTTCCCTTTACAAAAGCCATGCTGAGTCTTTCCCAGCATATTGTGTTAATCTATGTGTTTGATAATTCTGTTCTTTACTAGAGTTTCAAATAACTTGTGTACTAAAGTGAAGCTTACCAGCCTGTAATTGCCAGGATCGCCTCTGGAGGCTTTTAAAAAATTGGTGTCACATTAACTGTCCTCTAGTCATCTGTTACAGAAGCTGATTTAAATGATAGTTACATACCACAGTTAGTAGTTCTGCAATTTGAGTTTCTTCAGAACTCTTGGGTGAATACTATCTGGGGCTGGTGACTTATTACTGTTTAATTTATCAATTTGTTCCAAATCCTCCTCTCTTGACACCTCAGTCCTGGATAGTTTCTGAGATTTATCACCTAAAAAGAATGGTTCAGTGTGGGAATCTTCCTGGCATCTTCTGCAATGAAGACTGATGCAAAGAATTTATTTAGCTTCTCTGCAATGGCCTTGTCTTCTTTGAATGTTCCTTTGGCATTTCAATCATCTAGTGGCCTGATTGTTTGGCAGGCTTTCTGCTTCTGATGTACTTAAAACATTTTTGCTGTTAGTTTTTGAGTCTTTTGCTAGCTGCTCTTCAAATTCTTTTTTGGCCTGGCCTAGTTGTACTTGTCTTGCCAGAATTTATGCTCATTCCCTACTTTCCTTGGTAGGATTTGATTTCTGATTTTTAAGGGATGAGTTTTTGCCTCTAAATGCCTCTTTTATTCCGTTTAATCATGGTGGCAATTTTTTTGGTCCTTTTGCTATGTTTTCTAATTTCGGTTATACATTTAATTTCAGCCTCTATTATAGTGTTTAAAATGCAGCATGCAGACACTTCACTCTTGTGACTATTCCTTTTAATTTCCATTGAACTAGCTTCCTCATTTTTTGTGTAGTTCCCCTTTCTGAAGTTAAATACTACTGTGGTAAGCATCTTTGGTATTCCCCGCACCCCCCTCCCCAGATGTTAAATTTAATTATATTATGATTGCTTTGGTTCAGCTATAATCACCTCTTGAACCAGATCCTGTGCTCCACTTAGGATTTTAAAATATCCATTTTCTGCCCTTCAAAAAAAAGTATAATAGTTTTCTGGTCCCTTGCTGTGTTTCAATAAGGGGCTTTTAGGCAGGCCCAAGAGCAATAATGCTAAACTTACTCTTTCTATGTTCTACTCTTTCACTACGTGTGTGTATATATATATATATTCCTCTTGTTTCTATGTGGTTCAGCTTTGCTGCAGCTGTTCCTGATGAACAGTCTGATCAAGCCTGGAGAAGGGTGTGCATGTGATCTCTTTCCTACCTTCTCCCACCCCCCCAATCAGTGCATGAAAGGGACTACCTTGGCCTGAGGCAGGTTATAAGTGAATGGAAACCAGAGAAATATTTTCTCTCATCCTTTTCAGTTGCTGTCAGTTTAGGTCTATCTGCTACAGCAGCAGGTACAAAACTTTCAGATGGAAATGTGGTTTTCAAACATGGTGAAAAGATCATTCTTCATTCAGGCCCTGGAGAGGGAGCGAGAATGGGCTCTGCTCCTACTGGCAGACTTTTTAAGCCTCTATTGGCAACACAAAAGGAATGTATTTGAATGCACATGTACATGGGCTTTTTGCCACTCTTTCGGGGTCACCAGAAAGCCAACTAGTTGGCCAAGTTGCCAAACCCTTTTACTCCTCATGGAGAAACAAAGGAGGGATGTGGAAAGAAGAAAGGTCAGATGCCAAGAAGCCCCAGCTGACTTCATGGCATCATTCGCCTGGTCACAGCATGTCCAGTCTCATTGCAGTCAGGGATTCTCATCTCTTTCTGGTAGGTATAACAGTACTTCTGCAGTCTGCATAATGTTCAGTGTGTGTGTTTGGTACTCTTATGAATTGTTTACGTATTTTAATCCAATGAGCTGAATTCTGAAGTCCTTTTTCAGCCCAAACTCTATGAACACAAGTTCCTAAATAGAACTGTCTCTAGTTTTAATTTGTCGGGGTTGGAGACAGTGTCAAATACCTGTGTAAACTGGTGCCGAACTTTCCTCTCCTTTGTTTACTGGAAGTGTCAACCAGTCCACTTCAATAGAACTCCCAAGGAGTAATTTACAGACCTGGATTAAAACTAATTTAAAATCAATTCTGGTTTCCCGCAGCAGCATATTCTAGCCTTTTGAACTTCTTAAGAAATCTATAATTAAATTCAATGGACACTATCAACCTTTTATGGAGTGAGTTGGGTTTAATGAGAGGCAAAGCACCATCTTTAAATAACTATGTTAAAATTTGGGGGACAGTTTGCATTGATTTACACCCTGTGGGCAATCCTTTTGGCAGAGTTACTATGGGGTGTAAACTGGAAGAAACTTGAGCTAAACTGCTCAGAAACACTTTGGCATAGAAATATTGCAAGAACAAGATTTCTCAGATTTCTAGTATTTTATGGTTTTGGATGGGTCAGAAATTATGAAACCCATCTCTTCTGTAGATAGTTTAAGTTTCCATCACAGCAGAAACCACTAAGGGAGGAGGCACACAAACAGAATAATACTTTAGAATGTAAATTAAATTTAGTGGAACATCATAAAAGGTCTTCCATTAATCAGATTCAGATTTTTGAGTGAGGGTTCAGGAGTTTTGATTATATCATCCAACTGGTGAACTAATATCTAACTGTGCTGGGATGAATTAGGGAGGGGGAAAGGTGACAGAAATTCTGTAAAATGAATATATTATTGATTTATTTTAATGGAAAAAACCCAGTATTCATTACATTTTCTTTTTCCCTCCTGGTTCTAATAATGTTCTCTTTTCTTGAAAAAATTGTGTGTACTAAACTCTCCAATTAAAGGCTCTTTCTAAAATATAATTCTAAGGAAGCTTAAAAATAACTTTAATGAGAAGGGTATCTCTCCCCCCAGATTACTGAAAAATATGCTTTGTTTCCATAGACAGGGGGTGTTCTCTCTTTAATAGAGTGCACGCTGATTGAGGAGCCAGATGTGAGTGATGATGATTGTAAGTTGCTTTAAACTGTTTACAGTAATTATAGCTCTGAAGCAGTTTTTAAAAAAGTGCTACTCTTTGTTTATTTGTCAGTACAGAAATGATATGTTTTACCTTTTCCTGAAGCCTGAGAAGTAGTGTTAAAAACTGCATGTAAAAACTCTGTTAAAAATGTGTGTTTGTTCTTGCTGATGATAAGATTTCAAGTGAATAGCTGAAGCGGTGTAACAAATGATTTTTTTATTTTTGTGTGGAAATTCATACTTGAGGCTCTTAACTGAACAAAATCCTGTCTTGAAAGGAGAAAGGGATAATTAGCTTTCTCAAATATGGGGAGGAGATGAAAGAATTGGCTGAGCTGGTGGAAAATTTTGTTCTGGATCCTGTAAATCCTAACTGCCATCTTGTTCAAATGAAGTAACAAAGTATATTTCCTTGCTTTTTTAAATTGTCTGTTCAGTTTGGTCCCAGTCCCACAGATTTAGGCACAGGGTGAACTCTGAGTGTGAGAATAGTTCCATTAAATTCAATGATATTTCTCATGTGTTAAAAATATAAAATCCATGGAGAAATCTTTGTAGGATTATGACCTTATTTAGTAACTTGGAAAGTGTAATAATTCACAGCGATTCCCATTCATTAGTACTCATGTATTCATGTTTCTCAAACTTTGCTTGTACTTGTTGTGTGTGAAAATGTGCTTTGGAGGGATGTGGTGGTGGTTGTTTGGCAGAGGGAGGTTTAAAATACTTTTCAGTGTAAATGTAAACAGTACTTTCTTTGATACATAGTTTTTAAATCACAACTGCTTGTTTTTTCTCCCCTGATTGTAAAGCAAAATGTTCTGGACAAGTGTTTGGACACCTGGATTTCAAGATTGTGGTTGAACCTACTGATGCTCCTCCTTTTACTGTAGTACTGCTAGCTCCTTCACGACAGGAAAAAGCTGCATGGACAAGTGATATAAGTCAGGTAAGTTACTCCTTTCCTTATTTTCTTGTTTCTTACCCATTACATCCGTTGCACTGTATTTCAAACTAATCTCAAGGGATTTTTTGCTTTTTTTTCAGGGTTTACTTGTTAGAATTAATACATAAGAAACCAAGTGTTTGCCTATTTTTAAGATTTTACACTTTGTAAGGATTCATTAGTGTAAGGCAGAAAGGGTTTTGCAAGAGATGTTGTTAGGAATGTGGAGTAGGCAGATGAATAACCCGTGTAACATAACTGGCATTCATTTTTACCGCCTGTTAATATGTAACTGAGTGGACTTCTCACTTAATTTAAAAAGAAGAGTCAAACCTGTTAAATTGAGGTAGTGCTAATTGCTACCTGTGATATAAATGAAACGTTGTTTAACTGTGATTCAAGAATCAGGACGATAATGTCTCCATTGCATTTCTATCTCATGTTATGTACATGTATCATATCCCATAGAGTAAGAGAATAAGATGAATTTGGTTTTTTCCTACAATGATAAGAAAATTAGATAAATGGGTATCATATATAAGTAAGAAATATTACAGTGGCTTGCAGGTAATTCATTTTGTTGTGAATGAGTGGAAACGAAAACACATTAAAATATTTTAGTGGTGTGGACACCATTTAAAAAGAGCATTATATTTTTACATATAGGAAACTTGTTAAACAAAGGATTGCTAGAAACCTATTAAAGGAAGTGGGTAAATACACGGCCAAAGAGTTGCATTTGCTTATACTAAATCTGAACATAGCTTTAAGATTTACCTTTGATGATTGCTTATAAAAATATGAGGTGATAATTTGAATCAGTGCCATAGTCCTGATTTAGAGCTCTTTCAGCCCACTGTTAAGTCACAAGGAATAATTGCTTAGCAGTCACTATAAAGGCAAGTTTCAGTCTGGAATTTGATGCTTTTTATAGCAACATTTCTGGTAAGTGAATCTATCTAATTTATTTGAAATTGCTTTTTTAAAAAAAAGACACCCTCTAAATTGTTTTGATCTGGATAAACAGTTCTGGGGTAAAATAAATAAGATTGTAGGTAAAATTTTGAAAAGCACCTAGGTGGCTTCGAGCCTAGGTCTCATAAAAAGTCAGTGGGATTTAAACATCCAGGTATCTAAGTCACTTACATGTTTTTGAAAATTTTACGCAGAGTTCTTACAGCAGATGAACAGTGGTAAAGTAAAAATATATAGCTATAGTATTGACATATTTTTTTCCACCAATTTCAAGAGCCAAATGAAAAGCTTGTTTAAAACTATAAATTTAAAGACCTTTCAATGGCAGCAGCTTTGTATAGTAGGAAAAAGACCTCGTGAAAAATCACATACGTTTTGGAGATGGTATAATTGCTTTAAAGCAACAGTGCAGTCAGAGGGCCTCACGTTCATGTTTGCTTTTTTGATTTGGTACAGTGAGAGAGAGAATAGATAAAGGAGCCCATGAAGAATGCCACGAAACTCCCACTAAGTTACGAGTTTTAGGATTAAAATTGAATAATAAGTATTGCCAAATCAGATCAGACTGGTAGGGCTTCTTGCCTGGTTTCTTGTCCCAGTACCAGCTGCATAGAAACCCTGTAGTAGACAATTATTGACTAAACTGTTCTTAAGTGATTTTTCCTCTTAACCCACTACTACACCTCTGAAGGAGGACATAGGGGCTATACTAATAGAAAGAGTAAACAATAACGATCTTATTAGTTCAGATGTATACATTTAACTAGGTGTGCAGAAATGTGTGTAGCTGGCTGGTTTGCCGTTTCTGTACATGATTAGTTTAACTGTGGACATAATCATTGGTATTGTGCTTCTAAATAAAGTATGCAAATGCCCTTACACACAACTTTAAATTTATACCCTGAATTTTCCTTTTCACTTAGTCATTGGATGAAGAAGAAGGGCAAGTATGAAAAAATGAGTTGTTGGCAAATGCCATTGCTATGATTGTTATATAGTTATCCACTATACTATTGCCATGGACAAGTTCCTAAGCAAAAAATTAGCAATATAAGTCTTAGGAATCACCGAACTGTACCCAGTTTATGCCTATGTGGAAGTAATTAGATCCACTAATTTGTTTTCAGCCTGCCCTTTTGTGGCATTAAAGAGGTTATTTAACTGATGGGTCTTTCCCAACTTCTGTATCTGGGGGAAGAGAAAGCGTTTGAATATAGTTTACCCTTCCCTTCTGTGTCTCTGTGAAGTAAACATTCATAGACTTTTCCCTAAATTTGTATGTATCTCAAGAAAATGTCCAAACACCTCTAGCAAATTGTTGCTAGAAAGGCAAAGTCAAAGAATACAACAATTGTATACATAGCCATCACTGCCGAGCTTTATATAACAAATGTGCTTCCTAAATAACTGGAGCAATCGGAGAAGGGGTGACATGAAATGGAGGTTCCCAATTCTAGGAGTAGAAGAGGTTGGAAAGTTCCTTTTCTGATTGGATACTGGTGATACTAGAACTTGCAGAATGCCAAGCTCCTATTGCAACGATGTGGAAAGGCAATTTATAAAAGATTTGATAATGTGCTTTAATATTGTAGCGAGCCATCTTATCAGTTTTTATTACTTTATTTGTCAGAGCACAGCACCTATAGCTCTTTAAAATGAAAGGCCCAATCAGGATTGCCTTGCTTATATGAGTAGTGCCACTGAAGTGAATCAAGTGAGTAAAGCTATCCGAATTTGACATAAAGGGATGAATTCAGCTGTTACACCAGGATACATTTGGATTAACTGCACTGACTTGTGAAACTAGGACAGAATTAGGTCCCAAATTTGTATTATCCGTTCTATTACTGTAATGGGATAAAACATCAGTACTCAATTTGTACATATTCATCTTAGTCTGACAGCATCATCATTGACTTTTGACTTTAGAGCCATTTCAGGATTACAGGAATACAGTTATGAAATCTCTGAATGTAAATTAAGTATTTGAGGCTTGTGGTTTGTTCAGAGTATACTTCAGGATTTTGGTAAAATACATAGTGAGAAATCTTGATCCCATTAAAGTCAATGGAAAGACTCCCATTGACTTCAGTGCGCCAGGATGTCACCCTTAGAGTTAGTAGCATATCAGTTTACTGGATATTTTTGGCAAGCAAGTGGCATAAATTAATTTGTTTCAGTTTGCTTTTCAAGTTCTGTTTGTTTTTTCCTCGCCTTGTTGCCAGTGGTCATATGTATTATAGCAATCACAGTAAAATTAATTTTGTGCAATGTTTTATTAAAGAAATTCTTCTCATGAAAAACATGCCTTAAAATTTGCTAGTTCCACCTGCATCTTTGTTAATGCTGAGGAATACTGCCCTTTTCCTTGTTTTATGCTACTGAACCTCTTACCTTATGGTCCTACATCCAGGGTTTGACGTAGGGAAAATGGTGTCCTGGGCAGATTTCTGTATTTTGGCACCCACTACCTCCCTCAGCCCCACACCCATCTCTTCCATCCCCTCTGGCCCTGGCTGCCTCTCTGGGCTCTCTATCCTTTCATTGTTTTCTGGCACCATGGCCTCCCCCCCCCTCATTGCCCTGAGCTCCCTTCCATGGCCTTGCACCCCAGATCCACCCTGCTTCTTGCCTCTTGACCACAGTGCCCTCATGACCACGGTACCCTGGGCGGTTGCCCACCCATAGAGCCAGCACTGTCTACATCACAGCTGTCATCTTTCTAGCCAAGGACTGGACATGTCTATCTGTGGAGACTCTCAGCATGACTTCTTAATTGACAAGAGGGGTCATTGATGAATTGCATGAAGTACTTTCACCACAGGAACTAAAAAGGCTGCTGCTGTAACACTTCCAACTTCCACTATTCTGAGCAGGAAAAAATTGGTTATTTCCAATAAATATATTATATTTTTTATTTTTAATAATCCATTTGATAAAATCAGTACCAAAACATAGACTGCTACATTATAACCCATAATTAGACTTTTCAAATCACAACAAAAAATGAATATACAAATAATGTCGTTTATACATACATGGATTTTGTATTAATAGATTTTAAGGCTGGACAAGGCCATTATTATTATCTAGTCTGATCTTCTGCATAACAGGCCATTTGTTATTAGATGTTTCAAAGCTACTACTTATATTCATTGTGCTTATACCCAGTTCAATTTATATTACCATGGAGAAGTAATATATATACATATACTTCTATATGAATAAATTTAAAAAGCATCATAAAGACAGGCAGTCCACATGGAGTTTACACTTACTAGGCATTGTGATCTTAATCCAATGGGAGTGTATTCATTGATTTCCAAGGACATTGCATTAGGTCCTACAATTTCTATGCCCAAACCTTTTTAAATCTGTGGTTACGGGTGGATCTGCAAATCTTAAGGGATAGGTGCTAGCTGCAGGCCTTAAAGTCTCTCTTTGAAATCTCTACAAAGTCTGTTCTTTGTCCTTGATTTAAGGGCACCTCAGAAACTATACTCTGTAGGTGAGATTCTGTGTTACACCTTTTAGAAGGGCAAACCAAGGGGAAATGGGGTTAGGAGGACTTAAACCACCTTTGTGTCCTCTCAGTCCAGTGCTGCTCTAGTGGCTGGAGTGCCCCTTGGCATAATTTAGACAGCCCTGGGATCTAAGTTACAGGAGCCTCTCTGGACTACTCTTTGGGCCATAGCACTGCCCAGAACTTCTGCAGTGCCATGTGCTGTGGCCCCTCCCCAGGTCAGACTCAGACTCGTACACTCTAAGGTTAGAAGGGACCATTATGATCACCTAGTCTGATCTCCTGCACAACGCAGGCCACAGAACCTCACCCACCCACTCCTATAATAGACCCCTGACCAAAGACTGAGTTACTGAAGTCCTCAAATCATGGTTTAAAGACTTCAAGGTATAGAGAATCCATAAGCAAGTGACCCATGCCCCATGCTACAGAGGAAGGTGCCTCAAGCCTTTGTCAATCTGCCCTGGGGGAAAATTCCCTCTCAACTCCAAATATGGAGATCAGTTAAACCCTGAGCATATGGGAAAGACTCACTAGCCAGATACCTGGGAAAGAATTCTCTGTAATAACTCAAAACCCATCCCATCTAACATGCCTTCACAGGCTATTGGGCATATTTACCACTAGTAATACAAATTCAGTCAATTGCCAAATTAGGCTGTCCCATCATACCATCCCTTCCATAAATGTATCAAGCTCAGTCTTGAAGCCAGCTAGGTTTCTTGCCCTACTCTCCTTAGAAGGCTGTTCCAGAACTTTACTCCTTTCATGGTTAGAAACCTTCATCTAATATCAAGTCTAAACTTCCTGATGGGCAGTTTATATCCATTTGTGCTTGTGTCCACATTGGTGCTGAATTTAAACAACTCCTTTCCCTCCCTGATATTTATCCCTCTGATGTATTTCTAGAGAGCAATCATATCTCCCCTCAGCCTTCTTTTGGCTAGGCTAAGCAAGCCAAGCTCTTTGAGTCTCCTCTCATAACGCAGGTTTTCAATTCCTTGGATCATTCTAGTAGCCCTTCTTTGCACCTGTTCTAGTTTGAATTCATTTTTCTTAGACATGGGAGACCAGAACTGCACACTGTATTCCAGATGAGATCTGACAAACGCCTTTTATAACAGAATTAACACCTCCCTATCTCTACTGGAAGTACCTTGCCGGTGCATCCTAGGACTGTATTAGCTTTTTTCATGGCCACCTCAGATTGACAGCTCATAGTCATTCTGTGATCAATCAATACTCCCAGATCCTTCTCTTCCTCCATCATTTTCAGCTGATGTATCCCCAGCTGATAGCAAAAGTTCTTGTTATTAGTCCCTAAGTGCATGACTTTGCACTTTCCACTATTATTATTACTAGCACTAACCTTCCAGTCTATATTTGGGCAATTAGAATCTCCCATAATCACACAGTTCCTAGTAGGATTTACTTCATTAAAAACATTAAGGAGGTCTCTCTCCATATTGAAATCGGATCCCGGTGGTCTGTAGCACACCCCAAGCACTATCCCAGGGGAAGCTCTAATAGTTTTCTTCACCAATGTGATTTTTGCCCAGACAGACTGTCTTATCCATTGCATCACTTCCAATTTCTTTAGTCTACTTCTTTGATATTCAGTGCTACTTTACCACCTTTGCCTTTATTTCTGTCTTACCTAAACAGCACATGACCATCAATACCTGTTCTCCAGTTATGACTACTATTCCACCATGTTTCTGTTATCCCTATAAGAATATCTGGTTTCACTTCCTGAACCAGTAGCTCTAGTTCCTCTGTTTTGTTACCCAGGCTTCTCACATTGGTCTTTGCAGACCTACCTTTCCTGCCCTCAGCCCCAACCCGTCCACACTCTTTGTGCTAGGGCTTGCAAGGGAGTCTTTGAAAGACAGCCATACAGCTGTCTTTCTCAGTGCCTGCCCTGGGGTAATTTGCCCATGGCTGGATCTAGGTCTTTTAGAGCCCATTTACATCATTCTGGCCCTCTTACTGAGCAAAAAAGGGTCAGAGCAGGGCTGAGCATCTTGACAAGCTTGTCTATTAAGCTTTCTAATTTCCTTGCAATGCACCTGTTTGGTTTATTGATCTTAAAAGTACCACAGGGTATGTTGGAAGAATTTTAATCTTGTTGAATCAAAGCATATTTCATTTATAGTTCCAAAAAAAAAAAACCCCAACAGTTTAAGAATTTATTGAGAAATGTGTAGACCAGATCCTCAGTTTGTGTACATCCAGTTGGTGTAGATCCATTGACTTTAATGCATTAGTGGCACAAAGTCTCAGGGTGAACTTGAAAATCCTGCTCATTGTATTTTTTCTTCATTGTTGTTAGCTTTATTTATATTTTAAAAAATCTATTTTATCTACCAGTTCACACGCTTAGAGCACAATGGTTTAGGATTACAGTGATGAAGGAAAATATGAAACTATATTTCTTTTTTACAGTGTGTTTTGATTTTAATGATTCTCGATTTTCATTTTCATAGTGTGTTGACAATATAAGATGCAATGGTTTAATGACCATCGTGTTTGAAGAAAACTCTAAAGTTACTGTGCCACATATGATCAAGTGAGTGCAACTAATTTTTCACAGGGGAATAATGTAGCTTTATTTATTAATGAAAGCTTAACATGATGGATAGATTGAAACTTTGAAATGTACCATTTTGTCCAGTTTTGTTGAATGGGATTAATCCTTCATCCCAAAATAAGTAATATTTTAAAAGCTTATGATTTTGGGAAGGACCTGACTCATGATTTTTTTCAGACTTGGGCTTGAAAGTATGGACTAGTATTCACAAAAGCTCTGACTTTCAAGTATTTCTGCAGTTCTGCGTCTTCTTGTTCCTTCAGATGAATAAATGTAAAATTGTAAGCTTTGAAGTATTAACATACTGGAAATACTAATTCTCTGTGATACTGCTCATGATTTTATTGGTTACATTTAAAAATGTATACAAAATTTAGGCAAGTACAGACAGGTAGAGTTTGTGAAAGTATTTCATTATAGCAGCTAAAATTTTTCTTTCCCTTGCTGCGCCCATCTTTGAGATGCCATAATTTAACTGATCACATCAAGGTAACATGATTAATTAGAAATACACTTCCCCCTTGTCCTCTTCCCCCCAAGATCTCTCTTTTCATCATTTATTTTTCCTAGAGATGTCACTTTTTATTTGTAGGAAGCAATTTTCAGTACTTGATTTCAAACTCGTAACATAGGAGTACCTCTGAGTTCCCTTACTCTTCCACATGTACATGAGTTTTATCTACCTTTATCCAATATAAACGTTAAGAAATAAAACAGTGTATCAGTAATCCTTCATGACTTTAGTGATTACCCCTAGGTCATTTCTCCTTCTGTACCAATAGGTCTCTCGGCAGCACAATACATAAGTGTTGTTCTTTTCTGCACTTTGATGTATGCAAAGGATAGCAAGTGGGCCTCTCTCTTTGGTACATATCAGTAGGATCAATGTTAGTTCTGATATTTTTCTTTAATGTCTAGAAATAATGGATGTTTTTTCTTATTTTGATTTTGTTTAATCATTCTACAATACAAACGTTATTATTACCTATTAAGAGTTGAGTGTGCTCAGCACTTTATGAAAAATAGAGGAAGACCTAGTCCCCACCCCAAAGAACTTTCATTCTGAACAAGCCTGATAGGATAATGCCAACATACCTGAGATATGTCATGTCATGTTTCAGAGATTTTTTTCTCCTCTCTATTTGACTTTGCAAGCGTATTGACTTTTAAAAGTGTTACTGTTTCAGATATCTGTACCTGATGAATCAAACAATTTCTCTGCCACTTCAGTAACAGCCTAATTTACCAAAGAAAAATTGTTTTCCATTTAATGTATGATAGAAGTTAGGTTGAATATCTCGACTGTGGGTCCTAAGAAAACCAAAAGTGCTGCAGAAAAGATTAGGAGGAAGGAACACTCATTTTAGTCTACTCCTCTCTCCTGCAAATTTATTATTTTATAAAAACTAAACGAAATAAAATTTTGCAAAACTGAATGCAACAAAAAGATTTCATGCCTTAAAATAAAATTTTATTAAAACATATTTAGTTTAACTATTTTCCTATAACATTAGAAACCCAGAAAATACAGTATAGACTAATTGAATCTATGGTGAGGGGTAAATTAGAAATTATATATTTCTGGACAATAAAGAGTCTACTCTTTTGAAACTTGTTCTTATAATTTATTATGTAGATCTGATGCTCGACTTCATCGAGATGACATTGATATCTGCTTCAGCAAAACATTAAATTCCTGCAAAGTGCCCCAAATCCGTTATGCAAGCGTGGAACGCCTCTTGGAGAGATTAACAGACTTGCGCTTTCTTAGTATTGATTTTCTTAATACTTTCTTGCATACTTACCGCATATTTACTACTGCAACAGTTGTACTGGAGAAATTGTCAGATATATACAAAAGGCCTTTCACCTCCATTCCAGTCAGGTAAACTCAGTTTCTTCTTCTGTGATAAGAATATTGTTAGAATGGTCTTTTTTCATCATGTAAATAGTGAGGGGAAGGAGTGGATTTGGGGAATAGAACTCCCTTTTTACAGTATATGATGTTTTAAATAAATATATTTTAGTTTTATGCCCTGGCTTTCAGGATCAAATAATATAAATATGTTGTTCACACAGAGCGCATTTGTGAATGTTTGTATTTGTTAATGTTAGTGTTGCATTTTTGTATCTTACTCAAAGGTCTTTGGAACTGTTTTTTGCTACCAGTCAAAACAACAGAGGAGAACACCCGGCTGATGGGAAGTCACCACATCTTTGTCGCAAATTCTCATCTCCTCCCCCACTGTCTCTCTCTAGAACTTCCTCACCTGTCAGAACAAGAAAACTCTCATTGACTAATTCACCACTGAACTCAAGAATAGGGGCTTTAGATCTCTCTACTTCTTCTGTTGCCAGTAGCCCTACCTCAACTTACAGCCCTGCCACATCCCCACCACCCATTGCTAGCAAAGTACCACTGGACCTCAGCAAGGGTCCCTCCTCCCCAGAACAAAGTCCTGGATCCATAGAAGAGAATTTAGAGAATCCTCGCATTGATCTGTGTAACAAGCTAAGAAGAAGCATTCGCAGAGGTATTATATAACTGCAGTATATTAAGTGTGTGTGTGTGTGTGTGTGTGTATATATATATACATATATAAAATAGCAAATATAATAATCCCCAGTATAAACTCAACACTTAGCAAGATGACTGCAACCAGTAAATGTTTCTCACTGCTTAGCAAAACAGTTGCTTTTTGACCATTGGAAACATTTTTCAGTAATACAAGTGTTCATGTTCTTAATTTTGTTATAGTAGATGCTTTGTTCATATTCCCAGTGCTCCACTGCTTTGGCATCTGGTTTCACCCATAGGAATAGCAATGTGGCAGAATGGAACACACCAATGATGGCCCTTGAAAGAACAGGGAGAAGGGTAAATGCGATTGAGGGGAAGAGCTTCAACTATCCTTATGCCAAAGGGAATAGAAATTAGCTAATAGAACCACCTCTTGTACCTTCTTGAAGTAAACCTTGTGTGATATGTTCCCTTTGTGATATGACTTGTAAAGTATTCACTTAAAAAAGAAGGGTTCTGAACAATGTAAAGAAACCATCCGTCTTGACAAATCTTCATGAAATTGTTAACTCTCCTTTGAGTGATTGTGCACATATATTTTCCACTGCAGGTGTATGTGAACCCAATGCACTCAAGTCAGAGACTTTTTCCAGAATTACCACTACGTAGCACACATGCTAGCCTCATATGCAGAGCTAAGGACATACAAAGGGGCATGGCTGCTGCTGCCTTCTCAGTTCTTTCTGAAGTGATGAGAGTTGAAACTCCACATTGGTCTTGAGCCTCTGTTAGCCAGTTTTAGGAAGGAGCGTTTCTCTTATTGTATATAGTTATCGTTCACTTTAGTATTAGTTCTAGTATAGTTTGAGAGATGAGGTAGGTAAGGTGATACTCTTTATTGGACCAACTTCTGTTAGAGGAAGAGACAAGTTTTCGAACTACACAGTTCTTCAGGTCTGGCAAAAGAAACCAGAGTGTCTGAACTAAACAGAAATTGGAACAGATAGTTAAGCATAAGGGGTAATGTTGTAGGAAGTTACTTGAGATGGAGTGGGCAATAAAGGTTAGATTGTTATGCAAAAGGGGTTTGAAGTGGGCCACTAAAGGTTAACAGGCAGATGTATGTTACAGATGGTTGTCATGAGCCATGAAACCAGTGTTACCCCTTACATTTTACTATCTGTCCCAACTAATATTAAGCTCAAACACTAATTTCTTTCCACAGTCCTCAGGGGCATGCACAAGGAAGGACAAGCAGGCCCCTCCACCCCCCAATAATGGCCCAGGGCCAGAGGAGCTCTGTGCCCATGCTGCAATGGCCCTGTGGCTGGAGGAGCTCACTCTCCTATCTACCGCAGCCCTGAGGCTGGAGGACCTGTCAGCTCCCGCTGGAGCACTGTGGTCAGAGAAGCTTTGTGCCCTTCCAAAAGGGGCCACATTTAAATTCCTATGCATGCCCCTGCCAGTCCTGAAGAAGTACTCTGTGTAGTTGAAAAGCATGACTCTTTCATCGACTAATGTTAGTCCAATAAAAAGTATCACCTTACTTATTTTGTCTCACTCTTATCCTGGGACCAATATGGCTACAGCGACACTGCAAAATAGTATAGTTTAGGTAGTTAGCTGT
>ML675629.1:45028662-45049994 GCA_007922155.1 Mesoclemmys tuberculata
AGCTGTTTCTCAGGTTTTTGTCTTGCCAAAATCCCCAGAATTTAAACAGTTGCCAGACACAGGGTTGTTTTCTCTATCAGTGACAAGCACAGAAATTGCCTAATTTGTTTAGCTGAGGGACATGTGAGGGATAAATGTCCTGTTTGTACCTCATTTCTGATGAAGACAAAGAAGCAGAAGAATTTCTACCTTAAAATTCATCTTCTTGAACAGGCAATATATCTTTGTTCAGTCTGAACCTAACCTCGAGAGAGAGAAGAATTTTCCACAAGGAGTGCCCCTCCAGCTTCCCTGGCACCAAGGCAGGATTTGGGTGAGAGATGCCACTCTCTTCCTTTTCTATCATCCCCTTGAAGTGCACAAAACCATATGAGACTGGTAGACCACTGAAGTGTCACTATTTGTTCCACAAAAAGGCATTAAAAAGTCCTCCAGTGCTGAATTGAGGTCCGTTCGTAAGCACCAATACTCATTTACACCATTGACTCTGGTACCTTCATCTTCACTGGTGAGAACTTCAACCCTGGAACTGTTGGGTTCAGCACCAGTTTTGGCATCTATCCACTCACCTCCACTGTTGGTGCCATTGATGCTGCAAGTGTTTCTCATGACAAAAGATTTGTTGTTTCCCACTGCTGATCCAACTCCAACTGTGGTGGCACCACCAAACATTATTTACAACCAGAGCACCATCCTTAATGCAGCCCGCATCAGTTCCGCAAGCATTGTCAATGTTAACTCATCTTTCAGCATTCCATCTGCCTCGTCTCATTCCACCATCACTGTTGGATAGTACACTGATGTTGGTATCTTTGTGTCACCAGTGCCAAGACTATCGTCAGCATTCATAGGAACTTCTCCCCCATTCACTGAGGAGAGTTATATATCCTTCTCTACAGACTCTGAGCATGGTTAACCTATGTCTCCTCTAAGTTCTTTTAGGACTCTAGGGATACTCAAACTACAAAGCAAGACCAGTTTTCTTTTTAAAATGACTGGATGTGGTTCCCAATACCATGGGCTGTACAAAAACTGGACTACTGCCAGTGGCCAGTTTTGGCCTCTTGGACTACTCTAAGGCTCCTGAATCTCTGTCAGTTACACAATCCAGAAGGAAGTTGCCTTCTCCAGCTCCAATGGCTACTAGAGAAGATCCTTCTGTAGAGCCACAATGTCCCTTCACATTGAAGCACACAGAGCAGGAGGAAGCAAGGGAGGAACCCTTAGGTATTCCCCTTTCCATATTTCTTCCTTTTCTCTGAACGAGGCCATGATTCATGAGTCAACATTATCTTCTCCTGAAGATTTTAAGGTCTTTGAAGACCTCATGAGGAGAATGGCTACTTCTTTGCAGGAGGAATTTGTGCTAGACACTCCATGCAGAATCTAGCCCCAGGAAGGGTTGTCTTTCTCATAGACTCTAAGATCAGAAGGGACCAATATGATCATCTAGTCTGACCTTCTGCACAATGCAGGCCACGGAACCTCACCCACCCACTTCTGTAATAAACCTCTAACCTATGACTGAATTATTAAAGTCCTCGAATCATGGTTTAAAGACTTAAAGAACAGAGAATCCACAAGGAAGTGAGCTGTGCCCCATGCTACAGAGAAAGGCAAAAACATCCAGAGCCTTTGCCAATCTGCCCATCTCCCCAACATATTTGGATTCAGGAAGGAGAAGATTCCTTCCTGACCCCAAATATGATGATCAGTTAAACCCTGAGCATATGGGAAAGACTCACTAGCCAGACATGCAAGAAAGAATTCTCTGTAATAACTCAGAACCCATCCCATCTAACATCCCTTCACAGGCCATTGGCATATCTATCACCAGTAGGCAAAGGTCTTTCAATTGCCAAACTAGGCTGTTCCATCATACCATCCCCTCCATAAATTTATCAAGCTCAGTTTTGAAGCCAGCTAGGTTTTTTTGCCCTCACTGATGCCCTTGGAAGGCTATTCCAGAACTTCACTCCTCTGGTGGTTAGAAACCTGCATCTAATTTCGAGTCTAAACTTCCCAATGGCCAGTTTATATCCATTAGTTTGGGTGTCCACATTGGTGCTGAATTTAAATAATTCCTTTCCCTCCCTGGTGTTTATCCCCCTGATGTATTTCTAGAGAGCAATCATATCTCCCCTTAACATTCTTTTGGTTAGGCTAAACAAGCCAAGCTCTTTGAATCTCCTCTCATAAGACTCTGTCTTACCAATTTCATTCCTTGGATCATCCTAATAGCCCTTATTTGCACCTGTTCCAGTTTAAATTAATCTTTCTTAAACATGGGGGACCAGAACTGCACACAGTATTCCAGATGAGGTCTTACCAACGTGTTGTATAATGGTACTAACACCTCCTTATCTCTACTGGAAATATTCTCAGTGCTTAGTAGTCCCCCTTCTTCTTTCTTTGTTTTCTTCCTATTTATATGGCTATAGAACCATTTACTATTGGTTTTAATTCCCTTTGCAAGATCCAACTCTACTTGACTTTTGGCATTTCTCACTTTATCTTTACATATTCTGACCTCCAAGGGTAGCTTTCCTTGCTGATCCCTCCCATTCTCCACTGCTTGTAGGCTCTCTGTTTTCTCTTAATCACCTGTCTGAGGTGCTTAACCATCCAGCTTGGTCTACAACTCATCTATCAATTTTTTCTCCTTCCATGGGATGCAGGCTTCAGATAGTTCCTGCAACTTTGACTTGAAGTAATTCCAAGCTTCCTCTACCTTTAGATCCATGAGTTCTTCAGTCCAGTCCACTTCCCCAACTAATTCCCTTTATTTTTTAAAGTTAACCCTTTTGAAATGAAATACCCTAGTCACAGATCTATTTTTGTTTATCCTTCCTTTTTGTCTGAACTGAATTAGCTCATGGTCGCTCGAACCAAGGTTGTCCCCTACAACCAGTTCTTCTACAAGATCCTCACTACTCACCAATACCAAATCTAATATGGCATGTTTAAGTGCATTTCCCTCCCTACTCAGGTGAAGTCCATCCCAAGAGAACTGTCCTCTGTCCAGGAATGCCTCCCAGCGACCATACGTCCCAAAGCCCTCCTTATAGCACCACTGCCCATGCCATCTGTTGATCATCTGGATCTTGTCACGCCTTTGTTTTCCTCCTCTAGGGACAGGCAGAATCCTACTGAAGATCACCTTAGCCTCAATTTCCTTAAGAGTCTTCCCCAGCCTTCCATAGTCTCCTTTGATATGTTCCAGCAAGAATCTAGTTATATCAATTGCACTCAAATGAAGGACAATCAGTGGATTCTTTCCCGTTCCCATTAGGATCCTCTTCAGCCTCAGATCCACATCCTGTATCTTAGCACCCGACAGACAGCCCATCCTTCTGTTCTCTGGATCAGCTCGGTTATAGGCCTGTCTGCTCTCCTCAGCAAGGAGTCCCCAATCACATTGACCTGATTTTTCTTGGTAATGGTGCAATTCTCTGGCCTCTTCTTGCAGTCACGTGCTTCCACTTGGCCACTTTCCTCACCCAGCAGCCTCCCCTCAGAGTTTGTTGGTCCTGCTTCCATCTGCAGGTCTGGGTTTTTCCCTTCAGCCTCCTCATTCCTTTGCTCCATCATCTGCTTAAACCCCCTTCTAAACTCAACTAGAGTTTCCACCTGCATCTCCAACGCTCAAATCTTCTCTTCCATCAGCTATATGAGGCAGCACTTCATGCAAATGAAGCTCTTTTGCGGTACCCCCTCCAGGATCATGTACCTCCTGCAGCTTCCACATTCAGTCATCTTCATTGTGTCTTCCACTGCCTGAGTAGCTACCACTACCGATTCTGTATCTGTCATAATCTTCCCCTACTTTCTGTCAGTGAGAGACACAAAAACAAAAAACCCCCCAAAAAAACCCCAACGAGCACCCCAACAATACCAAAACACCACACTCCCTCTGCAAACTCCCACTCATACTCCCCAGTTTCCAGCTCTGTTGGTGGCTCCTGTGCTGCTGCCTGGTTGAGTGGCTACTTTTGTAGGCCCCTAATTAGGGATACCCTACCCCCTAAGTAGGGTCAGCTTATCTCAGTACACCATCTAGTACCAGCTCCTGCAAACTGAAGGGAAAAATAACTAAACAAAACAAAAACAACTCCACAAAACTCACCCACTGCCCCTAAGGCCCACTCAAACTCCTCTGGGTACACAGCTCTGTCCTCTTGCCCTACTTAACAGAGCTCATACCAGGAAAGCAGATGGGGTCATCCTCAAGGGTTGGAGTCAGCATAAGGCCCTGTTCAGTAGGGGGCCAGGAGTCACAGGTGCATCTTTCCATTTCCCTCCCAACCCTGGCCCTTCAGTGCAGCTGCAGGGCCCACTTGCCCTGCCTGACACCAAGCATATAGTAGTGGTTGCAGCCCATCTGCACCATTTGTTTCCCTACCTGGACAATTGGCTAGTTCAGGGAAGATCAAGATCCCATGTCCAGAACAGCATCGTGGTTTTCAGACATCTGTTTTCTTGTCTCAGTCTAAAATAGAATGTAGACAACACAAACAATACAAAAATACATTTCAGGGAGTGGATCTAGACTATGACTGTTATTGCTTATATTCTGATGGACGGACAGACTCCAGTCCACAGCCTGTCTGTCTGATACCCTCCAATCCAACCCAAGGAGAATAATGCTTGTGTCTTCAGCTGTTAGTACACATGACCTAGTGTATGCGTGTGATACAACATGCCAGTCTTCATCTCAGATGTCTTCAGGCCTGGCTTAACACAGTATATCATCCGAACAGGCATTCTCTGGATATGCTGATTTACATACCTGCACAAGTGCTTCAGTCTCTGACTTGGTGATAGGACCATAGAGAGGTAGGCAAAGGATGTTTCTTTTCTGCCACCAGAACCAACTGTGATGCTGGAAACAGATACATCCACTAATGGTTGGGGGCCCCATCTGGGTCAACTTCAAGTTCTGGTACTTTGTAAACCTTAGGAGGTTTTGCTTGACATAAATATACTAGAGCATGAGGCCATTCAGAGACTATGTGAGATGTTTGTGATCAACATCAGCAACCAGGTGGTTCATGTACTCACCGACACCACCACCACTATGCTTTATCTGAACAAGAGGGTGCAAGATCAAATCAATTATTCCAAGAAATGATCCACCTGTGGAACTTCTTCACAAAGAACCATGTCTTGCTAAAGGCATTTTAACTTTCAGGGGGGAGGAACATTATTGCAGATTCACTCAGCAGTAATTTTGTAGACCATCATGAGTGGCCAATAACAAGGACATTCTGCACCAGTTCTTCCATCTGTGGGGTTACCCAGTAATAGACTTCTTTGCAACTAAATGAACAATAAATGCAGGAAATTCTGCTTCAGAGCAGACAGCAGCCCTCGTCTTTGTCAGATGCTTTTCTTTTCCCCTGGTTACATGCTTTTGATGTATGTGTTTCTTGCCATCCTGCTAATTTCAAGGGTGATCAGGTAACTAAAAAAGAGGCAAGGCAGTCATAATCCTCATAACGCCAGCCTGGCCAAGGCATTAACTGTCTGTTCAACTTTCCATAATTCTACCTGTGGTCAAGGATCTTTTCTATCTCAGCACTAAGGTGATTTACTGCTCTCAAATCTACAATCACTTCACCTCACAGTGTGGATGATCTCTGGTTGAGCAGTGAGGGAAGTGTTTGCTCCCAATATGTCCAGGTGAGCAGCAGATTGGAAACCAGAGCAACTTATGCAGCACAATGGAAAAGGTTCTCAGTCTGTGCTGAATCTTACCAGTTGTCAACAAACAGTGCAGAAATTAGACTACCTGCTGCATTTGAAATCATCTGGTCTCTCCTTCAGTTCTGTGCGGGATCATTTAGCCTCCATCTCTCTGATACATCCACTGCCAGATGTTTTTTTTAAAAATCTTTTTGCATCCTTTGTATTTAGATTTTTAATGGGACTCATCCACATGCATCCTTCTTTGTCTGATCCTGTGCTTTCATAGGACTTGAATATAGTTTCCTCTTTTTAATGGATTTGTCCATTTGAACCTTTAGCAACAGCTTCCTTATCACTGCTATCTCTGAAAACAGCACTTTTGGAAGCCGTCGTGTGTTGAAGTGTGTTGCAGTTCCAAGCACTACTAGTTCACTCTCCTTTTGTGATATTTTACAAAGAAAAGGGCTCTGTTTGCCCACACCCTAAGTTTATGCCTGAGGTTGTATCTGCATTCCACCTTTGAAACCAGACCATTCATCATCTGATATTTTTTCTGAAACATCATTTTAGCAAAGCTGAAGAGATGCTTCATGCTTCAGATGTGTGGAGGGCTCTGTCCTTTTACCTGGGCTGCACAAAGTGGTTCAGATCATATTCTAGACTTTCCGTAGCCTTTACTGAAAGGATTAAAGGGAACCGGTGAGAGCCTAGCATGTATCACATTGAATTTCTGGCTGTATCAAGCTGTGCGATGATGCAGCAAAGGTTTCTCCTCCAAGGATAACAGCTCATTCCACTAGGGCTCTTTCCACTTCATCAGCCTTCTTGCATAACATATCTATAGTGGGTATTTGCAAAGCAGCACCATGGTCATCTATGCTGTCACTCAAGCTTCCTGGGATGTCAACTTCAGCAAGTCAGTGCTGCAGTCTCTCTTCAAGTAATCTGAATACCCATCACCTGTAAGGAAACTGTTGATGAGTCACTTAGAGTGGAAGAAAGAGAAGAATGGGGGGAGAGGATTTGATAGCAGCCTTTAACTACCTGAAAAGGGGTTCCAGGGAGGATGGTGCTAGGCTGCTCTCAGTGGTAGTAGATGACAGAACAAGGAGCAATGGTCTCAAGTTAAATGGTCTCAGGTGGGGGTGATCTAGGTTGGATATTAGGAAGACGTTTTTCACTAGGAGGATGGTAAAGCACTGGAATGGGTTACCTAGGGAGGTGATGGAATCTCCACCTTCAGAGGTGTTCAAGCTGCAGCTTGACAAAGCTCTGGCTGGGATGATTTAGCTGAGGTTAGTCCTGCTTTGAGCAGACCTCCTGAGGTCCCCTCCAACTCTAATATTCTATGTATGTTCACAATCACTCAAAGGACAAAAAACGGTTACTTACCTGTATGGTAATTATTATTCTTCGAGATGTGCACATTTTTATTACATGACCCTCCCACTTTCCCTGCTGTTTCGGGTATTAGATAGATGGCAGTGCAAAGGAACAGAGAGGGAGGTGGCTCCTTTATACCCTTGGTTCTGCAGAGTGAGGGCAGCAGGGGCCCATGCGCTGCTTAGGCAAAAGTCTTTGATTGAGTGCACTGGGCATACACCTGTCCATACACATATATGTGCACAACACATCTTGAAGAACAACAGATACTGTACAGGTAAGTAACCATTTTTCCCCTCCAAATAGATTTAACTACTAATTAAACCAAATAATTCAGTTACTCTATTTTATATAAATTCAGTATTGGTGTTTTGATCCCCAGCAATGGAGGAATTATACATATAGTCCCTGGTTCAATAAAGCATTCCTTTTCAGAAAAAATGCTTAAGCATTTGCTTAACTCCCATTAAAATCAATAGGAGATAAGCACATGTTTAAGCTCTTTCCAGAATTCGGGCCAAAATGAATTTTCTTTTCTGATTTTTTTTTTTCTTGAACTAAATATAATATGTGATAATAAGAAATGTAATTTTGTTTCACAGCTTGCTTAAAAAGGTGCAGGATAGACTAAATTTGGCCCTGACTTACACCCACGGAATTCCATGGTATACACTGGACTTGCAGATGTTATAATTCAAGGCAGAATGTAGCCTAGCTCTATGCTATTTCCTAACTATATAATAGAGGAAACTGACAAATCAAAGAAGAGATTATAAAAATGTTATCCAGAGCTAAAATAACAAAATAGTGACTGAACAGATCACTTCTCTTCTCTCTGCTGAACAGATCACTGAAATAACTCCCTAGTGAGCCATTTAATGGAGTTTTAATCAAAGGATTTGTTATAAAAAGTAGCATATTGTTTAGCCTGGTCTCTCTCTATTAAAGGTGAATGGTTGCAGTCTATTCCATTTTATATATTGCTCAGGATATGCATTTCCTGTTTCTCACATCAGAAAGAACCCCACAAACTATTAAGTCCCTTAATACCGATTTATCACCTCAACAATATAGTAGTGTATGTCAGCCAATGTTTTAGCTCATTCTTTAATTATATTTTGTTACTAAATCATTGTTGCACCACCATTGTGCAATTTTCAATTGAAATTTTTGTAGCGCTATATTTATGTACTTTATAGGTTGAACATTAATGTAGATTACATGTTGTAGAAGTTTTGTGTCATCACAACATACTCTTAGAATACATACATACAGTATTCATTATGTACAGTTGGCCAAATTCTTGTCTTACACCAGTGTAGCCCCATTGAAATCAGTGGGATTGCAGAATCTGACAAAATGTAGAATGAATTGTACACAAAATAGCTGCTGTACTAGGTGGATATAATATATTATTCTTATTATACGCCATACATTAAAAAGCAAAGTATGGGTCATTCAGCTCTAATGCCAGCACAAGGAGATGTTGCAGAGTGTAGCACTGTGGCCTCTGATTGCCTGTTGAGCAGATGTGGACAGATGTCGCTCTGCTGCACCCTGCCTTTCTGGGCTCTCCTGTCTCTTTTGAGGTGCTTCAAGAACCCAGAGTTCACAAAGCAGTCCAAACAACCCTCAGAAGGGATCCCATGTATTTAGTTCTAAGGTGTGGACCGGCCTTCCAGGCCCCAACCCTAGTTCAGTCTCTTCCAGAAGTCCAACACAAAGTTTTTTGAAACTAAACACAAGCTTATGTTGCTTTCACCCCGGTTTCAGCTGGACACAGACCCCCTCCTCTTCGAGGGTCTGTCGGTCAGTCTCTCGCCTGCTTTTTGTGCAGGGTCTCTCCCAGGTGGGGTGACCAGATGTCCCTATTTTATAGGGACAGTCCTGATATTTGGGACTTTGTCTTATATAGGCACCTTTTTCCCCACTACCCCCATCCTAATTTTTCACTCTTGCTATCTGGTCACTCTGTTCCCAGGCCTCCGTGCCTGCAGAGCTTTCTTCTGCATCTTGCACTTTTCCCCTGCTGACTGAGGGCTCTGCAGGAACCTTCTTGCTCCCTACAGTGTATCTCCAGACTTAGCTGCATTTTTCTTGTCTTCCCCCTTCCCTGCTGCTGCACCTTCTTGCTCTTTTTATCCTGGGATCACCTGATTCCACTCAGATGCATCTCATCCTGTAGACAGGGTTGGCTTAGCCCCAGGCTCTCCAACCCATGGGGCAAATCACCCTGCTATACAGGAATTCCCCAGCTCGTAAGTGCTAGGAGTGCTACACAGGCAGCACATTCTCTCCATATTTGGGGATAGAGAAAACATCACATAAATATGAAATTGCTCTTTTTGCATTGCTTGCTACACCTATGGATTTGGGTTCCAAATAATTGAAAGACTTGCACTGGTAGATTTTGGAGGAAACTGTATCTTGCCCTCTTCACCAGAGAGAGGGTCACTGTAAAGGGGCTGTAAAGAATAAGGAAAAAATAATAAAAAAACTCCCCCACCTTCCACCCCCGCTTGGGTGGTGGCAGTGGTAGGAATACAAAGCACTAACCTGTTATTGCCTTAACCTAAGTTTTCTGGATAAGAAAGAGATCATTAACAAGTAATAAGTAGTTACCTAGGATGAATTAACTTCATTATTCATCTTCTGCTAAGCTTCCAAGAAGTAGACTTAATCTGAATCCAATATTGCTGTACAAATTCAATTTCCAAGTCAATGCTTTTTTTATATCTTCCTGAGTGTGGCCCATTTATCATCTAAAGAGAAGTTTTCTCTACTTTCCAAATGCTTTTCTATGCATCTGCCTTCTGGTGTAGACAATTTCATTTTAAAGCTTACAGTACAGGGGTTGTGTTGCAAGAGTAGGAGTTTTTTCAAATCTACTGTAGAATGCAACAGAGAAGCATTCTGTAGATAATTTTTATTTTCATTTGGGCACATGTCCTTCTGCAAGCTTATTATTATGGATATTTACTCAATGGAGTAATGAGATATGCAGTGCTGTTCAGTTCTGTTTTTGTAGGCAGTTTTGTGCTTATACATAATCACTTACTAATGACTTTTTTTCTTACACCTGACCCGTGAATCCTATAATTTATAAAATCCATATCATGCTTATGTTCCATTGGATATTCTGCTAAGGAGATGTAAAATCATAAAGAGCTATTTTTAAAACTGACACTTTAGCACTTGATGGGCTTCATTGTTTTCTTGCTGCTATTAACATTTAGTAGGGGAAAGACCAAATTAGATGGGTAACAAGACATCCGGGTTCTTTTACGAGGATTCTGAGACTGATGGGAAAGAACACCCCAGGTTGAATCAATGAATAGCTTTATTTACAATGACACAAACAAACAAGACAATTAACTATACTTCTTACAATCAAACAATTTGACAATTAACACTTACACTGATCAGTACTATTTATGGGGACTTCTCTATTGATTATCCTTATCCTCAACAGATGGTCGCTGGGACAAGTCCTTTATCTTATACACAACTTATGCTTGATCCTTAAACCTAAACAAACCTATTTCCCTTAATTTCGTAACCTTTATTCCTTATAAGTGCGCTAGCAATTGCCTTAGAGGTTTGTGCTTCTCAGATCTCAATTAAATCCCGTCGATTCCCTGAGTCCGCAGACTCCTGAACTATTCAGATGCTATACACAAGGCTAGACTCTGCCTCAGCCTCTGGTCTGGATCCTTGCTTCAAAACCCTCATCCTCGACAGGTGGTCACTGGGATCTGGAGCTTTCAAGCGTCTTAGGGCTGGTGCCCTCTCAATAGACTCAAGGGTAGACACCCCTCTCTTGAGCCGGGCTGCAGTCCACTGAACCCCTGTCTGCTCTGAGCATTTACTTACTTTTTCAAGCACTCTGTGGCTGAACAATTTCACATGGTTTAGTTGTCTTGCAGAAGTCTGCCTAAGCGCATCCGGTGTCCTGTGGGTGCTTACCTCTGGCAGATGGACTGCAGGTGAGCACATCTCTGCAGTTGAGCATATTTCTGTGGTTCTGCTTTAGCTCTACCTCCGAGAGATGGCCTGCAGTTGAGTGTATTTCTGTTCTACTCTTGCTCAACTGTTTTAGCTCGGTCATTGCTCCATTTCGAGTTCCCTATGCAATTTGGTCAATTCTTATATTTTGCTAGGCCTTGCATAATATCAGACCTGCTGTCCAATTTCAATTATATCACAGTTTTTATTTACGAGCTATCATGCAATTATATCATTGGTATCTGTGAAGTTGCCTGATATTTTCTCAGTCCTTTACTTCTATCCAGAAGAATTTTGTCGCCGAGCCTTCTAAAAGTATCTATCAGTATACATAATGAATACCATAAAACAAAAGGAAGCATAAAAGAGTCTAAATTTAGACTTTCAGACTTGTTAAATGGGGCTTAAATAGGTTTAAATTGTAAATATTGACATAATGTACTTTCTATTTAATGGAGCTGATCCTACCAACACCATGGACATAACATTTATAATGACTTCACAAAGGGCAGCATCAGGCTCTATGTGCATATTATTACGATTATGGTATATCTTTATATGTTTGATCCATTATAACCTTGCTATTCTCTGTGCTTTTCATAAACTGTGAGTGTTGAGAAACAAACGTCTTCCATATTTCTTGTAGGCCCATGTTCCAGCCATCTCTCAGAAATGAGCTACTTTATGTACAAACTGTGCACTTAAAAGAGAGCCTTTCTGATTGAAAAACTTGAAGGAAATAGCTTCACATCTTAAAGCTATTTCATTGTTGTTTAGATCTCTTGATATTTGAAAATAATTTTTACACATTTAATGGACTGAGCCTGTACATTATAGAAATAATGGTGACCTCTGTACTAACATTCATGCTGTTTTAAAGCAGCAGTTCTAGAATCTGTGTCAGTGGACAGGACAATTCCTGAAAGCACCTCGACTGTCGATACCCCTGAGCTTTCCCCATGTCGATCCCCCTCAACTCCACGACATCTCCGCTACCGTCAGTCAGGAGGTAAGAAATATTGTCTTGGAATGAGACTGTTATGTATTTCTAATTCCTTTTTAATTTCTTGCAAAGATTATTTTGTAAATAATGTGATTCGTTTGTGTCTGCTAATTTCTCAGATGTAAAAAAGCCAGCAGAATGTGAATAACAGTACTCTAGTTAATTGGTATATTAATAACAAGAGAATGAAAAGCATACTGGGAGTTAGGAAGTGCTGAAATGATCTGTAATATTTGGAACAGGATGTACCTTAAGTCAAGAATAATATTGACTCAGTCCTATTATGTGAATTCTGAAGACCTTGACAGATTTGCAGGAGCTATTATGGGGGCACATTTTGGGTGCCATATGTGAAGATTAGATACACAACTCCCATTATTGTTAATGGGAAACGACTGTATCTGTTCCTCCATGTGTGGCATTGAACATTTACAGATGGTATCAGATTATTCATTCCAATATGTGAGTAAATCGCTAAACTGAAGAGGAAAAGCAAGAGGTGGATCTTCTAAAAGCTCTCACATGGTTCTTTTGAATTACTAACAGAACTACTTGCTGCATCTGTAAATGTTTAGAATGTTACCCTCTCTTGAAAACTAGATTTTAAGCCAACTATGTCATGTTTGGGAGAAAATAACCACAAATATAATCCTCCTCAATAATCACTAATAATTTATGAAAACATTGTATAGTAATTGTAAGCCAACAGCAAACTTTACTTATTGGCATGGTTTATGGTAGTGCAACATAATATTTGGTTTGAAAACTCTGGAAATGCAAGGCAGAACCATTTGAATGGAGATCAGAGGAGATAGTCACAAAACTTCTTGCAAAGTGATACCAGTAAATTTTGAAAAGCTCTGCAAATTTTAGGTAACAACCAGGTGGAAATCTTAAATCTTGTTGTTCAAAATATATCCATGTAGAATCAAGATCATTTTAGAGCCCAGTCTCAGAGTTGTCACCCATATGAGCAGTTTCAGTGAAGTCTCATAACTTGCTTATTCCCTTAATATCAATTTTTTACTTTGATTGGGCTGGCTATTGAAAATGGATTGAGAAGTAAATTAACCATCCCCTCTATTGTTTCAAAACTATTATTTTTAAGCTGTTATTTCTTAACTTTCATCTTTGTTGGGTTAACCTTTTTTCATCATCTTGGCACCATCATAGTCTTTGTTAAATAGCATTATTTATTATTGTGATTTGGTGATAAAATTCAAATGGCAAATATAGTTTTAATATTTTTGCCTCTAATACAGAATCCTTTTTCAGTCAGAATATAAAATACACATATAAGTAGAGGCATATATATGTGAAGTGCTGTGTATTCATTATTTTCCATGTGTGCTGGGGGAGTGGGACATATAAACATTTATATGTTGTTGTTTTAAAAAAAAGTGAACACCAAATACAAGTTGTTGATCTTTATTTGCCTGTTCCCTTTACAGTACAGACTGCTGACAACAGCCACTGTTCTGTTTCTCCTGCTTCTGCATTTGCTATTGCTACAGCTGCAGCAGGGCATGGGAGTCCACCAGGTGAGAACAATTTAGTGCAAGAAAAATGTAGATAGTATCAACAGGTAGAGCTGTCCTACAAGCATGTTCACCCCAGTTTTGAGTAGCCACTGGTTTGTTCTTTAATCTCCTGGGTATTTGACTCGCTGGAACAGTCAGTTATCCATTCTGAATGGGCAGTTCGTTGAGATCTATAGATGATCAGACATACTACATACACTTGACAGTACAGAAGAAGGTGGATGGGGCAAGGTCTAGTTTTCCATTTCTGTGTATAGGATTTATGTGTCTAACTAACTGATTGTAAATGGGTCTTGTAGATTCCCCAGAAAGGTTAGATGGGATATTGCAATTCAGGACTCATAGGTTCTGTTTCTAAATCCACTGTGGTCTTACTCGATGCCCTTGGGCATATCACTTAACTTCTCTGAACTAAATTTTACATTTCATAACGTTAGTGTAAATCTAGAGTAGCTCCACTGAAATCAGTGCAGTTACTCTGGATATACGTTGATGTAACCAAGAGCAAGTTTGTGTTTAGTGTGGTGTTTTACCTAGCTGTAAAGTGTGATGGTTTACCCAACTGTAAAGTAATACTTGCTTCCTTTGCAGAGGTGGTGATATATAAAGTTTGTAAATCACTTGGAAATCCTGGGCTTAAAAGCAATGATAAAAAGCCCATTGAAGTCAGTGACATTGTTTCCACTGATTACAGTAAGCTTTTGATCAGGCACTAAAGTGTAAAATTGTGGTGGTTTGTTTGATTGGAGTTACTTGTCTAAAGTCCTCACACACTGAAGAGAGAATACACTTCACACTAAATTTCTGTGATGAACATTGATTGGCTTCTTTACATTAACACCGTGTAATTGCCTTCTATTTTGGAAGACCATAAATTGGCTACGTTCAGTTTCAATATCATTATGGGCCTAACACAGAGAGATGCTGGACAACAGTGTCCATTGGAAATACAAGTACTCTCTGATTCTCAGAACTAGGTCCAACATATCACACTAAGAACAATTATAACTGAATCCCCCTATTCAGCCAATTGACCTGAAATATAGGTATGTTAGTTTTGGCTCTGCATTATAAAAGCACAAAAAGAAAATGTAAAAAAGCATACAACAAAACGTGGGCATTTCAGACGACTCAGACTCTGTATATTGCACCCGTGCAGATTACTTCACTGAGGAAGGAAAAATCAAATGCACAACTACAAAATGGGAAATAACTAGCCAGGTGTTAGTACTGCTGAGAAGGATCTAGGGGCTGTAGTGAGCAACAAACGAATATGAGTCGTCAATGTGAAGCAGTTGCAAAAAAGGCTAATATGATTCTGGGGTGTATGAACAGGAGTGTTGTATGTAAAACACAGGAGGTACTTGTTCTATTCCATTCAGCACTGGTGAGGCCCAGCTGGAGTACTTTGTTCAATTCTGGGCACCACAATTTAGGAAGGACATGAACAAACTAGAAAGAGTCCAGAGGAGAGCAACAAAAATGATACAAGGTTTAGAAAACCTGACCTATGAGGAAAGGTTGAAAAAACTGGGCATGTTTAGTGTTGAGAAAAGAAGACTGTGGGACAACTTAACAGTATGTTAAGTTCTATTATAAAGAGGACGGTGATCAGTTGTTCTCCATGTCCACTGAAGGCAGGACAAGAAGTAATGGGCTTAATCTGCAGCAAGGGAGAGTTAGATTAGATGTTAGGAAAAGCTTTTAACTGTAAGGGTAGTTAAACTCTGGAATAGGCTATCAAGGGAGCTTGTGGCATCCCCATCACTGGAAGCATTTAAAAACAAGTTGGGCAAATGTCTGTCAGGTTTACTCAGTCCTGCCACACTGCAGGGACCCAATGACTTCTCAAGTCCCTTCAAGCCCTACATTTCTATGATTCTTCTTCCTCCATCCCCAACGTGTGTATTCATTCTGATACATTCTGTAATTATATGATCACATAGTATCTTTTTTACAGGACTCTTGCCTTCGTTTAGTGCACAGTATGGATAAGGCTCTGTGAATTAATCAAGATTGTGTAGTAGTGAATGAGGCTGTTGTGTGTACAATCCCTGCCTCATTTGCTGCAGATGTTGGCAAATGTGCAGTGACTGAGAAAAGGGACTGCTGGAAAAGAAAGGAGCTTCCTGCTGCAAACTATGAAGGTGCTAGTACTTCTGAAACAAAAACAAACAAATGAACAAAAACAGCAGTGAAAAGTACTAGGTACCCTAAATATGAGTCACCCCTGCTCCCCTTTTAACATAGTGCCTACAACTGTGAGATGGTGAGTGATCCCTTTGTGGTGCTAGACATCCTCAGCTTGAGTGTTTTGCCCTTTGCAGACCAAGGTTCACACTGCAAAAGATTTTGCTGCTTTTGTTTGGTGTTATTAAACCACAATGCATCAGAATTTGGGGGCTTTCACTCAGGAAAAAACAGAAAGGCAACAGAGGTAGTTAAATGTCTTTGTTTTTACCTGTTCCCATACTTCAAGAAAGATTCCTCTGTTTTTGGCTGAACATGTGTTGTACACTATAATTAAATATCTCATGGTAGTTCAGTGTTTTAAAACTTTCTGCCTAAATTCAGTACCAGGCAAATTGGTTGAAACTAAGGTAAAGAACAGAATTATCAGACACAGATGAACATGATGTGTTTGGGAAGAGTCAACGCTGTTTTTGTAAAGGGACGTCATGCCTCACCAATCATTAGAATTACTTGAGGGTGTCAACAAGCATTTGGACAAGGTTGGTCCAGTTGATACAGAGTACTTGGACTTTCAGAAGGCCTTTGTCAAGATCACAACACAAAGGCTCTTAAGCAAAGTAAGGAGTCATGGGATAAGAGGGAAAATCTTCTCCTGGATCAGTAACTGGTTAAAAGATAGGAAACAAAGAGTAGGAATAAATGGTCAGTTTTCAGAATGGAGGGAGGTAAATAGTGGTGTCCCCCAAGGTCTGTATTGGGACCGGTACTGTTCAACATATTCATGTAAAATAAAGAGGTGGCAGAATTTGCAGATGATACGAACTACTCAAGATAATTAAGTACAAAGCAGACTATGAGTTACAAAGGGATCTCACAAAACTGGGTGACTGGGCAACAAAATGGCAGATGAAATTAAATGTTGATTAATGCACAGTAATGCACATTGGAAAACATAATCCCAACAAAATGAAGGGTTCTAAATTAATGTTACCACTCAGGAAAGAGATCTTGGAGTCATTGTGGATAGTTTTCTGAAAACATCCACTCAATGTACAGCGGCAGTCAAAAAAGCTAACAGAATGTTAGGAACCATTAGGAAAGGGATGGACAATTAGACAGAAAATATAATGCCATTATATAAATCCATGGTATGCCCATACCTTAAATATTGCATGCAGTTTCTGATCACCCAACCTCAAAAAAGATGCATTAAAATTTGAAAAAATACAGAGAAGGGCAACAAAAAAAAGTAGGGGTTCAAAATAGGTTCCATATGAGGAGAGATGAAAAAGACTAATTGTTCAGTTTGAAAAAGAGATGCCAAAGGGGATATGATAAAATCATGAATGGGATCGAGAAAGTGAATAAGAAATTATTTACTTCTTCACATAACACAAGAACTGGGGTCACTCAATGGCAATTAATAGGCAGCAGGTTAAAAACAAACATAAGGAAGTATTACTTCATACAGCGCACAGTCAACCTGTGAAATTTGTTGCTAGGCGATGTTGCCAAAAGTATAACTAGGTTAAAAAAAAGAATTAAGTTCATTGAGGATAGGTCCGTCACTGGCTATTAGCCAAGATGGTCATGGGTGCAAAGCATGCTCTGGGTATCCCTAAATCTCTACTAGCAGCTGGGACTGGACAGTGAGGGATGAATCACATGATAAATTGCCCTTTTCTGTTCACTAACTCTAAAACATCTGATACCAGCCACTGTCAGAAGACAGGATACTGGGCTGAATGGACCATTGGTTTACCCATTATGGCCATTATTATGTTCTTGTGTTCTATCTCTGTTGCTTTTTGCTCCCCTTATTTCTCTTGTTTGTCTCATCTCTTAATTCCTTATAATTTATCTGTTGGTTTTACTGCTGTTGATTGTGGCTTATTTTCAGAGTAGTTACCATTGCTATGACAAGTGTGTCAGGGTCAGGCCAGACGGCTATGCAAGGGTGCTCCTATTTGGAATCCGGGGTAGGTGGGTGGGCGCAAGCCTACCCACCACTAAAGGCTCCCCCCCCAGCCTAGGGGCGGAGCCACTGGACCCGGGTCCAACTGATTATGGGGGACAACAGATGAAAAAACAGGAAAGGGCGTGGGGGTCACAGGTTAAGAAGAAGAGAGCCAGAAGGGGACATCGAGCAGAGAACCCCGGACAGCGCCCACTGCTCCTCAAAGGTGTCCAGGGAGCCAGCGGACGCCGCCCAGAGGAACTCTGCCCGGAGACGTGAGTTGACCAGGGAACGGAAATAGGCCCCACAGTCGCAGCAAGCCCCCCCCGCCAACCTCCTCTCCCTGGTCCTGTAGATGGTTAGTTTGGCCAGGGCTAGGAGGAGGTTGACGAGGAGGTCCCGCGACTTCGTGGGGCCACGGATGGGGTGCGCGTGGATGAACAGGTGCGGGGAGAAGTGCAGCCAGAACCTCAACAAGAGGTTCTGGAGGAGCCGGAAGAGGGGCTGCAACCTGGCGCACTCTAGGTACACGTGCGCCAGGGTCTCCCTCACGCCGCAGAAGGAGCAGGTGTCAGGGTGGGAGGTGAACCGCGCCAAGTACACGCCCGTGCTCACGGCTCCGTGAAGGAGCCGCCAACTGATGTCCCCGGCGGGCCGTGGGGTCAAGGTGGAATACAGACTGGCCCACCGGGGATCCTCACCCTCCAAGGGTGTTAAGAGGTCCCGCCACTTGGTGTCTGGGCGGGACGCGAGGGCGAGGAGGTGAAGGGTGTGGAGCACGAGCGCATATAGATGGTCCCTAGGCGCGGTCTGGAAGAGGGCTGGCTGCAGGTTGAGCAGCCGGCTTGGGGCATAAGGATGGTGGGACTGAGGGGGTTCGCGGGGCCGAGGCCCGATGGTAAGCACCGGAGGGCCGGGGTTGAGGGGGGGGCGGGGAGCACCCTCCTGCAAGACCCGCTCGAGGTACGTCAAAGCAGTAGGGGGCAAGGCTGCCTTCACCTCCTGGAGTACACGTCGGGGGGTTCGAGGGGTGGAGAGCCCCATATGCCGAGCTAGCGCATGGGGGTCCACCCAGGCTCCCTGGGCGTAGTCCAGGAGGTCTCCGACCCTGGTGACTCCGGCCAGGACCAACCGCCGTTGCACCGAGGGGGCCTCCACCACCTGCACACGCAGCTGGGGATTGTGTAGCAGGGGCTCCGCGAGGAGATCCTCCCCCTCGGTGACCGCAAGGGGCCTGGAGGCCGAGATGAGCCTCCAGGTCCGGAGGAGGTCCTGGTAGAAGACAGGCAGCTCGGAGAGGTCTCGCGGAAGACCTCTCGGGTGGAGAAAAAAGAGCTGCCGGTCGTATCGGAGCCCTCGGAAACGGCGGAGGAAGACGCGCGCCAAGTGGCTCCACACCAGACTACCTGCACCATAGAGGAGTCTCTGCAGGGCCTGGAGATGGAAGGTGTGGACCCGGCTGTGGATGCAGCACAGGCCCTGCCCTCCCCCAGGGGAAGACTCAGAATCCCTGCAGAGACCCAGTGCAGTCCTGGCCAAAAGAATTCCAGAACTGTCTTATGGAGGTAGGCCAGGAAACTCGGGGTCGGGACCAGGGTGTTGAGCCGGTGCCAGAGCATGGACAGGACGAGCTGGTTGATCACCAGTGCCCTCCCCCGGAGGGAGAGGCACCGGAGCAGTCCTGTCCATCTCCGCAGGCGCCCAAACACCCTGCCCTCCAAATCCTGCCAGTTCTCCGCTGGGGAGGGATGGGTGGCAGAGAAGTAAACGCCCAGATAGAGCAGCGGACCCGCGCTCCACCGGATGGCTTGAAGCGCGGGTGGGAGGGAGCTCGCCTGCCATCCGGCCCCTACCGTCAGGGCAGAGCTCTTGGCCCAGTTGAACCGGGCGGAGGAGGCTGCCAAGTAGACGGCTAGGCAGTCCTTCAGCCGCGCCAGGTCGTCCGGGTCCTGGACCACGAGGAGCACGTCATCGGCGTACGCCGACAGCACCAGCCTCAGCTCTGGCTCACGGAGCACCAAGCCCGTCAACCTCCGGCGGAGGAGACGGAGAAAGGGCTCAATGGCCAGAGTGTACAGCTGGCCGGACAGCGGACAGCCTTGGCGTACTCCACGCCCGAAGCTGACCGGTTCGGTCAGGGTCCAGTTGAGCTTGACCAAGCACTCTGCGGAGGCATACAGCACCCGGAGAAATCCCACAAAACGGGGTCCGAAGCCGAACGCCTGCAGGGTGCCCAGGAGATACCCGTGGTCCATCCGGTCGAATGCCTTCTCCTGGTCCAGGGACAGGAGGGCGAACGACAGACCATCCCTACACGCAAGTTCTAAGAGGTCCCGGACCAGATACAGATTGTTGAAGATGGTGCGGCCCGGGACGGTGTAGGTCTGGTCGGGGTGGACCACGTCCTGCAGCACGGACTTCAGCCGCAGCGAGACAGCCCTAGCCACTATTTTGTAGTCCGTGCCGAGGAGCGAGAGGGGACGCCAGTTCCGGAGGTCGCGGAGGTCCCCCTTCTTCGGCAGTAGGGTGAGCACTGCCCGCCTGCACGACAGGGGGAGCACTCCGCTAACCTCGGACTCGGCCCAGACGGTGACGAGGTCCGGGCCGAGGACATCCCAAAACACGCGGTAAAAGGGATGGGGTAAGAAGGGGGAAGGGGGATGACCGCTCCTCCCCGCTAGGCTGGAAGCAGGGGAGGAGGGCACCAGCAGAGGGGAAAAGACAGGGGGTCAAGCCAGGCAGAGGCACAGGGGGAAAAGCACTCACCAGCCCAGGATGGAAAGTCGGCGGCTCCTCCGGCTGCACTGGAGGGGCGGGGGGGCTGGAGTGAAATGAACTCAGGAGGGGGGGTGCAGTGTATGCAAGGGGGGGTAACAAAACCAGGGGAGTCAATTAGGGGAGGGGAGGGCCATGGGTGCTGCCAGAGCACGTGGGCCAGAGGAAGGGGGAGCTACAGCGGTGGGGGAGGGGAAGGGAAGGGGAGGGTCAGGGTCCCCCAAATGTGGGGGCCATGGCAGGGGGGAGGAACAGGGGAGGGGCAGGGGAAAAGATGGGGCAGGGATGCCCCCAAACACAGGGGGCACAGCAAGGGGCAGCAGCAACAGGGAAAGGGGGCTCGTGGCAGCGGAAGGGGGAAGAGGCAGCCAGCCAAGGGAAGGGAAGGGGCCCAGCTGGTTCTGGCCCTGGAAGCAGAAGCAGGGGGAGGGTGGAGGAAGTAGCTGGGGGGGTGGTGGTGGAAAAGGTGGAAGGCCACACACTCGCCCCTCCCTCCCAGCTGGGAGGGAGGCTCCCCAGCAAAGCCCTGAAGCAGGGGCAGCAGGAGCAGCAGCAGCAGGGTCCCCCAAAAAGAAATGCAGCTGCAGAAAAAGAAGGGGGGCTAGGGCCAGACCAGGGGGCTAAGCAAGGGGGCCTGAGGCATGGATCTTAACCCCAGGCTCAGCAAAGCCCTATTCCCTGGGTGATTCAGCTGGGGCTGATTAGGCAATTAGGACACCTGGGGCCAATCAAGGAGCCCTGCCCCAAACACTTAAAAGCCTCCAGTGCAAGCAGGCAGGTGTGGAGA
>ML675629.1:45050004-45063521 GCA_007922155.1 Mesoclemmys tuberculata
AGAGTGGAGAGTGGAGAGTGGAGAGTGGAGAGTGGAGAGTGGAGAGTTTATGGTTTACAGCTTGGAGATTGGCAGCTTGAGGTCTGCAGTTTGGAGTTGGCGACCTGGAGCTGGCAGGCTGCGGCCTGTAGTTGCAGCCAGCAGTCTGCAGAGGCTTGCAGCTTCCCCGGCTGGGGAAGCAGGGAGTGGACCACGGACTGCCCCCCGGGAAGGTAGCAATACTCAGGGGCAGAGCGGGCCCCGGCCCCTCCCAGGACCTTCCCCCAGCTGCACCACCGGCCAGCCCGGGAGAGCGCAAGACCCACGAGGGCGAGATACCTCTTTCCCCCCCGCCCCACCTTGTCACACAAGCAATAGTAATTATTCCAGTGTTAAGTCCATAAATCTAAGTATATGTTAATCTTTTTTTTTTTGTCCATTAACTTCAAGGAAATTGACATATTTCTTTTTTATAATTCATATTGTTCAGTAGATGTTCATGGCATGTTAAAGATAAATAAAAATATGGGCCCTTGCTATATGTGAGGAACTCACAATACATATTAGACATTATCCTTCAAGAGATGCCTATGGAGGTGCGAGAAAGGGGTATGCAGGGCCAAGGCTTACAACATTAAAGGAGCATGACAGATGTTTAATTTTGGATGTGAGTGGGTTTTTAAAAAAATATTTGATATATTGAAATATGGGAAGAGCTGGAAATGTGGGCAGGGTTGGAGATCAGTGACTGAGTGCTAACCAAAAGAAGTAGCTTTGATGAGGGACTTAAAGGAAAAGAATGAATTCTCAAGGCACAGGGTTAAGGAAGTTGTTCTAGACTTGGAAGAAATTTGAGAAAATCACAATTGCATATGGGAGAAGGTAGCCGTGCCTGGCAGCAACAAGCTGAGATAAAGTGGGAGAGTATGAGGCTGAAGCCATGGAGAAGATGGGGATTAAATAAATATTGAATATAGGCAGGAATGGGACTGTTCAGGTCCAGAAAAAGAGGAAAAGGAATTGATAGGACAGTGGAAGCCAATGTAGGGTTACAAGGAGGTGATAACAAGGTTGAGGAAGTTTGTTTGATTGCAGAAGTTTTGGCAGTGTATTTGGATAGATTTGGTATGCAATTTAGGTAGCTGTGAAGGCTAGTGAAGAGACTGCAGTATTCAAGATGAGATAACAAGGGGTTTTGGAAGCCGGGTGAAAGGGAAGGGAAGAGAAGGATTTGGCACATGTTATAGAGGAAGAGCTAGTAGGATTTACAACACAGCTGGATGAGGGGGCAAGAAGTAGAGAGCAGAATGAATAAGGGCTTGTCTACACTTAGGCCATGTCTACAGTAGAAAGCTTACAGTGGCACAGCTGTAGCAATGCAGCTGCGCCGCTGTAAGATCTCTTGTGTAGCCGCACTATGCTGACAGGAGAGAGCTCTTCCATCTCCCGTGGAAATTCTCCCACTGACATAGCATGGTTCACAACAGTGCTTATGTCAGTGTAACTTACCTCGCTCAGGGATATGTTTTTTCATGCATAGCTAGTGGTAGTATAGACACCAGTAACACTACAGTGGCTAGGTTGATGGAAGAATTCTTCTTTTGACTTAATGATGTCTACATAGGGACTTAGGATGGCTTAATAATGCTGCTCAGGGGTGTGGATTTTTCACACACCTTATCAACGTAATTAAACTGACCTAATTTTTCACTGTAGACCAGGCATAAGATATCAAACTTGCAAGTCTGGATGACTGGAAGGATAAAGGAGTAGTATTTCCTTTCTCTGTTTTTCTTTTTTAGAAGGCAGTGTGGTTTGGAAGAATGAGCACATGGTTGGGAGTCAGAGGGTCCTAAATTCTAGTCCTGGCTCTGCCACCATGGGTAGGTCACTGTGCCTTTCTGTCTTTCTGTAGCTGTAAAAAAAAGAATTATAATACAGGTATTTACTCTCTTAGGATTACAAGGATTAATGAGTTAACATCTATACAGTGCCCTGAGAAGGCAAAGCACTATAGAAATGCTAAGCAGTAGTAGTATTGTGTACGAAGTATTATCATCTCAGTGTTAATATGTATTTGTAGTTAGTAGAACTTCAGAAATGGAAAAACAAGGAAAATTCAGAAGTCTTTTTATAGTAGTATTGTTTGTTTCTTCTTGGCTTTTTATTTTGTGTCCAGTTTTTCTCTATTGTACATTGATCTTGAGCTGTTTCTTTGATACAGCAAGATATCATGCCATGATTTTAAAAGAAGCAAGATACATTTGGGTGTGTGTTAGCAGAAGATGTACACTCTGTTGGGCAATATACTTTTTGATGCAGTATGCATTTAGGTACTTTAGAGGAAACTGGAAGATATTCAGAAGACAGTCAAAATTTCTGGTTATATTAATTTGGCTGTTGCAAATGTAGTCAAATAATGCAATGCTGATTTTATAAATAGTCAGCAAAATATACACTTCATGAGACCTAGGCAAACATAGTGACTTCTGCTCTGCTGTGATAAGGATTTGTTTTAAACAATGTGACAGAGAAAAACTACTAAAATTAATGGTAGAGTCTTTTATCTTTAAAACATTTCAACTGAACATAGGTGTTAAAAGAACTTGTTTTGACAAAACATAAATTTTGGGCCAAAATTGTCCTGTCATTGTCCCACTATATTTTTTGCATTCTTCTAGCTATCCCGGGTTTAGCAGAATTACTAGGAATATATTGAGAAATACACAAATTCCTACTTGAAGCAACTAGGACTAGAAATCATACTAATAAATTCTTTTGAGATTCTAATCTTTAAGAGGTTTGAATAAATTAAAATAAACTGAATGTCAACTGAGCCGAATGTTCCTGCTTATCTCAGCTAAAATGGTTCACATCTAGTTTCTTCAAAAACTTGTTAGCTTCATTTTTGCCATGTCCTGTTCAAAGTCCTGTTCAGAGTCACATAGGCCACTATTTTCAAGATGCTAAATGCCACAAGGCTGCCTTCCCTCTTTCTAGTACTGATCTTTACTGTAGAAAACATACCATTATTTCACAAGAACAAGGTGACATTATTGTGAGAGCCATGGGCTGCCAACCAGAATTTAAGCCATCCAGTGTCACTAGATTTGTATTCTGGTTGCTAGCCCACACTGAAGCCCATGTAGCCACGTGTACACTATTACTGTCACCTTGCTACAGTCACACATTCACTCGTTGAGTAGATATTCCCAAAAAGACACTGAATTTTGGGACAGAATCATGAGTCTGTCCCTACACCCTACCACAAGTCTGTCATAACCTGTATTAAGAAAAGTCTCTAGAAAAAATCTTCCTTACAATCTATATTGTAGAAAGAAGCAAAACTCAGAACCTTTTATTTTCACTACAGAGTATTTGTGGTTAATGCAATCTGAATCTGAATTACCCATGGTTCTGGTTTTGCAAAGCAAAAGCCCAACAGCTCATCTCTTCTTCACTGCAGAGTGCTCTGTCCTCCTCCACTTTTCTGCTGCTTACATAAATTAAATGCAAAAGCAGTCATATTATCTTTAGCAGGTCTGAGAATTTTTCTCAGAACGAATACAAGTGCTACTCTATTAATCAGCTAGCTGGGACTGGTAGGAACTAAATGCAGTGAACTCCCTTTGAGGTGGAAGATGAAACTTTAGAATGTACAGTGAAAGATAACCGCAAGACCACGCTTGAAGAATGCTGATGAAAACTTAGGCCTGCCCAGTTTTCATTGTTATGAACACATGTAACAAAGCCTACAAGTTTGTATATTTTATGGTCCAATGGTGTCATATGTAATCTGTAAAAGGGGCCAAATTCCATTTTTAATTGTGGCCTTTGTGACTGGTGTACAAAATTAGGTCCATCCATAGCAAATTTTCCACTGATAACAAAGGGAGGATTATAAAAAGCATGAGGGTTGACTATGGCCCTTGGGGAGCAGTATGTGTCTTTGTGTGATGGCTACATTTTTAGTTAGTAGAGTTGTTTTTATATCAGAATCCCTCAGTGGGATCAAAATGTAATGCTCGCCACTTTTAGGACCATCTCTTTTTCTGCTCTTTGTTTATCTAGCTATTTGTATATACAATTTCCTAAACTGCACATAATTATGGTAATTGCGCAATCTTGTCACACTGTTGGGCATTAATTTGAACATCTGGCTCCTAATGTGTCAGTATTTAATCTTAAAATTCACTGTCCCATTGAAAGGAGTAAGGGAGGTTCACATCTATGAGCGCTCCTGTTTCTGGCTGTCTGGAAACACATGAAGGCAACGTAACATGAGTGTTGGCTTGTTTACACTCAGCTCTTTTTTGGAATTCTTTTTGCAGTAATAAAATACAGAAATTTACTTTTTTTTTAAATGAAAGCTTGTGTCTGTAGAAATGAAATCTCTCACAGGGTAAATACTTCAATTGGGTCAGATCCATTCTCTGATCTGGGTGTTTGATACTGTTGTTATAATTAGTCCTGCTTGATTCACATTAAGTTGTTGGCAAACTTTTATTTGTCTAAAAGTAATGATTCACATTTCGGTTAGATTTACGCATTGTTCCACTGGGTAATATTTAGGTCTTTCCATTCAGGTAAATCAAGCACAGACTAATTAAGACCTACTTTATAATTAAATGTCTATAATTAGCATAATAAAGTTTAACATAAATTTTTGGTGACTGTTATTCAGCCCCTTCCAGGTTGTGACTGGCATTGTTATTTTATGATCAATGAAACCATTAGCCATCTACCTAGTGTGATGATAATTTTGTTTTATTTTGTTTGTTCTGGCACAAGCACTAATTATAGCAATTGAGTGTGCAGCTTGTGCCAAATGATACACAAGAGATTCTCTGAGTAGGGTAATGTGTGTACATATGATTGTATATAGAGGGGGCACCTTAGCATTATATATTTTTGCCAGATGCATTCAACCTGTTAAAATTCAAGAACAACTAGAGATGTACATACAGACTAATGAAGATTCATATTTTCCAATAGATTGCGTTGATTTCTCAGTTGTAGAACCTGCATTGCATCACATTCCATGTTTTCTTTGTTCACTTGTAATATTTTATAAATTCTAAGCATATCTCACTGCAGGCCAATAGAGTATTTTTTTCTTTTTCAGCTATATCTATTGTAGACAGATGAAAAGCACAAATTTCGCTGCAGGGAAGTAAAATATCTCCCTGCCACCAAGTGCAATAGTGGCAGTGTGATGTTGTGTCACATATGGGTCCAACAACAGTCATTAGGAAAGTTAGTAAACTGACCGGTGTAAATTGTGGGTATTACTTTTACTTAGTGAGAAAAGAGTCAGCAAAGGATTTGCAAGCTCTGCTGAGTCTTGTGGGGAAATGATTATGCTATATGGGTGGGGCTCTGTATTAGTGGTCTGCAGTGGACAGATGCCTACATAATATCTGGAAGTGTTATAGTAAATACATTAGCATTTCTTATCAAGTCTGTGATAATCTTTGTTTACAGAGAGGTAGATGTTCATATAAACAAATGGTGTTTTATTTTTCTAATACTGTCCAAAAATATTCAGACTCAAACAGAAACCAGAAAATATTACTCAGTCTTTTTCCAGCTAGTCTTTGGTACACTGGCACTGAAATATAAATGTTGCCATTATGTCGAAGTAATGACAGTAAGTTTGCACTCATACTACTTCTCCTGATCTTCTGGTCCTTTCCACTTAGCAGAAGACCTATGTGAAACCTGTATTTTTTGTAGCAATTGTATGTTCAGGCCTCAAAAAAGAAAAAAACAAAGATCCTGTGCTGCCCATACTTATGCATGTGATTATCTTTAGTCATGCTACTGTTCTCATTGAAGCCAGTGGGACTGCTACTCATGAGTAAAGTGTTTCGACTGAGTCCTATGTCATGGAAACAATTTATGAAGAGTGGAAAGGAGGCCTTCCTCTTGTAGGTTCCTAATTAGGGATTGCCAAACCAGTTCAGTCAATTAAGAACTGTTTTCCTCCCCTGAGCCTTCACCCATTTTCAAAATCAAGCTCAGACCAAATACCTTTGGGGGTTCTGAAGTGTTTAGAAGTGTTATGTGTTCCTTGTTCTTTTTTTTACCGGTGGTCCTGCCAGAAACAGTCTAATGGCGCAGACTCAGCAGGCTTGGATAAGCATCCAGACTTGAACTCTGCACCTTTCAAAGTTCATCATCTTGATTCATAACTTTTTCGTGGAGCTGGGTGAAAAATATTTATTGAATAATTTGACAGCTAACATTGTCTTTCATCAAATAAGTTATATGACAAATGATTAGTTGCATCATTCATGTAGCTCTGCTGCTGGTGGGCTTGTGGGATGGGTATGTTGGGTTGCACATTTACAATTTAAAAAATCAGGAAATGCAAAAGTTAAGATTCCAGTAGTAATGACCAGTCAATTGCAGTACATATTCTGTGTGTTTTATGGTAGTTTAGAAGCCTGCGTAGTGATGCCACAGTTAAAGTTAGAACTTCCCTTCCATTATAAATTGGATTTTGACACCCTATCCTCAGCCTCTTTCCCTCTGGAATTTGCATGTGTTGTCTTTTGCTAGAGGATAATTTTGCTGGAAAATCAGGGGTGAAATGAAAATAGAGATAAAAATTAATTTGTTTGAATCTGTCTTCTAATTCAGCATCCATGAACATTATTTCTTTCCCCTTGACATTCACCTACTCTGTGATGAATTTGAATAGGCTTCTATTTTTTGTTCCTGAATCAAGAGCTGTTTTGAAATTAACAAAACTGTTGCTTAGCAATTCTAGATAGCTGAATGGCTAAATAAACCTCCCTATGCAGCTATTGTAAAGAAGTAACTTTGAATTAAAAATTGTAATTATCATTGGAAGAGAAAATTGAAGTTCACCTTTGTAGCAAATAACACATTCTGCTGTCATACCAGTAACCCAACTACATATGAATCCTAGTTTGAACTCAGAAGCATCACAGTATTATGCAACACATCAAAGTCAGTTTCAGAAATTAAGGGCCCAGCTGTTATATGGCTGAGGGGAATATGCCTGAAAGCTGTTTGGAGCATAAAGGAGCATTGCATGGAAGGACCTGTAATCCCCATGAGTGACACTTGTGATTAGAGTGGCTGCAGTTCCTGGCAAGTTACCATTTTAGGCAGTTGGCTTGTTCCTGAAGATGACCTGTGTATATATAAAGAAAAAGGTGAGTGCTTTCTGGGTCTCTTCAGTGGTTCCTCACACTTGGCTCATGCAGAGGTGAGCCATGATGAGCTTTGTGAGGCAGGAAGAAGAGACGATTTTTCTGTTCCCAACTTGAGATAAAATGTTGTCTGTGTAATTCATGTTTATTTATATTACCATAAAGCTGCTTGTTTTATGGTCTGATAATAAAAGCCATTTAAAACCTGAACTTTTTGTACAGAGATTTTGCTGACTGATGTGCAGCCAGCCAATTTTTTTACTTTGCTTGAGAGCAAACCATCTACTCACAGATGGTCTGAAAACGATACATCTGGCTCTTGGTAATTTTCCTCTCCCTCTTTTTTTAACCTTTATTCCCATTGTTAGCAAAAAAAATTCCTGGATACATTTGGCAAAATACTTCCTTTAGCTAATGTTGGAAGTGCATCCCACTAAGGGAAAAGATTGTGCTATTTCTCCCAAAAAAACATTTATTGCAGCCTCCAAGTTGGTCTACTTTCTCAGCTACCTGTACCCATAGAATTTGTTTGATCTCAGTGTTTTGTAGACAGATGTACTTTATTTTAGTGGAGTAAACATTGACCTTATTGAAACATTGACATTATTTTAAATAGTTACAGAAAAGAAGATTCTTCATGTGCTAAGAGGAACCTGTTAACATTTAACATACCATAAGATTGCTGAGGAATGACATTCTAGCTTAACAGCATGCTTAGGAACATGCATTTGATAGTAATAACTTAGACAATGACAACTGATTAGTTTAAAAAATTGAGCTGGAAACCCACTGAAATGCACAGATACATCAGCAGGTGAAAAATGTTAGAGGATCCTCTAGGACTTAGAGAATTAACAGGAGCATATGCAGACACATTTAGCTGACAATATAAATTCTCGGAAAGTGTCAACTGTTTGACATGTGATCACCTTTGTGATTATTCACATAGCCTAGTTCAAACATAATTTAAAATAATTGGTGTAGTAAAATTTATCCCAGATATGCTGTAATAATCACAAACATGATTGCTTAAACACTGGAACCATTAAAACAGTCTTTATGCTTATTCACCAATTGTTTTCTGTTATTCTCTTATCTAAAACAAAATGTATGAGGAAAGTTCTGTTTTTAGATAAATACAGTGGTTTTTAAGATTGATATACTACAATCTCTACACACAGAGATAATCAATATATGTCATCAGGACTTCTGCATATATAGGGATAGATGCTCCAGTTCTGTATATCCAAATAAAGGTCCATTTAGCTGGTCTGAGAAAATTATTTTCCTCAAAAATTTGGAAGAAAAATCTTTCAAAATGTGAACTTGTTGAAGGACTCTTTAAGAACATGTAGAGAGAATCATTTTCAATTTCCCAAATACATTAGGGGTCAGATAAATGCAAATAAATGATTCATCCAACTAAGTGGGTTTCTGCCCATGAAAGCTGATGCCCAAATAAATGTGTTAGTCTTTAAGGTGCCACAAGTCTCTCGCTGTTTTGCTAAGAAAATAAAGCCTATGTTATAGCTGAAGTATGAATAAATAAAATAATATGTGATAGCAGAATTAAGATAATTCAAGCCAAATCTGTCTTGTGTGTATCTGGGGGTAATCTCAGTAACCAACTCCATCTCCATAATACGACAGTTAATTTCAGTCTTGTGAAGAAATAATTAGAAGAGCTTTGTGAGCTTTTAAGATAATGGAATTCTCAGCAAGTTAAATCAAATTATGTCCAGGATTGCTGAATCCTTTTTTCCACATAGCACAAAAATTCCTTCCTACTATTTAGTGGACCTGTAAAAGTTATGTCACTACATGTTTATCTTTAGGGCAGTTTCAAACCCAAATTCCAGGTGTTTAGCACCTTTGGAATTCAGGATGCTATTATTTTAGTGCCTAGATATAGATTTAAGAAACTAATTTAAGACACCAGGTTTTAAAATTTTGGCATGAGTCTTTATTGGAAATTGTATAATGGAATAAATTCCTGATTCAATATTCTTTTACCATCAGAGAAGAGATATTTTCTTCATCAATAGCTGCAGATTCCAGGAAGTTTCCAGGGGATAAAAGCCACACTAGTTAAATTGGCTGAATCAGGTCCTTAAAATATTAGCAGCAGTTTAGATTTTCGTGGGAAAGGAACACAGCCATGGGTCACATTTTTAATATCAGTGGTTGGTTGCACCTTAATATCATTCAAACTTGGAAATCAGATAATTATATGTGCAAACACAAATTTAGACATTGTAACCTGTTTTATATAAACATCTGGGTTTTGGATTGTATGTGTATGTATTCTACAATTAGTGTGCGATTTAGGCTATCACATTTGAAAATTTGGCCGTAATTACTTTTGCCAGCTGTTTATATCAGTGGTAAATTTGCCCCAATACATGCTGTAGGCTAAAACTCAGATTATCTCTGTTCTGCTATGTGTTCCTTTATGTATATTAAAGAAGTGAGCAATCTTATTTACTTTCTCTGAACCAGATTTTTATTACCAATATGTTAAAAATAAAAATACAATTTATATTACTGTTGACCTTTAATACAAAAATTAGTTTTAATATCTTTGTTGTTTTCCCACTCCCTGAGGTGGGTTATTATTTTTAATAACAAGCTTCAGAGGCATTTTACAACTGTTAGCACATTTTCACATTATTTAGTAACTCATGTGGGAAACCTGTGTTCAAATCCCTGCTCTTCCTGGTTTAGAACATGGACTTGTGCATGGTTTTTCCATAGAGTGGCCTGACTACCAGTCTCTTGGGTATTCTAGGGTGGGTGTCTTCCAGTCTCTCCTGTTGAAGCTCTTCCACATTGTACAAATAATTAAATACTCATGGGGGGGGGAAACGCAGAGGAAATGCAAGAAATTGACTTTGTAGTGTGTTGTTAGGGCACTCACCTGGGATGTGGGAGAGGTAAAGTCAAATCCCTGCTCCAATAAATATTTATTTATACAAAGTGGAACAGCTTCAACAGGAGAGATTGAGGGAGCCCTACTACAGAATAGCCTATAGCCCAGTGGTTAGAGCAACATCCTGTAATGTGGGTGATCTGTCTTCAAGTCCCTGCTACAAATCAGACAGACCAGGGATTTTAGAACAGATCTCCCATATCCCATGGGAGTGCCCTAACCACTGCACTAATGGCTATGACACGTTAGGAGTCTCTGATTTTTCATGAGGAAGGACTGAACTGGCTTAGCTGCCCAACTCCAGGACAATATCCTGAATGGAGATACAGCCGTCCCTCCGGCCTATCAGTCAGGTGTCTGAGGCCCAGATCAATAGGAGTTAGGTGGCCAAGTTTCTTTGTGGATCTGGGCCCTAGGTCCTGCTCCTTCCCTCTGCATTTCACTCCTGGCTTGCTTTGGTGGCTCCCCGCACAGCATACTGGCTTGTGTGAATCTTTTTATTGGGTGCCTAACTCCCCCCATATAAAGAATGGGGAGCCTGGGTACCTAACTCAGGGCTGTGAATTCCAGTGAACAACAAGGTACCTAGGTGTTAGGAAGGGGTGGCTTTAGCATGGGGGTCAATTGCACCCTCAGAAGTCACCCCACAAACAGCAGTTTCTGGCCTGGCTCCCCCTCTCCTGGCATTGCAACCTAGAGCATGGGGTTATAGCACCACTCAGGTTTGGCCAAGCTACCCCTCCATTGGCAGTTTACTATCATGCATTCATTGAATTGTGACGCTACATCTGCCCCTGGAGTTAGGTGTTGCAATGGCTATGTCTCCTTTATGACTCTAGCTCTTAGTTTGCAGCCAGAATAGTTTCAAAATGACCCAGACTGCTTAGCTTTTGTATTATCTTCCATAGATTATTTTTCTAACTACAGAGATTTAAAACAAGAGCTTTTCAGAATAGTCATTTAAAGTTCATTGCCTTACTTTGAAATATTTTGCAGAAAGTAAAATAGAGCTATAGTGACAATGTATGAGTTCATACTACTGTACATCAGCTGGTTTGTGTGAATCCCATGGGATTTACCTTACTAATACTGTAATTTCTTGACTTGATTTGCTAGTAGATTGTATTGGCCATGGAGGCTTTTGGCAAAAGAGTCAAATGAATACTTGGAATTATTTCTGACACAGGAGGTTAAAGATGGAAGTTTCAACAACATTGCTTTCAGAACAAAATAATTCCATATATCCCAAGGACCTATGATAATGAAATTAAAAGACAGAAAGACATAGAATACTCTTGATTTTTCCAGAATTTTGGCAGTCTTTCATCAGAACAACTCTATTGCTGTACCTGTCAGCAATTATGTGCTAAACATACAAACAAAAAGATGTAATGGATGTTTAAATGTCTCATTCTTAAACTGGTGTCACCCCAAAATCAGGGCTAAGAATTAATGTTTCCTACTTCCAAGCCTTACAAATCTTGAATTAACTGTCACATTATGATCCAGAACACACACATTTGATAATTACTAAAGAGGAATGATTCTATTATAGATAAGACACACTAATTCATGTTCCCTAAATGAAGTTCTTCATCTTTATACTCTCTTTCTCTCTTAGCTTCTATGAATGTTTCTTTTTTCCCGCTTTGGAATACTTCAGCCAGCCAGTTTATAGTACCCTGATATTATAATCAAAGAAATGAAAGAGAAGAAGAAATTCTTAGCAACTCAGATTTGTTACAAGTGGCAATTAGTGGTTGCTCACTAACAGTGTCCTATGGAAATGTGCTAAAGCCAATTATTGCTGTAAGATTATATAATAGATAAGATGTGTATCTTTAACTTGTCAAATAAGTTTTATCTTAAATATGTGCTGAGGCAAACTGTTCATAAAATATTCATATTCACTATTCATTTTAGTGATGAAAAACTATTCCTTTAAGTGATGTAAAAACTTCTATTTTGTAAATGCATAAATTCTGAAGCCAGAAGGGACAACTGTGATTGTCTAGTCTGACTTTATGCATAGCACAGGCCATAGAACTTCCCCAGAATAATTCCTGTTTGAAGTAGATAATACGTTTAAAAAAAACATTCAGTCTTGATTTTAAAAATTACTATTGATGTAGCATCTGCCAAGACCCTTGGTCAATTTTTCCAATGGTTAATTACCTTCATTGTTAAAAATGTATGCCTTATTTTCTGTCTGAATTTGTCTAAGTGTGTTGAACCTTATTATACCTTTGTCTGCTAGATTGAAGAGCCCACTGCCACAATTTCAGGGTAACTGCACCTGTATCCCCCTTCATGATCCACCAAAGGCACCCACTTTGGGCTCCTGGCTCTCAGGCCAATACCTCTCTTGGGTGAAGACCCACACCTTACTCCCTCCTGACTAGCATTTTAAGGCTGCACATTTCTCTGCCTTACACTGCAATATCTGCCACAAGCCAGACTGCCTAAACATGCCATTCACAACGCTTTGCATTCTCTGTAAAGGCTTTGGCCCGCGATATTGCCTGCAATTATAAATTACCACACTGCTCCTTTTAAGCAAGCACATCTATTCTTAAAATCCTGTAATCCAGAAAGAGGATCCATCCATGGCACAGCAAATCACCCACTTGTCCTCCCTGGATGACTCTACTGTGGCGCCTCCTCCTCCCCCATCAATGCCTGAGGACTTTAAGGCATACCGGGACCCTTTGAGGCATATGGCTGCTACCTTGGGCATCCAGGTGGAATTCCTGCAGGAAAATACCCATAAGGTGCTGGATATTCTGCAACCATCTGCTCCTCTCTTGGAGCTGGGAAAGGCCCTCTGGAGTACTCCAGAGTCATTGCCTTCCCTGGCAAAGCTTTTGGAGAAGTGATACTTCATCCCCATGCAAGGGTTTGAGAGCTTCTATTCCCACCTGGTCCCAAACTTTTTTGTGGTCACTGCAGCAAATGACAGGGCATGGCAGGGGTGGTATAAGTACAACCCTAAGGACAAAAAGTCCAAGATGATGGACTTGATGGAGAGGATAATTTATACCTCTTCTTCCCTGCAGCTGTGCATAGCAAACCAATAGGAGCTGCTCTCTAAGTATGATTTTAGTAACTGGCCACCCATGTCTAAGTTTGTGGACAAGTTGCCAGAAGTCTCTAAGGAAGAGTTCAAGACCTTGGTTGCCAAAGACTGTTTGGTAGAGAAGACATTGCTGCAGCAACTCTGGATGTAGCATATGTGTTGGTCAGAAGTACGGCTTCAGCTGTAACCATCAGGAGGGCCTTCCAGCTGAAGAACTCAGGCATTGCACCCAATGCACAGCAGCATGTTGAGGATCTACTTTTCAGACAAGAGTGGCCAGACCCTGCATTTCTTTAAGGACTCCAAAGACTCATAGACTCATAGACTCATAGGTCAGAAGGGACCAATA